>RCWM02000297.1:937500-1414182 GCA_003667255.2 Euschistus heros
CAACTAAACCTTCTAATTCTGCCCGTATCCAATCCTTACAATCCAAAATCCTTCGAAAAATCCTTAATGCTCCTTACTTTGTTACAAATAAACTTATCCATAAAGATCTTAATGTCCCATATGTTGCTGATTTAGCCCAAACCAGATACCTATCCTTTCATAGTAAACTCCATAACCACACAAATCCACTGGTCCTTCAACTTGCTTCCCATTCTATTCCCGATAACCCTCCGAGGCGTCTGAAAAGAAGATGGCCTAGAGACCTAGTGTAAAGTTTTTTTTGTTTTTTGAGGGCTACTGATGAGTAGTTCTCTTCAAGTTTCGCATCTTATTATAATCATAATCAACTCATTTACTAGATAGTATATATTTTATACAGTTGTAAATTTCAATAAATGGATATAAAAAAAAAAAAAAAAAAAATTGTAGAAATAATGATATAGAAATGAAATATCATATTTAAAGGAAAGCAGCACGATAATAATAAATAAACATGTTCATTCTTCAACATGATTAACTGGTGGATTCTTATCAAATCTTATCATTGTTAATCCTTGCATTTTCCTCCAGTTCTAGCAACTGAAATTCAATGTTTTTGATAAATTGCTTGAACTCTGTTTTGTTTTTTGTTTTGTTTGGTTTTTTTGTATATTTCACTCTCTTATAGACCGTTTAATTACGCTTTTCTGTATTGTTTATTATTTAAAAAAAAAACAGAAAAAATATTGAATTATACCAATCCAAGATATGTAAAATGTGTATGAAATTCATCTTGTTTCTGCTACTATTACTTATAAAATAAAATGGTTTTAATTATAATTTTATTTTATCCGCACAATATAATTTGGCTGAAAGGGGTAGAAAAAAGAACCAACAGAAGTAAAACGAGGGGGAACAAAGGGGCTAGGAAATACAGTGTGCTTGTTTATGGACTTGTTGATAAAGTAGATCTAATGAAGTCCCTAGGCCTCATCTGATAGCATTGTGAGGGGGCTTAGCTGGGCCTTAGATTAACCGTAATTGTGATACTTTAATAAAAGCTGTTTCAACAACAAGCTTAGCTACATTTTTATATTGTTATATCAACTTATTTATAGATAAGAGAAAATCCAAGAATTTTCTATTGTTTTAAATACAGTTTGAAACTTGCTTAGTTCTGTAATTCTATGTCTATATTAAGCCAAGCAAGATATTAATATATTTTTTTTATCAGAACTTTTGTTAACAATTATGGTACTGTTCACACACACACACACACACACACACACATATACGATATATATAGTAAAATCCCGCTAATTTGTATGTTGAAGGGACTGGCGGCTTAATACGAATTATCGGGAGTTTTTTTTATTTTTTCAGTTTGGTTTAGTTTATCTGGGTGTTTAAAAATAACTACATATAAAGAGTAAAAACAATAATTAAAAACGTCTTTTTAAATGCAAACAGGAATTTATTAAAGAATGATTTATTTACAGTACAAAATATGCAAAAAATCTAGCTTAACAAACGTTTTTGAGAAATTTTTCTTTGCTGCAGCCCTTGCAAACGGGTAGTGTCAATTGCTTTGTTGAGAGTGTTTAGAGCGAAAAATACCTTATCACCAACTTCTGATTTCGCAAAAAAAATGGCGCACGCTGTTGACGTATTGCTTAGCAATTTTAGCATTGATTATTGCTGCATCATCTTCTTCTTCACCATCAAAGTTCTCAGATGAAGCTAAAATTTCTTCGTAGGTTAAAATTCCCGCTACTGTTAAGTTATCATCAAAATGGACGAAATCTTCGAGTGTTATGGGATTTTCTTGATTTTGTGAAATGCGATCCCATTCCAAAAGATTTTCGTCATCTTGCTCTGCATCTTCTGTAAACTGGAATTCAGCTTTCTTAAACCCACAGGCACGGAAACAGTTTTTAATTGTGCTTTCGCTCACGTTTTCCGCGCCTTGTCGGCTATTTTCATAGCTGAAAATAACGTGATTATATGATCCAGACCATCTTTTATTCTGTTAAGAAGTTGCATCACTACTTTCATGCGATAACAAGTGTTAAATGTTTTAATTATACCCTGGTCCAAAGGCTGTCACTTAGAGGTTGTATTGGCCGGCAAGAAAACAACATTTAAATTGCTGAGAGGCGGGATAGAATTATGGGCCGAACAATTATCGATGAAAAGTAAGATTTTTCGCTGCCATTTTTCTATGTCTGCATTGACAGATCTTCATTCATTAAATACTTTTGTTTGCACGATAGGAAATTGGAAATGATTTTATGTTTTTAAAACATCTTGGTTTGGAGGACTTACCAATCATAAGCGGTTTTAATTTATCCGATCCATCCGTGTTGGCTGGCAAAGAGTATGGTTACACGATCCTTACTGTTTTTTTCCGCAATGGCACTTGCCTTCCTTGAAACACATGGAACGATCGGGGACACCACCCGGCCGGCATTAGGCTGCTCAAAAACTCTAAAAAAATGACAAAATTCAAAGGAAAACCGCTGCAAATCACTGGAATTTTTTTTTCAATAACAACGGACCTCAAATCTCGATTTAACGCACCATAAATCCCTTATATGTGAAATTTTATCAAAATCAAAAAATAATGATTTTTCAACCCCTTTCGAGGAGGTTAAAATTTTGAATTTGAGATTTCATCAACAATTTTTAACGGTCATATTAACTGCTGCATTCAACCGATTACAATAGTAATCAGCATAGATTCTGTTTTTTATCCATACATATAACATTGGGATTACTCCAGGTTTTAGTGGACAAAAACTGATGTGAATGAAAAAATCCGAGGTCAGCTATAACTTGAGATATCTCAATAAGGGGAAATTCCGCGACCTCCGGATTTGCGCTAAACTATGCAGTTTTACGGCTTCTAGATGACCTTAAAAATTTGGTTTTAATCAGTGGCGAAATGAGTGAGAAAAAAAAAAAAAAAAAAAAAAAAGGCATCTTTCTTGCCTTCTAAAATCATACAAAATTTTAAAGGTAAAAAAAATGTATTTTTGATTTCGATAAAATTTACTTTCTACATGTTTTTGAGATGAACGATCTGAAAATAATATCAGTTTTTAGTTTAAAAATTTTCCTCATCCATATTTTTATTTCAAATTGCATTGAAATCTTAAGATTGTTGAATAATCTAAAACTAATATCAGGTTTTAGTTTTTAAAAAAAACTCCCCTTACCTATATTTTTTAAAAATGGTCTTATTTGAAATTTGTTGTATAAAAGTTTAAATAATATAAATAGATCATTTTAAAACGTCTTATTTATATAGTATAGGTGAGGTAAATTTTTAAACAAAATACTGATATTATTTTCAGATTTCTCATCTCAAAAAAACATGTAGAAAACTCACCTAGGTCATTCGTATGTGATTTTTCAATTTCACATATTAAAAACATACAAATATTTTAACATATAAAAATGTTCTTTAACAGACACTACTAACGATTAGTGATATCTATATAATGAAAATTGAAATACAATTTTTTTGCAAAATGTATTCTGTTGAGAATATATTATGAATATAAATAATACTACGAGTATAATTATTTCTATTAGATAATTATAATTTATTATTTTGTTTAGTATTGGTTTGTAAAACTTTGAGATACCGAATGTTTTGCAGGAACTACTCGATCCCACAGACAAAGTGCTATGATTAACAAACTAAAGGAGGAGCCTTAAGAAGATCATTAAAGCTGCTCGAGGGACGGTAAAAACAATCGGAAGCTGAAGCTGCTCCCGGCAAAAAGAGGCTCACGGGGGTTTTTTGGCGGCAAAAACCCCCGGAGAGCCGCCGAAAAACCAGCGTCTTAGAGGCCCCAGCGGTGAATAAGGCCTGTTAGATATTCATTGGCCCCGGGACAGTGTAGCTCTCTTCAAATATTAATACGTCAAGATTGGTATTACAGCTGCTGGCTTAATGGCACCTTGAAACTTGTACTTCGTAGGGGGCGAGGGGTTTAGTGCCCCCCTCGCGCAACCCAGCTGCGAATTAGGGTCCGATGTGCTTAGTCATAATAGATTATGAATGTTTAATGCGCAATGCATCAAGTCCGCAGCTAGATCTATATGAGGCTAATGTGTTAAGTCGAGGCTAATACGATTTCACAAGATAACTGAGGTTATAACAATGATTTTAATAGCATAAAATAATACAAAACATTAATTTATACAAAATACTAATAAATAGTCTTAATCATAAATGTTCCTACTTGACACCATACCATACATATTAAAGTATTTTTATAATTTTTCCTTAACTGACTTTCTTTCTTGAGGTGCTCATAAAAAATAATAATAGGTAATCATTAGAAACAATGAAAATAATTTTGAATCAATCTAAATTTTTGTTTGAATTGAAAGATAAGTATTTCTGGTAGTCCCATTTCAAAGTTGTTTGACCTGCCTAGGCGTCTGAAAAGAAGATGGCCTGGGGACCTTCTAATGTTGAAAATTAATTAAAGCGCTACTAAGGTTTCCTTACAAGTTATTGACAAATAATTGTAATAATTTTGTCCTTTCTTATTGGGTGAGTGCTTTGCCAGTAGATCTTTGCCTGAATTGAAAAACATGGAATTTTGGAGTAATTTTATTCATTTATTTTTTTTTTCTCAATGAGTTAGATTATAATTGGTAGTAAATTGGTCAATGTTTCCGACATACAATCGAGGTCTTTTAAAGTTTGAATCATTCTTTGAAGGAAACATCTTCACTACATTGACCTTACCAGAAATGACCTTTGATCACTGTGATGCAGATCTGTATCTCAATATAGTGTTATATTGTCTTTGAGTTTCAGTAGTAATTCAGCTTGATGGTATAACGGTCTGTAAGCAGAGTTAAGATCCCACGGGAGAAGGATAAAAACATCGAGTGCAGTTTATTATTGAAGAAATAAAAAAAAAATCAGAGTTAGTATTTTGCTTTAAGAACGCTTATAAGAATTCTAATAATCTTCATATGAAATTGGCATTGGCGATCGGAATCGAAACCTTTTCAAAAGATTCTGACAGAATCTCTGTCGATAAAATTGACGAATCACTCATTTACAATTACAATATTTTTTTAAATAAGTTAATTTGCTGCATTATATTTAGCATTCAAGATTTTATTAAAGATTTGGATTGTAAGAAATGGATTTGAGATGTACTGAATGGTACAGACCAAATGTTCAATACCTTAGGTCCGATTATTTCTAATTCTGTTTTCTTTGAGAAAAGAATTTCTCAGTATTGCTTTAGGTCAAACTTATTCTTTTTACCATGAATAATAAGAATAATTTTGCGGTAAGCACTGTGCTAACTCCTCACAGCTCTTAAGATAATTTCAGTGAATCTATAATTTTTCTATTAAATAGATTACAGCTCCTACTATTAGAGCTGTAATCTATTTACTACTAGACTAACCTACTACTAGACTACAATCTAATGATATGGAGCAACTAAAAAAAAAAAATGCTGTGATTTTCAGAAAGCCAGCGATAGGCAGGCTCTTTCTTTCTTACATTATTAAAGGGTCCTTTTTAGATAATATTTAAAAATCATACTGCCTCTTTAAGGAGATAAAGGAACACGATCGTTTGACAAAAGAGCAGACAGAATAAAATCTATCCCTAGACTAGAGAGGAACTGTTCCATTACAGGAGGAGGCAATGAAAATAAAAAGGCTGGCTAATCGGAGATAAGAAGGAAGAAGAAGGATCGATTGCTGAGGACAAGGCCCTAATAGAATAGAATAGACTCTTCTCATCAGAGCTCTCTCTAATTCCATCCTCTCTTCTCATTAAACTCAAATTACAATAAACCAATATTTAGTCTCGTCTGTCTGTTCCTCCTCATTGAGTTCTTTCCCTCTGCCATCAAGGGCTCCATAGCCCTTAGCTGTTTATATAAAGGGGCCTTCATTGTTGCCATTCTGTATCTTTTCATATTTTGCCTTTCAAGGGAGAATTTTAAGAGTATATCGAGTTATGTAGATTATATAGATATAATACCTTAATGTTTTCTTAACTTTGAATTGTCCCGTAAAAACAAATGATATGAAGCTACCATTTCACCATATAATTAAAAATCTTTAACCTATGTCAGGGCCGGCTCGATCAAGTCCGAGTTAGCACCAATCTTAAGAAGTTGTTAAAGACTAGACCTGACAAATTATTATTATTTTTTTTTTTAAATCTTTTACTAAAACAAATACTTCAAGTAAATAAGCGGATTACAATAAAAAAAAAAAATGACATGCTAAAAACGTGTAGAGGAACTACCCAATGGTAGTACTCTAATGACATGTTTACAAAAGAAGAAGATCCCGAGGCCATCTTCTTTTCAGGCACCTCGGAGAATTGCCAGGAATGGAACGGGAAGCAAGTTGTGCAACAAGTGGATTTGGTTCAGCAGTGAATTTATTATGAAAGGAGAGGTATCTGGTTCGTGCCAAATCATTTTTTACTTGTGACAAAGTAAGGAGCATTAAGGATTTTTCAAAGAATTTTGGATTGGAGTGATTGGATGCGTATTTGTAAACTTAATTAAATAAGATAGTAAGCCCCGACACTTACTATACTTCACGCAAAAAGTGGTATTCTTTAATATCATCTGCAGTCAGACGCAAAATTGAGGTTTATGTTCATTATCATTGAGTTTTAAATTTTACATCGAAAATCTAATAAAATAAATCCTAAATAATAATAATAAATAAATAAATGTAATAACATAAGATCCTCTGATATAATGTCGCTTTATTGACAGTTTTCCTTTATTTTCTATTAAACACTTATTTTTTCTTTGCTTTTTATTCCAATGAAGAGTTCATTATATTTAAAATGCACATTTCTATTAAGGGGTTGTCATAATGTTTTATTTACACAAGTAACTGATTTGTATGCCAAATGAGAACACCATGTTTTTTCGGTTTCAAAAGTAAATTTCTCAATGAAATTGAAACAAAATCATTACGTTTAACATATCACTCGAAAGCTGATTAAATTTGCAAGTTTTTGTAAAATTTAACGTTTTGTGGATAGTTTTTTTGAAAAACGGTGAGCGTTGAAGTAAATACGATATTGTGACTTCCCCAAATAAGGTGAAGATCAAGCTGCTCTTTAGATACCAAGTTTGTAAAATTCAAGGTTACAGGTACTCAGTTATTATAGAAAATTTAATGCTAAATTTGAAACTGTTGTCAAAATTTGAAAAATATTTTAATAAAATGGAGATATTACAGCATTTATGGAAAAAACGTGGTTTCTTCAAAAAAGTCTTTGATAAGATTTATCGTATATCTGCAACGGGTTGGAATAGAAAAGTGAGGTTTGCGGCATTTTGCTACATTTTTGATCTAGTTTCACCCAATGTTTTTGTATACACTAAGAGATACTCACCCTGTATATATGGAAAATATGCCCACAAAGAAAAGTGAGTTTTAATTGACATTTTAAGTTGGGCTGATTAAAGTGAAATAATAAAATATTGAATACAAATGTTTTTACGATTGCTATTTTAAGGTATGATTAATATGTATTGTTAAATTATTAAATAGTTAAGGAACTGTTTTATACACGCCCGTAAGGCGGGGCCTAGTAACAAGGTACGTTACGCCTCCAGATTTCCTAGAAACTTGGAGTAACGAAGATAAATTCATTTTGAAATTGGTCCTTAATATGCAATGAATAAACTTCTTCATAATGATTTAAGTGTTCCACCTGTTGCTGAATTTGCCCAAGCCCAGGTACCTATCCTTATATGACAAGCTCTGTATCCATTCCAATTCACTAGTCACCCAAATCGCTTTCCACTTGGTTCTAAATAAATCTCCAAGGGTTTTCAAAAGAAGATGGCCTACTTACCTCCTTCTATTAAAGTAAAATAGATCGTGTAAAATCATTGATTTAATATAGAACTTATGTTGCGAATAGGCAGTGGAATTACAGGTCATTGAAATAACATTTTATTTACTTCTTTAAATATCAATAAATAAAAAAGGAAAAAAAAAACCTGTTAATTTTAAATTACTTGTTGACAGCAAACTCTGTTACCCTTTTATCGGCATCATTCGCAATGAAGTTATTTTGTATGTGTGAAGATTTGATTTTCAATAAAAACCAGTAAATAAGTGTCATGTCTAATTGCGAAAGCCATGTAATGTGAAATATATATCAACAAAAACTATTTTAGAACATGCCCGTCGTTACAGATTACTTCAACATTTATTAGATAAACGTTCACAGCTCTAAATTAATTACGAAAGACTCGCATCATGACTGTGATTAGACCTATTTGGACGTACGGAGTTGAAATATGGGGCTCCACAAAACCATCCAATTCATTTCGTATCCAATCCTTACAATCCAACATCCTTCAAAAAATACTCAGTGCTCCTTACTTTGTCACCAATAAACTTATCCATAAAGATCTTAATATTCCATTTGTCGCTGATTTAGTCCCAACCAAATACCTATCCTTTTAAAGTAAGCTCCACTCAAATTCACTAGTTTTTCATCTTGCTTCCCGCTCCATTCCCGATAATCCTCCGAGGTGTCTAAAAAGAAAATGGCTTAGGGACCTTCTATTGTAGAATTAGTTTTAATGTCCTACTGATGAGTAGTTTATTTCAAGTTTTGAAATGATATAGTAACCATTATGGGCAGATTTACTTGGTGTATATATTTTGTACAGTTGTAAATTTCAATAACTGGATACATATATATTAAAAAAAAAATAATAAAAAAAAATTGTGTCATTAATTTATCTAAGTTGTTATGATGAAGTGCGGAGAAAAATCTTAATCTATAAAAAAAAATGATAAACCAATTAGCCAATTTATTTCTAATAAGCTAATGCGATCAAGCAGTTTAGTTGGTATAATTGAGGTAATTGCATAATGACAGTTAAATTACATTACTTAAAGGCGATAGGTAATTGACTCGAAAATTACTTGAGATCTATTACCAATTAAAAACTTTGTAAGTATAAACTTGTACAAAACTTTTGTTTGTTGAACTTTTGGTAAGATTTTATCAATTAGTGAATTAATGATGACAAATTAGAATTATAAAAGTAAAAAAAAAAAAAATTATTTTGAAAACGAATCGTTGGTTCAGTGAATATTAGGTAAGTTAATTATTTCTAAGTAATGGTTATTCTGAATTTATAAAATTATTATTTTTAAAAATTATTATTATCAAATATTTAATATTAAATTAATATGGATGATTCTTAGATGAAGGGCAAGTTTCGGGTCTGTCATTCATACTGAGCTTACAACTGTGGGTTCAATTTTTTTTCTTTTCTCACTCTTATTCAAAAATGCGTTTTTTTTATCGTCTTATTAAAAAAGTAACATAAATAATGATGTTTTGTTGGCCTTATTTCATTTCAAACGGTTTTGTGATGTCCTCGGATGTCCTCATCTTGGGTTTTTACCTTCTTACTTACTTTTCACCTTTATATCACCCTAAATAACTATTGGGTTGTCCGGAAATTAATGCAAGATTTCATGTTTATACCAAAAATCGGCATTTAAATCTGGGTTACAAGTCAAAACATCTCCTTCTAAGATGAAACTAAGATATCACACTGTATCAGATCTGGGTAATGGGATCTTACTTAATAGGACTTTTAGGCCGAAACTATGACGTCGAGTAAAAGTAATGTATCAGGTTTTGGTCGTGGTAAAGAGATAAATAATATTTTGAATAATAATATCAGGTTTTAGTTTAAACGTGAAATCCTAAATTAATTTCCAGGCAACCCAATATATTAAAGTGTTGAAAACAACGATATTGTTTATTTATTGAGATAGTATTTCTATGAAAATAAGTTACCTCCGTGTAGGTAAAAAAAATTAGATTTTAAATTCTTAGTATGAAAAGCAGTACTAAACAAATTATTTATTTTATTTTTTTTTTTTTTTTGACGTGAATACGTTTTTAAATTTGCAACCATATGGGGACAATCCAAAAAACCTAATGATAACAAAATCGGGGGATAAAGTTTGCAGTTGTAGTTTCGAATCTATCCTCTACATCCAAAATTAAATTATACCACTGGATAGCTCATAGAATTCATAGGATCAAAGAATTCATTAAGATGAGCGAAAACAGTGATGCATCGCAGGCGGTGGAGGGGGAAGCCCCATAATTTTGAGGTTATTTTGCTGCGTATTTAGATTTTTCAATTAGTATAACTTTTGAGTTGGAGCAGCTACGATATTACTTTAAGTTTTTATCGTCAGCTGTCGTTAAAATCTACCGATCGTATATAAATCATTAGTTTAAAGTAGTGACAATGGATATAATAAGGTGTTAGAATAAAAAAATATTATCAAAAATTTTATGATATTATTCCTGAACAGCAATTGTTTTATACTTATTACCGCAATGTACAAAGTTTGGTCGCGCACCCAGAAGACATCTCTACTGATATAAGTATCAACCGATCTGATTATTTGGCAATCAGTGAAAGTTGGATGGAAAATTCCATGCCAGCGTGAAACTGAGATTACATTGTAATACCGCTAAAAGCAGACAAATTGCAACTACATCTGTAGCGGTATCATCTTCATAAAGCCGCAGAGCCGATGGAGTCACCATATATCGCAACATCAATAGCTTTACTGATTGTAATATATTAACATTTACTTTTTTGAAATGAAAGCCGCAGCACCTGGTGATGTTTGTCTTGTAAACGTAACGGTTTAAAATTTTAAAATTTCTGTTCTGAAAATCCACTGTTCTCTGAGAGTCACCCTTATATATTTTTTCTATTTTCTTTGTGCCCTGAAGCGTTGAGTAATTTAACGCCCCTCCCTAAATTGTTCTCAGTCCTTTTTTTTCGAATAAATATCGAAATACTTTTTTATGTAAAGTTTTTTCCGCAAATAAAGTCGTATTTTCTTAATCAAGTGAGCCCAAAACCAGAGCTTGTTGTATTGACAGCACCAAGCTTGCAGAAAACAGAAAAAAACTCTTGCATTTTTCACTTACTTATTATTTATTTTAAAGTACTTCGTATGCATTTATGGTAGGTACCTTCGTTCGTACCTTCTCCACTTAATGGTATGTCTTGTTATGCAGATGGTAATATTGATGTCAGAGAGTATCATTCCGTGTAGGGTTTCACCCTCTCTGCTCTAGCTGCTAGAGTAAGTACATGGCTGCTAGGTTACTGGTGATAGCTGTCTATGTAGGACTGTCTATGCACTCACACACACAAATCCCACCTTACATGTCACCGTACTCCATGCTCTTAATGTATAAACAGCTAGCAGGCAGTTCATTGCATTATCGCAGGTTTAAATTCAATTTTTAAACATATTAGATATTTATCTGTATAAACAATTCTTACTTAGACTTTACAAAAGAAATAATAATGATGTTTATTATCATATAACTTAAGGAATTAAAAAAAAAAAAAAAAAAAAAAAAAAAAAAAGAAAAAACTTTAACACAGAGAACTAGATTATTATACTCCGTATTTTTAATATAAAACATATCCAATACTCCCAATTCAAAATCCTGCTAACTACAGAGAATGCTTCTTACTACGTCTCCAACATAACCCTGCATAATGATCTCAATATACCGTACGTCCACGCCCTCATACTAGTGTTGGGCGATATTCGATAGTTACTATCGAAATATCGTTAGGTCATGCCTATCGATGGTCACTATCGATAGTGTCGATTATCGATAGATCTTTTTCACTGTTTTGAAACTCTCGGAATTATGCTGATCCAGTGTCGAGTTCTTTTGAAATTAAATTCGGAATTCCTAGAACTCACGGGTTCTCTCAAAGATTAAGCCAAAGGAAAGCAGAAATGCTAGTTTTTCTTTCGGGGAATATGCGGCTCAAGGAACACACTTGACTCTTGAAATTAACTATGTAGTTATTTTTCTTTTCTGAAGATTTGATTTGTCCATTATTATTGTAACTATGTAAATTGTAAATACTGTTTTACAATTCAATTAAACTAGTTTTTTCTCTCATCTTTATGATATAATCTTATAATTAATAATACTGCAAATTTCAAATAGTAAATAGATAATTGAATTTAATTAAATTAGTTGAAATTCTTTAATGAAGCTTTGGAAAAAAGGAAGCAACTGTCGAAAAACTATCGATAGCAATCTATAGTTCTCAACCGATAGTATCGGCCTATCGATAGTGCAAACTATCGACTATCGCCCAACCCTACCTCATACCCCTTTTTTTAAACTAAATTCTACAACCCGCTCACGAGTCCTGATTTCCTCTAAAAACAAGCACCATGCGTCCCTGCCCTGCGCTACCACCACCCAGTTCCTGACACGGAGGGATTCTGCATCGCCACCCACGCAGTCCGTCCACCGCAATTTGGGCCTTCCAATTCTTATCTTTCCATGAATTTGTTCAGTTAACACACTCTTGGGAATGTCTCCTGCAGACATACGTGCCACTTGTCTACCGGAGCCTTCCGACCTTAATGACTGAGACCACATCAAGATCATCATAGAGTCCGTTAACCTTAGTGCGTCGTCTCTATTCATTCCCGAAACATACAGCTCCAAGAATTCGACGGAGAACTTTCCTTTCAAAAATACTAAATGTCTTATCACCAGACATTGTTGCCTTCCACATTGACCTGCGAGCCGAGGTAGGTAAATTCAGACACCTGCTCGAATTCGTAAGGTCCAAATGGTATTTCAGTTCTATTCAATAGCACGGCTTGGTTAGTATCCATCCATATACTTCGTTTTCTCTTGATTAATTTCCTCATACTCCTTAAAGTTTTGAAACTTACCTTCAGCCCTAAGCCTCTGCCTTAATCGTTATCCAGTCTCATGATTCCTCATAACCTCTTTTCAAATTAAAACGGCACTGGCCCCGTGTTTGTGTTTTTATCTTTAACTTTTTTTTTAATATTTATATATTTCACCTTATACAGGGTGACTAAAAAGAGTATCGGGTATGTCTTACTTCGATAAAAAAAAAAAAAAATTAAAATTAAAAAAAAGTTTATTGTTAATTATTACATTATAAGGTGGAAAATTATTTGGAAAAGATTATGTTATCTAAATGGTAACAGTTATGCTCCTAGCACTCTTCTAATCGGGAACGAAGATTGGCGATCACATGGTGACACATAGCTATCGATATTACTGCCATTTCTGACCTCATGTTTTGCTTCAATTGCGTCAGGTTCGTCGGATTATTCTCATAAACTTTTTAGGTGTCCCCATGCATAATAGTCAAGTGGACTAAGGTCGGGGCTTCTGGGAGGCCAGTTGATCTTACCCCTACAAGAAACGACATTATTAGGGAAAATTAGGCTTTATTTGATGTTTGGCAAGTGGCCCCATATTGTTGAAACCACGTTCTTGAGTTTTTGGGTGTCCAAAAAGAGTATCGGGTATTAGTTACTTCTATAAAACTAAAACTACTTCAACAATTTTGATAACATACTCTTCACTGATGATGCAAACTTTCATCTGAATGGTCTTGTCAATAAACAGAATGGTCGGTACTGGGCAGAGGAAAATCCGAGGCGAAAGCATGAACGACCACTGCACAGCCAAAAAGTCGTTGTTTGGGCCGCTATGTCTGCTAGAGGCATAATTGGTCCTTATTTTCATGAAGATCGACGAGGCAGAGTTACAGGAATTTCAAGGTTTCAACTCAAGAACTTGGTTTCCAAATTTCCACTTGCCATTGTTCAAATCAAGCAATGGAAGCTGTTACCGAATTATTCCCTAAGGTCATTTCGTGTAGGGGTAAGATCAACTGGCCTCCCAGAAGCCCCATTCTTAGTCCACTTGACTATTTTGCATGGGGATACCTAAAAAGTTTATGAGAATAATCCAACGAACCTGACGCAATTAAAGCAAAACATGAGGTCAGAAATGGCAACAATATCGAGGGCTATGGGTCAACATGTGATCCCCAATTTTCGTTCCCGATTAGAAAGGTGCCAGGAGCATAGCGGTCACCATTTAAATAATATAATTTTCCACTTTATATTGTAATAATTAACAATAAACTTTTTTTTTTTAATTTCAAGTAGTTTTTGTTTTATCGAAGTAACAAATACCCGATACTCTTTATTAAGATATTGCATAGCTTATATATATATATATATATATATATATATATATATATATATATATATATATATATATATATATATATATATCTTTTATATATTTTATGATTCTTTATAATATTTCTATACTCTGTAACTCTTTCTCTGTTCTTTTCTTTTCTGTTTTTTCACATTTATTTCTTATTATTTATTTTCTGTGAAATATATAAATTTAACACTTTACAATTATATAACGTTCTCAGTGTCGAAGTTTTTCTACTGGAGTATGGGTTAGATTAATACCAGATAAAATTTCCGATTAGTTCAATATAGTGCTTGTAGGGATTTTAAAAGGAATCATGAATAATTAACTGATTCGTAATGCACATTCTCCGCAATGTATACGGCAAGCCTGCCTATATTAAATGTTTTTCTTTTCACAATGAAAATTAATATGAAATTATCAAAGCCCCCAGCTTCATAGTACAAGAGAGACACCGGAGAGCCGATGGGAAGGGCGGCAAAGAGGCGGGGGATCGATTCACGGTAGAATGGCGGGATGCAAATATTTGTTCTCTCAATCATTTAGGAAACAATTTCTTGGCTGAGAGGGGTAGAAGGAGGGGGGTCTCTCTCAACGCCTCTTTAACTAATTAATTGTTCCAAAGCACGTCTTTTATTCCCTTCCTTGGATCTTAAGGGGGGAGGGGGTGGTGTCCTTCTTTATTCTCAGCCAAGGTTTTTGGACAATATATATTTAATTTACTCTAAAGATTGGGAATAAATATGACAATTCGCTACTTAAAGTTATTAAGCGCTGATACTGTTGAAAATTTTACAAAATTGACTATAAATTTATTAATGCTCCAGAATTATTTTTTAAATTAAATTTTTTGTTTGAATCACACCAAATAACCTTTACCCTTCGTGGTAAAACTACGACTTCCTGTCCTACAGTATCCTTTAATGACATTCCACTAATCCCTGTTAAACAGATCCGCTACCTAAGACTCCTCTTGGACAAACGTCTTACTTGGAATCCACATACAAGACTAAAACAAAAAACTGCTCGTCGTTACAGACTACTTCAACATTTACTTGACAAACGTTCAAAGCTCCCAATTAATAACAAAAGACTCATTTACATTACTGTGATTAGACCTATATGGACGTACGGAGTTGAGCTTAGGGGCTCTAATAAACCATCCAATTCATCTCGTGTCCATTCCTTACAATCCAAAATCCTTCGAAAAATCCTCAATGCTCCTTACTTTGTCACCAATAAACTTATCCATAAAGATCTTAATGTTCCATATGTTGCTGATTTAGCCCAAACCAGATACCAATCCTTTTATAGTAAGCTCCATAACCACCCAAATCTCCTATTTTCTCAACTTTCTTCCTACTCAATTACCGATAATCCTCCGAGGCGTATGTGGAGAATGACTTACTGAAAAGGGGAAACAGAAACAGGATAAAAGAATTACCTAGCACCTACTGTTATCCTTAAAATCGTCATTTCCTCTAATTTTACGTTTCAGAACATTTCAGTTTTTTTCATTGCAATTTCCTTTATGTTAACCACGACCTATCTTGGAAGAACCATCAAACGAGCACTTTCCGGCAGTGGTAAATCGAGTGGAGATTACGGAGGGTATCGGACCCTGTCTTAGTATTTTTTGATATTATGATCTTTAAAATATCTTAAGGAAAGATTTGATAACTTAATAATTTGTGATTCTAATAAGAAACAAAAATAGAAACTATATTAAAAACATCCATAAATCTTGTCTCGACAAGATGTAGGCATACTGCGATCAAATGTTTACATATATTCGGAATAAGTCTGCTGTAATATGAGGCTAGAAGTTATTATTCTCTATTCAAAATCCTGATTACATTCTACAGCGGATAGGGAGAGTGGAAGGGATGAAAGGTAACACCAAAATATAAAGGCGAGGGGATAAAGAAGCTATCGAACATTGAATGCAAATATGATAATAGGTTATCTAAAGATATTGGTAAGAAGCTTATATAAAAGAATAAAAAGTTATAAAGAAAATAAAAAATGTTTCTATTAGCCATTAATACTTTTTATATAACACAAACTAATTGAATCATAAATGTATTCTTAACGATTCCATAATTATAACAGAGAAATGAATTATATTTAGTCAATAAATTGTGTATTTATAAATTATTGTGTATGTGTAAAAGGACATTGCAATTTTTCACTTTTCCTTTCTCGGTTTAGGTTATGTTATGAAAGATAGGAAATCCATCGTCACTAAAACAAGAAATACCGTAAGAATCTTTTTTTTACTTAATTATATATGTTAATAATATATAATATTTACAATTAATGATATTATGCTTTAGAAAAGAAACTCTTTTAATTTGTCTGTTCTTTTGAAATACTTTTAACCATGAATTTTTAGAAACATAAGAAATCAATTTCTTAATATCAATTCACCCTTAATACACAATGCAAAACGCCTTATATAAATTAAATTACAAAAAAAAAAAAAACCAGTTTATGTATAATTAACCCTGTAGATAACACTAGACCCATAAGAGGCGTATGGATAATTTAGGTTATGTTAATTTTCAAAAAAACACCCACCAAATTCTATCCACAGTTGATCTTGATTATTGTATCATTCAAACAACCTCATTGCGGCTCTATCAAAATAAATAATAAATTCAAAACATACTGCGCTTCTAAAGCGTAGAGTGTGCATCTAACGTTAATCTTTACACGTAAAAAAGCAAAGACGCTACGTCTTCAGCTTAAGGTCCTGCTGAACCAAATATTTAATTGTTATTTTTGTGTTTCTATCAATCGTACCATTTTTTTAAAGATCTAATTAAAGAAAATAAATAAAATCAGTTAGTAAAAGAATGTAAGAATAAAAAGTTCATTAAAAACAAAATATACTGGACGAAGAATAAATTACTCGTAGGGAATGAAATACTGTTTGGAAAACTAAACCGATACTTATTGTTGAAAAACTCCATCTAAAAATATTTTGCACGAAATGGCTCGACATAAAGTAGGTTTTAAAAGGAGAAAATCAATGCCTAAGAAATTAATACGCTCAATGAAATTAATGAGTATGTTATCTTTTCTGAAGTAATTGATAACCGTACTTGACTTTATTCCATGATTGCTTATTGTAATTTAAAACTAACATAGACAATATTATCAGTCATTAGAAAATTCCTTGCTGTGGTAAACTTATCACAATAAATTCTTTTTTATTATTCTTTTTTTATGTATTTCTCAATAAGAATACCAAAAGATATGATTGGCATTTATGGTACATGTAAATAGAAGCCTAAGACATCATACATTATGCACGTTTTATTATGTTCGCCTCAGAGACTTAGAGTGTTAACAAGGGTAAAATCGAGGGTGCTTTTATGCTGGATTAATCAAATTAATAGCCATAAAAAAATAAGCACATACTTATAGCTGTGATAATCAGATGCCTGTTCTTATAAGTAAAGACCTGGGATAATTTTAACTAATAATTTGTTATATTTTTTAATAAATAAAAATATTGTATTGAATTTCTTAATTCAGCATCATGTCTTCAATGATATATTAGCTCAGAGTAGTAATTTTTAAGCTGATTATTGGTTATCTTATTAGTTTATTATTATTTATTGGAGATTACGTAAAATTGGACATTCAAATTTTTATTTTTGCTGTACCTTCTTAGAAGTATGAAGATGGTGAAGTTAATATTTGGTACATATGGTTTTTATAGGTTTACCATTGTAATATCTATTGCAGAATTGTAATAACCACATATCGGTCGATTTTCCAAACTTGACTGGGATACAAATGTCACACCACATACTTAAATCCTTTTTAATAATGTCCTATATATTTAATACTGTCCTCACCTCTTATGCCGATGACACATTTGTGTTATCAGTAAATAATAATCCTTTCGTTGCATCCCAATCACTACAATCTCATATTACTAACATTCAAGAATGGTGTCGAAATAGGAGAATTAAAATAAATCCAAACAAATCCTATCAAATAACCTTTACTCTTCGTCTTAAACCTACGATATCCTGTCCTACAGTATCCTTTAATGATATTCCACTAATCCCTGTTGAACCGATCCGCTCCCTAGGAATCCACTTGGACAAACGTCTTACTGAGTCCACATCCAAGACTAAAACGACAAGAAACTGCTCGTCGTTACAGAATACTTCAACATTTACTAGACCAACGTTCAAAGCTTCCAATAAATTACAAAAGACTCATCTACATCCAATCCATTAAACCATCCAATTCATCTCGAATCCAATCCTTACATTCCAAAATCCTTCTACAAATCCTCAATGCTCCTTACTTTGTGACCAATAAACTTATCCATAATGATCTTAATGTTCCATATGTTGCTGATTTATCTCAAACCAGATATGCATCCTTCCATAGTAAGCTCCATAACCACTACAATCCACTAGTCTCCCAACTTGCTTCCCTCTCCATTCCCGATAATCCTCCGAGGCGTCTAAAAAGAAGATAACCTAGAGACCTTCTAGTGTAGATTTTATTGAAGTGCTACTAGTGAGTAGTTCTTCACAACTTATTTACATGCCATTGCATTCAGTATCAACACATTTACTTAATGTATATTATTTTGTACAGTTGTAAATATCAAATAAATGAGAAAAAAAAATAATTTAATTTAAAAAATTTAATTGTATTAATTGTTTCAATTTGTAAACCCATACTATTGTAACTTCTCAGTAAAAATGGCGCTCGTCACCTATCGGTAAATTTTTAAAATTCAATGTTACCTACATGTTATCACTTAAAAAAAAAAAAAATCAAAACAGTATATTTTATCATCGCTATACCTTCCTGGGACTGTAAAGATGGCTTGGTAAAAATTTGGTACAGATTGGCTTTTGGGTATGTATGTATGTCTCTATACTGCGCGCAGCACCTTCCAAAATGTTATCACTCACTCGCCTCAGAATAGAAAGGTCACTCATCTACAACTTATCATTACATTAACGGCTCTGAGAAGTCTAAATTCGGGAGGAGACTGACCAGTCTACATATCTGAAGATGAGTGTCAAAATTACAGAGCACCATTGAATCAGCTGGGAATGCAGTGAAGATATTAGGAGATGATCAAAAGGCTATTCCTTTCATAGTAAGCTCCATAACCCCTCAAATCCAATAGTTTCTCAACTTGCTTCCCACTCAATTCCTAGTAATCCTTCGAGGCGTCTGAAAAGAAGATGGCCTAGAGATCTTCTATTGTAGAATTATTTTTTGAGTGCTACTGATGAATAGTTTTTTTCAAGTTTTGACATGTTATTGTAACCGTTATGAACACATTTACTTGATGTATATTTGTACAATTGTATCGCAAATACAATTCTTGTATTGTAAATATATTCAGATGATATTTTTATAATATTTAAGGAAATATTAGTTGATAACAACTTAAGTTATTCTCCTCTGCACTGTATGGACTGAGGGAGGAGGCAGATAGGGCACTTTAGAGCGAGATCAAAACCTTTTAACTCTGCCCTCGGATGCAAATCTCCTTCACAAGATGCCTCTTATACACGCAACATTTACCACACAACGGCTTCAGTTCCTTGCTATTTACCCCTTGTAGTGTATCCGCTACAGTTATCGGAATCATCCTTTTTGAAGGTTTAATCTAATCTAAAGTCTAGAAAATGAAAACCCTATGTGATAACCAGAAACCTGTAAAAACACCATTATGTAATTATTAACATAATAATTACACCATTTGTTTTTTATTAATTGATATTTATTAGAAATCTAAGACTTCCAAGACTAGTCTTCAGATAAATAATTTGAAGGAACAAAACTAGAACTTTGAGAGAACCAGAAGCTGCATTCAAAACAACGGACAAACTTCTTTAAACCTAATATCATAACGGACTCCTTTATTTTTGCTGCGCTTTATTTAGTTTTCCTTTATTTTCTAATAAACAATGAAAATATACCCATCGTGGTAGGGGGAAAGGCCAGGTAGGTTAATTTTTGGAGCTTATCATGGGATTCCCCCTATGACTCATTGGAATTTAAAATAGGGCCATTGGAAATGTTTATGTGGTCATTTAAACAAAAATCTGGATCGGTTTTAAACGATTTTATTATCCCCACTCGTAGAAAATATTTATGGCCTTGAATGAATGAATCATTAGAAAATAGAAACTATCCTAAAATAGAATATTTATGGGTCATTAGAAATAATAAAATCGTTTAAAACCAATCCAGATTTCATTTTAAATGACAAGATAAAAATTTCCTGTAGCCCCATTTTAAATTTGCTTCCTTTATGAACGGAAATTTTTTGAAAATTTTAATATATATAATCCAAGTAGCATAGTGCTGTTAAGATGAATGTTTAGCATTCGAAACTAGTATTCTAATAAAATAATTCCAATAGAAGTGGCAATTAATTAATCAATCCTAATTGGTATTAGGATAATGTTTTATTTACCCAAGTAAGTATGCTAAATGAAAAAACCTAGTTTTTTTTCTGGTTTGTAAAGCGAATTTCTTAATGAAAATGGCACGGAATTGGTTTTTCGTACAAGAGTGAGCGTTTTATTATTATTATAAAATGCACTGCAACTTTCCTAAATAAGTTAGAAATCAAGCTATTCTTTATTATTTAGGTCCCAAGTTTGTGGAATTCAAGAATACAAGACTCATTGGAAGTGTTTTCTCTCTTCCTTGATTGACCTGCACCTACAGAACGACGAGGAGAAATTCAGGAAGTTTTTCCGGCTGAACTTCATTCAATTAGATTTTATAATTTCTCTATTTTTCTATTTCTCTAGCGTACTAAAACGAGCCATTTTTAATAAAACTTTTTAATAAACGGTAGCTCAACGAGGCGTATTATGAAAACTAACAAACTGTGGGCAGAAAACTAACCAGTACTTGGAAGTCTCCATTGCTGTAAATTCCACGTTTTCCCTTTGGTGATTTCACAATATATAGAAAGGCAATTTAGAAAACTCGCTGGAACCACAATTTTATTGTTTTTTTTTCAGATGATATATAAAGTTCCAGTTTCTTTATTACTGTTTTGTCCAATAAACATTTTATTGACAACCCTGTTTTCATTTAATAATTTTTATCATGTGATTCAACCTGAGGTTGTATCAAATTATTTATAAATGTATATTTGATATACCAAAACCTGAAAACTGTGTTTTGTAATGTATTTTTAAGATTTTTTTTCAAAAATTCCATATCTGCATTTCCAAATACAGTTTAAGATGGTAAAAGAAACTTTGGTGATGTGGATTTGCATACCACAGACGCGATGGAGCACCGCCTGGACTGGTCCCTAGAACAGTCCGAACGCAGCAGCTCAACTTCTCAGTTTTCTGGCGGCAGCCGCAGCTGCCCCTCTTGCAACACTTCTATTAACTGAAGCATTGCATCGCCTCCAGCCCCGGCGTCTGACAATCGCAGCTGCTGCGGCTGGCTGCTCCATGCGGAACCCCACCTTAAGAACAGAACATAATCAACAGCACCATCGATGCCTATATGTACAATCGCATGAAGGAACTAAGTGGAAATCCCTAGTAACTCATGGGCCGACCTGTGTTGGGCCAGACCGAGCCCAAGCTGTTGCTCACTTCAGACTTACTGGACACGTTTATCTAGAGGATTGGAGTCGCAGACAGTAACGTCTGCCCCCTTTCCAACCTAGACAAGATGGATAGTGATCATCTGAAGACCTGTCCAGAACTTGCTGGCGCTTCACCTCGACGTCAGATGGCCGAGAGGCTAAAGAATGGCGTTTGATAAATAAAATAAATAAATAAATACAACATAATAAAAATCTTTGAATTATTACATTATCATGATCGTGTGAGAGTTATTGCTGTTAACTATTTTTATTTTTTTACTTTTAGAATCAATCAGACCCTGACAATCAGCGACATGCATCGAATAAATAGATTTATTAAAAAAATAAAAAATATAATGGTTTATTAAATAACGATTTTGTATTTGTAAAATTTTATATTTAATGAAAAGAGATTTGTGTAGAATGAGAATACGCGGTTAGCAATAGTTTACAATAATCAGCTTTTGTGAGCGGAAGCTTATTAATTCTATTAAATGTTATACGGCATATTAACTCAAAGCTGCTGGATTATCCCATATATGTGTTTATGTGAAACTCGAACAAATCCTAATCACCGGCTGATTATGATCTAACAAATATTTACCTAAAGGTTAATTAATTATAGAAGCTTTTATTATCTCGATACTATGTCTTAATTTACAAACGTTTTCTACACTTTTTTAGCATATTTTAATTATTCGGGCAAAAGTTTTAGCAGGAATAAAATATTAAATTCTTCCTATCAACTCATGGCCAAGCTGATTCCAACTGCTTTCTAAAATTTACATGGCACTTACATCCAGAAATTGAAAACTTTCACAACAATATGCAACGATGTTAGAGTTTAGAAGAATAATGAATTTCTGATTATTTTTTTTTTTTTTTTGGTAGACAAAAGGCGCTCCAGCAGATCGGCCTGATCAGCGATGCAATGATTAGTTCGATCCTTACGCTTCACTTTGTGTTTACATTTGTCGATAGCTTCTTCCTATAACCTCACATGTAAACACCCACTTTTACAGTTTCAACTTGGATTGTGTTGTTCAGTGTGATATATTGACATTTAGTCTTCTTAAATGTAAAAAGGTGAAACAGACGTTAATAACATGATGAGTTTTATAATGAATTTAGTGTTTTATGTATTAATGTTTTCTTATTTCCTCTTTCCTTATGAGTGAAAGTGTTACACAAGTTAACAAGATTAATTTCTACGTGGATTTGGTTATTTATATATTTATATTTGTTATAGTCCAGTCAATAAACACAATTCCATTGTGGTGTGCATGAAATATGCGATAATTTTTGACTTCATAGCTTCGTTAGGAATAGTTAGAAGGTAAACATACTAAAAGGCCCCACCCCTAGGGGTGAGCTAACGGTTGGGGGGAAGGGAGAAGTTACTGCAAATTTATATAGATGCAATTTTATAGGAACTTTAATTAGCTTTTATTTTTATTTGCATCATATTTTTATAGAGTCAACCGTTTTTGAAATATAATCGAAATACCAAAAAAATTGAACTTCTCCCCTCCACCTCACCGTTAACTCTCCCCCCAGGATCAGGGACTTATAGTATGTTTACCTTCTAACAACTCCTAACAAAGCTATGAAGTAAAAAATTATCGCATATTTCATGCACACCACAATAGAATTGTGTTTATTGACTGGACTATATATAAACTGGACTAAGTGAAAAATTTTCAGTTCACATATTTTGTGAATGGATTCAATATCGCCCATATTACTATTACAGCATTATTAATTCAATTAAACTAATCGATATAAAAATTAATGTGAGTTAGTAAATGAGAAATTTAATATTTTCTTATTTCCACTTCCCATGAGAAAATATATCAAAATTAACATCAAAACTTCAAACATGGATTTTGATTTATGTATTTATACTTAGTTACTTCCACTTCTATACTGTTTTTTCAGATCTGCCAGGATCTGACGGTTTTTTTGAGGCCGAAGGACATCCTTGGCAACTCTCCTTCCCCACTTAGAATTATGTTTCGTACTTAAGGATACTGTTTAATGATGGTGGAAGGACATCCTTTGGTCCACATATATATTAGCTTACGTCTGTAAGGATAGTATGTTGAAACATTCCAGGGTATAACGGTTTTTTAAGTTATAATTTTATATATTGTACAGTTATTCACTCAAGTATATGTAAGTGAGAACAATCGAACTAAAATATTAGTTTTTTTATTTAAGTTACATACAACTTTTATATATGATCTCTGCCAGGAGACTTCAGGAAATCTGAATTCAATCCTTAATTATTTTAATAAATTCCTAATGTGAAAATTATTTCAGTAGTTACATTACTTGTGATTTAGCAATATATTGATTCTGATTTAGTATAATATCAATTAAACATTTATTTATGACGATTGCATAAAAAAATTTCTTATATATAGCATGATATATCTGAGAACATTCCCAAAGGGCTGAAAAGTCCGAATAGATATTTTATTTAACAGCTTTTTTGATACCTATTGTTTAGAGGGGTCAAACTCAAAAAGTTCATTAAAGCCTAATTAATGTATGTGGATGAAAAATTTTTATGTTTTTATTTACTTAACTCTTTTATAACAAACAAATATTTGCAATTCAATTAACTGTGTAGCGGGGGAGTTCGAATTCTTTGATTCTTCTCGACGCCCCGA
Source organism: Euschistus heros (assembly GCA_003667255.2). NCBI lineage: Eukaryota > Metazoa > Arthropoda > Insecta > Hemiptera > Pentatomidae > Euschistus > Euschistus heros. The sequence continues at coordinate 961,916 of RCWM02000297.1, forward strand.
ATTCGACACTGAGGCGACTCTAAGAACTATTCGGGATGATATGAAGAATATTCGACCGGCACCCCACCGCAGCAGCACTGCGAAGACATTCGTTCACCGCGACCTAAGATCATGCAGTCACGTGTTCCTGAGAGATGACACCGTGTGGAAACCATTGACTCCTCCTTACTCCGGACTTTACCGGGTTTTAGCAAGAGATAGAAAAACATTTCGGATCCAGCTGCCTTCAGGACCGAAAACCGTCTCCATGGATCGCCTGAAGGTTTCTCACTTGCTTCATGAACCAGGAGAGGACTGCGGAAACAGGGATCAACCCACTTCTGCGCCCGCTTCAAGTCCTAAAAATCCTTCGAATGACCTCGACGCAGAACACCATCCATCACCGCAGCAGTACCACACACGTTCGGGCCGACTGGTGATGCCTAAAGTGAGGTTCTGTGCCGATGTCATTGGGGGGGGAGTGATGTAGCGGGCAACACTGTTTGGAGAAGGTTATCGGCTATCAGTTGGCGTGATAACCAAAGAGGTTATGTGAAATGGATTTGCCACTGCCGCAGTTAATATATTTACATTTTTTGTACCATTGTTTTTATTTAGATGTATTTTTAATTTATAATTATTTTTGTTTAGAAGTTTACCTAATTTTCATTTTCATATAATGCAGTGGCAAATCCATGAGAAACCTCACTCCAGCTGATACCTATAACCACATATACTACTGTTACCTGTTTTCTAGTGTGCGGATATAAGATATTAATTGTTGTATAGATTTTTGACTAAGGCTTGTATAAGAATATCACGATTGGAATTACGATTTGGTTTGAAAAATAAAGAAGAAAATAAAATATTATTTTTCTTAATTGCCACGCACCTTACTACTGTCTTTTGTCGATGAACACGCAGTTCATTGTTACAAAGATCCGTTATTATCTTTTACATTAGTGGATAAAACGTTGAAAGAGAAAAATTATGTCCAGTTCTTTATAATGTAAGCTTTATTTAAAACTAAAACTCAAAAAATACTCATTTTTTTTTTATTTACTTATATAATTTTTATTTTATAATTTTGACTTGCAAAATTTTTTTTGATGCCCTGATGGTAATTACTTTTGAAATCAAATTAAATGAATTCTTCTATTCACATTGGCTTATCAGTCAAAGATCTTTCTATCCTTAAAAAAAAATCATAACATATATTAATATTTTACAGCTATTATAACAAATATCGTATTAGTAATACAATACAATACAAATAATGTATTAGTTCAGTGACCAATTTGATTTCTTATTACTGCAATATATATATATAACTCAATACAATGAAAAAAAAAATTCTTATCAGCTTTTATCATTTACTATAAAAAATCTTCGTTTTTAATTAATTTATATTCTTTTCGATTTAAAAGTTCATTCTGAAATACCAATCACACAGCATGCCTCATAGATTTGACAGTAACTAACTAAACTGGGCACCGTTTCTTAAAGGAAACTTTAACTGAAAAACAAGAGTGGTGGGCGAGGCTCCTACCTAGCTGTGATTGCCCGCCGTGCACAATGTCAATATTGCACGAGTGCACTGTTGACAGGTGGCTCTTTCCCCATCGCATTCGAGACATAATTGAATGGCTTCTTGTTTGTAGTTCACTGTTTGTCCTCCAGGCCTCAGGTTGCCTCTGCTTCTTCGGAAGTCGATCCTACCGTCGGAGGAATGTACAGGGTGAGTATCTCTTTGTGTAAAAAATAAAAAAAAATTAGTTGAAACTAAATAAAAAATTTAGAAAATGTTGCAGACCTCATTTTTCTATTCCAATCCGTTGCAGATATACGATAAATCAAAGACTTTTTTTTTTTTTTTTTTTTTTTAGGAAACCACGTTTTTTGCCATAAAAGATGTAATATCTCAATTTTTTAAAAATATTTTTCAAACTTTGACAACATTTTCCGATTTAGACTTAAATTTCCTATAAGAGCAGAGTACATGTAACATGGATTTCCAAAAACCTGGAATCTAAAGAAGAGCTTGATCTTCAACTTATTTAGAGAACCTGCAATGTCTTATATTACTTCAACGCTCACCGTTTTTCGTAAAAAAAAAAAAAAAAAAAAATCCAAAAAGTGGTATTCTTTATCTTAATCTACATTCAGTAGCTAACGGTAATATTGAGGTCTATGTCAATTATCATTGGGTTTTAAACCATAGAATGAAAATCTAATAAAATAAATCCTAAATTATAATAATAAATAAATAAATGTAATAACAAAAGATCATCTGATCTGGTGTCTACGGGGTACTTACCCTGTAGAGGTCGAATCCTGACAGAAATTAGTTATCTAGGATCGATAAATTATATGCCATACAAAGACTCTCTATTTTTAAAACTTTGGATATTCTGGTTTGTTCTGGAAACAGTACATCCTGACGAAGTACAGAATAAAATAAATATGCCAAAAAAGCTGACATCAAAGACTATTACATAATATGTTTGCTGAAATAATATCTTTATTTGATGCATTGCCTCTTAATATATTTAATTCTGTAGAGGTACCCTTAAAAAATATGCTAAAAAAGGTAATAATATTTTTATTGATAATTATGAGTATTTATTTGTATAACTATAACTATTTCTAAATTGAATAACTATAAAGGATTAAAATATGCTAAAATATATAAAAAAACAATGATATTTTGTCTACTTCTCACATATTTTTATTTGAGGAGCTGAACAAATGAACTTATGGCATTTCATACATTGTGTGCGGCATTAGCGGACCTTAGGAGAAAAAATCTCTCAGCTGTTGCTACGTAAGTTAATTGTACTTATGGCAGTGTTTAAACTTTTAAGACCTGTACTACCAAATAGTGGAGATAAAGTTGTCGATTTGGAATATATAAATGGTTCAACATGTGTCATCACACATATTCTGAAGCTAAATTTTTCATGAAGGTTCTTTCTTTTTTTAATTTTCTCTTTACATGGATGTTTTGATCTTTTTAACAGTATCAACGAGCTGAATCTATCAATGTCTAATGAGCCTGTCTCCCTTGCATTAGTATATGTGTTGCACAGCTGATCTAAAGTATCAATTTTAACAGTATTGTATTTTATTACCTACAGGTAATAAAATGTAGCAGATTGTCATTCATTAATAATAAGAATATGGCAAGAAACGAATAATGAGAATAATATATTTACCTTATACAAACAGTACCCTGGAGTTCAGGTATACCCCAAATAGTGTTAGCAAAAAAAATGGACTCATATAAAGCACTTATCGACTCATTGTCAAATACTGGCGCCAAACATAGGAAACTAACGGAAAGACTAATTTAGGATTGATGAATTAATTGCCATTACTATTGAAATTATTTTATAAGAAAACTGGTTTCAAATGCTAAACATTCATCTTTAGTTTTAAAACATACAAGATTTTAAAATCAGCACCTTTGTTACATGAATTATATATATATATATATATATATATATATATATATATATATATATATATATTAAGTTTTCAAAAATGCAAGACGAGAAATCAAATATATTGGTCTTCAACAGAATAGATCTGACAGATGTCTGAAATATATCTTTAGTGGAAGGGTAAGGGCCAGATAGGTTAAATTTTTTGGGGTTTCTTGATTTTTCACTATGAAAATGTTAATCAGGTCATTTAAACCAAAATTTAGATTAGTTTTAAAAGATTTTCTTATTTCTGATTCATAAATATTTAATTTTCAGCTATTTTCTACTTGATGTACTATTTTCTCTTCCGAGTCTTTATTAAATGTATCGTTCTATTTAGATGGATAGCGAAGTTGGGATTTTGGGTTTTATTATTGTGTGCTCTTATATGTTCTTATACCTACCTTGTCCTTTCCCTTCTACTATGGATATATTTCAGGTATCTGCTGGATCTCCTCTAGTAATTACCTATCTCTTTGATTACTTTTCATACACCTATGAAAATTTTATGTATATATTCCATGTAACAATGTGCTGATATTTTGAAAATTATGTATATTTTAGAAATAAAGGTGAAAGTTTAGAATTCAAAACTAGTTTTCTAATAAAATAATTCCAATAGAAGTGTCAATTAATTCATCGATCCTAAGTTTATTGATCCTTCTATATCATCATGCGTACCTTAAAGTGAGAAAGGTTTCACTAGTAAGCAAATATGAAAGTAATTAGCTACCTGAGGTACTCCAGTATCCGAGGGTACACCTCCAAGGTTAATGTAGCATTGTTTCCATCTATCTTATTGAACCTGGGACATTTGCGCTAGTTAGATATATTCTAGGTGGAAAAATATTCACAAAAATATATTTAATTCCTGTGACTTTCAATATATTACTTATTAGAATTGCCAAAAAATAAATAAAATAAAAAGGTACATTATAGCAATACGATAAAAACATATCCAAGCGATTTCTCAGCTCCATTGCGACAGATGTTCCGAGGAAGAGAGACGTCCCGGAAGTCTTCCCTCGTGTAGAAGACACGGAGAAGACATTAATGACCAAGGACTAAGGACTAAGGAGGGAGCTAAGATTAATTGTGAGACAAATCAGAGCGGGCCGGGAGTGGACAATACGTGTCAGCCGCCATTGTCTGTTGTAGTAGGCCTCCTGAAATATGTTCATCCCGTGGTCATTATCTGCTCTCAGCTGGGGGAAGGATTTGTTTATAATAATACATAATTTCATCGGTGAGCTTTTTAAACAAAGGATATTAACAATATTATTTTAGAAAATATGTATTTATTTAAAAATTCAGTATTCTTGGTTTATTTCTTAATTTAGAAAGGCATTGCCGTAAATTGTAATAAGCCTTATATAATATATAACTTAAAATAATGTTTTGCAACCAGATTGCAATTGACAATCTTCATTTCATTTGCTCATGGAAAAGATAAAAGAAAGGTTTTCGTACAATATCTACAGCATATGAAGCATCAAGGTTATTATTGATAAGTTTATTAGTGACAGAAAGCAGTATTGAGATTTTAAAGAGAATTTTAAGTTGTTAGGAATGGGTTTGAGATAAATTGGAGATCCTGCCTAACAGTCCTATTTAATGAGATCCCATCGCTCAGATTTGATACAGTGTGATGTCTTGGTTTCATCTTCTTTTTATTATTTTATTATTTTTTATTTCCCTTCCTTGCCTCTCGGCTACACGGGTTTTGCAGGGATGGCTTGTAGCCATCACTGCTGGTTTTAACAGTTTAACATAACATTTCAATATTACTTTTAACATTGCAAGAATAAATTTTCTTAAACTTTTAACAGAATATTTCAATATTACATTTAACATTTAACATTTCAAGATTACACTACCCGTTTAAAGTAACATTTAATATTTAAAATACATTAAACGCTTTACATAACTACATACTTGTGTTTAATACAATATACCTTATATCTAATACAACAACCTATATTTAATACAACATACTATATTAAACTTAAACATACTACTAATACAAACTACTAATACAAACTACTAATACAACTACTAATACAAACTACTAATACAACATACTATATTAAAATTAACTACATACTAACTATAACATACTATAATACATAATAATAACTACATAATAACTACAACATACTAATTTAAAATAACAACATACCTATATCAATTTTTTTTTTTTTTTTTTAAATTTTACGTTTATATAGGCATTATTCGGTGATGGGGTTGTTGTCAGCATCATTCCTGTCCAGGATTCTTTCTGGGGCGTGGCCCCTTCTTCCCAGGTTGAAGTGCTCTACCCCCACTTCAGTTTTCCAACCATACACAAAACTTTTGTAATACGGGTAGTTGTCAGCTGATACTAGTTGAGGGAAGTCACTCTCCGTTAGAACATACAGCCCTGTTTCTCTCTGTAGCTTGGCTCTCAATGCCTCAAAGGCAGTGCATGAAATTACCACATGTTCAGCGGTTTCCGGTACACCACAGCTGGGACAAAGCGGGTCAATATTTTTACCATGTTTCTGGAGCTTGGCTCGAAAGCCCCCGTGCCCTGTGAGAAACTGTGAGATCCAGTAATCCGGGAGTACCCAAGTTGCTTGAAGACGTGACCTAACAGTGGGGAAATATTTTCTAAGAGTAGCCCCTTTCGGGGTTGTTACCCACCGCCTGTTCCATTCTTCTATCGTGTACTCTCGGATTATCTCCAACCATTTCCTTGGATTTGCGTCGATCAGAGACCGGAGATTATTTGGTAGTCCCACCGAGCCTTCCCTTTTCATATTAAATTTAAAGCCATCTTCTTGCAGTACAAGATCAAGAGGTACCCCTCCTGCTAAGACCTGGACCCCCTCATGAGACACTGATCGGTACGCCCTGGTGACTCGCAGCAGAGAATTACGCTGAATTGTTGCCAGCCTACTCATCTGTCTGCGTGAGAGATTTTGGTACCAGGCGGGAGATACCAAGTAGTCCATAAGGATACCAAGTATCACTCCTTTATATATCGCCATCGTAGCTGGGTATCTGAGGCCCCACAAGGCGCCCCCTAACCTACTGAGACAGTTCAATGATAAGGCCGTCCTATTGGCAAGGTATTCCAAATGAGGCGTTACATCAAAATTCCTTCTTATTTTCACACCCAGGTAGGTGACAGTCTCAGTTGGGCGTATTCTTTCTCCTTCAATTCTAATAATAGGGTTAGGCCTACACTTATTTCCTTTCAGAAGAATGGCCTGTGTTTTTGCAGCCGCCATTTTCATCTTCTGTTTACTGCACCATCTACTAACTAGGCCAGCACATCTTTCAGCTTCTTGCTTCAATTGGACTATACTGTTAGCAGACACCACGACAGCCAGATCGTCGACATAGGCAATCGCGGGGAACCGTTCTTCTTCGAGTATAGCCAACATATCATTGAAGACTAACTTCCACAGGGCCGGACCAAGGACAGAGCCCTGAGGACAGCCCCCCTCTCGACTACATCTTCATACTCATAAAAGTTTCCGCGTATTTTAACACGTCGGTCCTGGAGGTAGCTCATTACCAGCGCATACAAATTGCTAGGTGTATCGTATCTCTGGAGCTGGTGAAGTACGCTTGGCCACCACACACTATCAAAGGCAGAGGATATGTCAAAGAGGAGTAACATGACGTACCGATCTGCCCTCTCAGCTACGTCATGACGTACCCTCAACAAAGCATCAGCGGTTCCCCTGCCTTTAGTGGATCCGTATTGCCGTGGATGGCTTGCTCTCGTCAGAACTGGCTGCAAGCTCTTAAGCAGCAAGTTTTCCAACACTTTACTCATAACAGGGAGGAGGCAAATAGGTCTATATGACTTCGCTAGTCGCTTGTCTTTGCCTACTCCCTTATAGAGAAGTCTAATATCAGCAGTTTTCCATAGTTTCGGGAAGTATCCCTTATCTAAGCAATCATTGAAAACCGCTAATAGCCTATCTCTTCTATGTAGGGAATACTGTTCTTGAGTATAGCCGTGTCTATACAATCCAATCCTGGTGCTCTTCCCACTTTCTGACTGTCCACGCTATTCCGAAGATCCCATATGTCCCATGATGGGCACATATCAGTACCAGGTGGATACGTAGTAGTACGTCTCATAAATGCTTCTTCATCATTGTCTTCAGATGGGTTGTCTCTGGGGTATGTCGCCTGGATGAATATCCTTGCCGATTCTTCTGGTGTTACTGCCTGTTCGTCTCCTTGCTTCAATGATGCAATCACCTGTAGTGGAGTAAGCTTGCCAAAGGCAGTCCTATAAGGAATACCCCAGGGATTCTTTGCCGACTCTTCCTCAATAAAATTGTCCCAAGACTTTCGCTTTTGTGAGCGCACCTGGTTTCGATATACTCGGGCCTTAGACCTGTACTCTTCACGGAAGACAGTACGCCTCTCGTCGCAACTACATCTCTGATACAACCGCCGAGCCTTATACACCTCTCTCTTTAAGGTGGTTAATCCCGGTGTCCACCATGGGACTGTTCGAGCTCTCGCCTTCCGGTGCTGGAGAGAATCCTCTGCAGCATCGAGGATGACATTTGTGAGCCTAGACACTCTATAGTCCAGGTGATCTGTATCATCTGTCTCTGCTGGATCCCATTCTTCATCAATCAATTTTCCCTCCAACGTAGCACAAAAGGTACTCCATTCTCCTTTTCGAGTAACGTAACCTTTATGGAAGACGTGGTAACATCCTGCATACTGCACTAAGTCAAAAGCAATTGCATTGTGGTCGGAGCTCGTCTCAGATCTAATATTCCAATCGACAATATTTCTTATCAGTGTCGGTGAGGCAAGAGTTACGTCGATCCAGCTCTGACCCCTTGGCCCAGAGAATGTAGGGGTGGTAGAGGGTTCATTAACAACCACTAACTGGTTCCTGGCAATAAACTCTATGACTCTAGCACCTCTTCTATTTGTTCGATTGGATCCCCAAACGGTGCTCCAGGAATTAGTGTCTGAGCAAACAATTACATTTCTTGAGTTTTCTGTGATCGCTTCCATAGCAGATATACCATCTTCAAGATTATTATTTCCATCGGGAAGGTACACTGATGCTAGGGTGAAAGCAATGTTACCCCACCTGATATAACAAGCCACACTATCTGCTCTGGTATACTGCTCAAGACCCATTACATCAAGATTCGGGTTGATAATGACTATGGCAGCTCTAGGCCTCCTCTCTCCACTGCTCAGGGCTATTATTCTCGACGTAAGGCCAAATCCAACAACCTTGTTCCCATGGCAGCTCGGTTCCTGGATCGCCATAATGTCATAGTGTAGGGTGAGAGATCGCAACTCATCCGCGACAAGACGCCGACGACCCATATTAAGCTGAAGGATGGTGATTTTATTCATAGAAGGTTCTTTTCGCTACCTCATTAGACCACTTTAGATGCACAGGGCATTCCCGACTGCCTGCCTTGTGCTTCCTTTGACCAACAGGAGTATTTGCTCTCTCACAATTTATGCAGGAAGGGCTTTTCAGCTCTTTCTTTTTCAAGCAATCCTTTATTATGTGACCGCTACATGCACACCAGATGCAGACTGGTACCTCAGCTGTACAAGTAGCTTTTGTGTGACCGTAACCTTGACACTTAGTGCACCGAGGGGCGTCGAGGTAGTCCTTAAAGGTTATTGTCCACCATCCTCCATCCATCTTGCCCATTTCCAAAAGCAAGAAACGGACCATTGGATGCACTTCCAACACCCAATTTTTGGTGAAGCCATTTCTAGCTACTGAGGAGAAAAGTGGACGGAGATCATTCTTGATAAGAGGAGTGGAGCCCGGCTTCTCGGGCATTCTTCCCCATAAAAACGTCACTAAATCATCTGAAGTCCAGGAGTGAGGCACACCATGCACTTCCATTCTGGGTTTCTTCCTGAGGGCTAATTTGGCATGCAGGCCTTTTTCTCGCAGTCCTTGACATCCAATAACTTTGGTAGCGTCGCTAATATCATCCATTCGAACTAGCACTGAGCCGGCTTTGGTCGCTCGGACTATAGCAGCTTTTACTCCTATTTCCTCCGGTGATGGCAACCCGTTAATTATATCTACTGGACTTTTACCCAAGCGCTGATTGTGACATACGTCGATTTTTGGATCTGGGCCGGCTTAGCTGGCAGGGACTTAGCAATTTCAGCCATAGATCTCGGTTTCGCCTGGTTCGAAACATGGGAGATGTCTTGATTTGCGCTATTTTGGTAACTTTGTACCTTGTTTCTCGCAGTTTTTGCTTTTTTTTTTTTTTTCCTTCTTTTACTTTTAACAAGTTCGAAGGTCTCGGTAGGCGAGGAGGTTCCGTTTAAGTCCATGATTTGAGGTTCCGTTGCCCCTTCTGCTTCAGGCTGTGTGCATTGGGGTGCCGCACTCGATGCTGAAAGCGCTTGTATGACTTTTGGCACTGCGGTCTCAATTATGATTTTCGTAACCAATTCATATACTTTCTGCGACGAGAGTGTTTCATTTACCGCCCTCTCAACAATAGAACTGATTTCACTAGGACTGTTATCATTTTCTCTGTCCGCTAATCCTTCAACGATTTCTATAAGACTCTGTATTTTGTTGTTAATGTGTTCACGAACATTTATAACAGTTTTCTTATCGTTTCTGACCATGTAACTTCGGAGATTTTCCTGAATCCGCCTAGCATCATGAATCAGTTTTTTCTTTTTCTTCGGATGTTTCTACATCTGGGGAGCCTTTCCTGGCTCTTTTAGCCGTCGGTTTTTGTCCCTTATGCCCTTTGTCTTGATCCATTCCCTCTGTGTTTCCACTATCGAGATTAATATTAGAGAAATTCATCCTCTTAACCCCTAAACTTTTCAAAAAAATAAAACAGCTTAACCTACTAAGAACTTAAAATTTAATCTTACTAACTACTTAACGGTTATCACTGTGAATAATAGTTCTATATAGGATATTAAACCCTTCTACCTTACAATGTTAAAATGTCTTACCTTTAGATCCAAAAAAAGATTGTATCAATGAGCTCATTCACTCAAAAGATAACCTAACCTACATTACAAACCATAAAAAAAACAAAACAAAAAACATAACTAATACATATAAACTAAGAGAATACCTAATTAGCAACGATTAAACAACAAATTAACATTAACTACGAACAAGAAGGAAAACAGAAACCGTAAATATCAAATTAAAAGAAAGGCTAATTAGCAACGATTTAACAACAAATTAATATTAACTACAAACAAGAAGGAAAACAGAAGCCATAAATATAAAAGAAAAAGAAAATCTAATAAGCAACGATTTAACAACACAAATCTTAAATTACTTACAAACGATAATAAAAACAGAACTAGTAAATATAAAACTTAGAGGCTAATAAACAATGATTTTAACTACAAAAATTAAAATTAACTTCCCAAACAAAACTGGTAATCCATAGCGGCACTGTAAAAACAAACTCTTCTTGGGATCGAGCTGGCTTTTGGTGGCCGCCAATTCTTTCAGAAAATCTTGTTGACAAAGGAAGCCGGCACTTCAAACAGATACGAATAACACCGCGATGTTAACACTTCGAAGGCTGGAACAAGACTCCTTGGTTTCATCTTCAGCAAATGGATCACATGGAACTCCCATAGCGAACTTACAAGATTTAATCAAATATACTGCATACTACCTTTGCAAAACCTCACAACTTCTAATTGGCAACAAGCTTCAAAGTTGCAAGACTATCCTTTAGTGAACAGCAAAACATTCCAACATCAAACCTATCCAGTCCTTCTAATGCTAGCTATTGTATTTTTTTCACTTCATATATTGTACTCTTTGAAGTTCCTTATTTATTTATTTTTTTACATTGATTATTGTATCATATATTATGAGTTCATTATTTGTGTTGTTTTTTTTCTTTTATTCTTATTTATATCCTATTGTAAATATTTTGTAATTGGAACAATAAAGCCATCCATATTACTTATTGTCCTCTTTGAGATAAAATGTAATACTTTTTAAGATCTAGATTAATAAATTTAAAAAAAAAACAAAAAAAATGTCAATTTAATGCGTTTTGAAAATTAAATAATAATTACATTTTAATTATTAATAGATAATTATTAATATTGATGTATACACAATTAGTAAATCTGTAATAATAAACAATGAGTAGAAATTTATATGACTATCATAAACAAAGTTACTAGTTGATATTCGAAAAAAAATAAATCAGGCCAGGAGAGGCGGTGTGGTTATTTTAAGTCGGCCTGGGATTAGCTGGCTCTCCATACATATTCAGGAAAATTTACCCTCCCCTGGTTTAGGCTAGGGGCTTAATTTTTTTCTAACATATTGCTACCACCCCAGGGAGAAAATTCGTTTATATACACCTCAAGCAGAATATCTGGCTAAATTATAAATAGAGTTTATGTAGTGGATTTATATTAAAGGTTTATTTAATATATAATTTGTAACAGGGCTTGTCAAAAACGTTGCCTGATTAATGTTTGAAAGAAGAGAGACACGTGGAATCGTGTGAGGAAGAGGAGAGGAATGAGAGAAAGGGGGGAGGTGTCAGAGGGAAGACTATAAATTTAGAAGTGATTCATTTATCTTTGTTACTAAAATAATAACCTTTTATATAGTTAATTATTTCGTACCAGGCGGTTGGATTTAAGTGTAAAAGTGTTTTCTTTATTTTAGAATTAGGTGGGAACTCGTTATTTCGTCACTCAATAATTTGTCTTATTCTGTACTTCGTCAGGTTTTTTTTTTTTTTTTTTTTTTTTTTTTTCAATTGGTTATAATATAACCAATAATAGTTATAGCATAACTATAAATAACAAAATTAAATACGTAGGTATGTAATTTATTTTTTCCTCTTGCTACTTATTTAATCATTAAACCGCCTCATTTGGTTTATCACTAAAAAATATGCATATATATATTTATTCATTTTATAAATCATTTCATAGAAGAAGAAAAAAACAAGCCCGTAGTCGGATATGACATATATATAATAAATATCAATAAATAATTAAAAAATAAAATAAATAAATAAAAAAAATCATTTTATTAAATTTAAAGTAATTCTAAAAGAAAGAAAACACTTTTATAGTTTTATAATTTAAAACGGAAATTACTTTCTGATGCTTTTAGAATCCAATACTCACAATCCGAAATCTTTTTTCGAAATTCTCCTTATCATGCCGCAAATAAACGTATCGATAATAACGTAAATTTTCCATATGTTGTAGATTTGGTGCAAATAAGGTACCTTTCCTTTGATTAGAAAGTTAAGAGATACACTGGTGATTCCCTTAATTATCTCAGTGTATGTAATAAAGAAGTTTAAAAGGGAATGTACAAGTGTATTATCGTGGTTATTGTTGAAAGAATGAATCTAAGAATTGAATGATTCATTTTATAACTTATCATTTTATTTTGTTCAATATGTTTTACGATGTGTTATGGTGTGTTACTATTCTAAGGAGGATTAGGAAATGAAGGGTACTTATTTTGTTTACTAGTTTAAGTCTTATTATGGTTTTAACACTAAAAACCATTTATTGAGTTCAGTAGTTAGGTAAGTATATATTGTTCCCAGGCCAACGGTTGTGAAAGTAGGAAATTTAGCCAAAATTACACTCAATCACCAGATTTTACTCCAGGTACTCATCTTAAAAGAGACCGTGTATTACAAAGTCCTGGTTCGACTAAAACAACAAAAAAATTTTTTTTTCTTTCTATAGCTAAAATAAAATCCGATCCCCGGTCCTTGGTTCAGTGTTTCACCATGTGTTCAACAACAACAATGTGGTCATGCTCAAGTATCAACCTATAAAGATATGAAGATATTATTATCAAGAGGAGACAAACTGTATCAAAAGCGCTGTCTACAATCATGTAATCTGTGTTTGTGTTTGTCGCCGCTCTATAGTTGTTTGTTTATTTCGTTTAGCGTCACTTTATGCTGCTATGGCTAATCGGACGATGCTACGGTGGGAGTCCTAAATTTTGCCTATCCAGGTATAATTAGGATAGGGATCTTTAACGAGTACCTGACATCGCACAGGGTCGGGACCCCCATTTTACGTCCCTTCCGAAGGACGGCATAGCTAAGGATTTTTTACTCCCTTTAAAAAATCCTAAGGTCATCAGCCGGGCTGCGAACCCGCGATCTTGGGTTTAGTAGGTTGCTATGCTAACCACTACACCACAGGTGACCCCGCCGCTCTATAGTTATCATCGTGCACTGAGGATTCGACCGAGATGGAAAATTATATTAACTAATTTATTTGTTGACATTCGTGAAATTGTTTAGGTCAAACATGAATAAACATTATTAATTGTGATACAGAGTCCTGTAAATGATATTTCTTAGTTAGATGCATTTAGTATATTTACACATAAATGTATCACATATATACACATACATACATACACTCATATCAATCAAGTTTAATAGTGATTTATCATCAGTAACTAATAGGAAATAAAATGAACTAATTATTGTAACAGACTATTCAAAATTAATACATAGAACATCACTTATTATAATAGATAGAAATAGTAATCTAGTCATTACATTATTGTATAAATAGGATAATTATCGATCTAACCTTTTAAAGAAATATCAGTGCAAATAATGCTGTTATCCATTCAATTGAATTTAAATGAAATTATTCTGACATTGCCAGATAATTGCCATTGGATGATTATTCCAAAGAAAAAAACTCATCGCATCATAACGTCTTTCTAATATTATTCAAGAACAAAACTGGATGTGACTAAATTATAACAAAACATTTAACAAATATGGTAAATTATATTTTTTTAAAAAGCCAAAGTGTTTAATTAAGTACGAAGCAGTATTAAGTTCTATTTGAATGATACAATTTTTAATAACTGTTTTTTTTTTTTTTTTTCTTTAATGTAACAAGGTTCTATAAAGTTATTTAATAAATGTGATGGATAAATAAATGGATGATGGAGGGTAAAATAGAAATATAACTTTTTTTGTAAAAAAAAAAAAAAAAAAAAAAAAAAAAAATAATAATAATAATAGTTCATATCGTGACAAGTTACTACCTACAATAAAATTCTTCAATATTTTTTAGCAGAATACAATTTAATAGCTCTTACAAACCTGATATAGTAAGGACAATCAATGACCAATCGTCCTAGATCTGATGTTATTCACTCTCATCTGTTTGCCAATGGGAAAAAAATTGTAAATGCCTATTTAAATTGTTGAAACCAATAAAAAATTTTAAAAAATGACTGCTCCTTAAAAATAGAAATCCTTCTACATTCTAGAAAACCATTGTTGTTTCAGATGAGTTAAGCTATAATTGTACGAATCATATGAATTATTCACGTAATCATAAATGTTGAACATATGTAAAGGGCTTTTTTCTAATTCAATCTTGCCTCTTGGATCCAATTTCAGATACTGGTGATTTTGAGATACGATCAAATCAGTAAAGATGAGCTTAGGAAGACGATTCCTCGAGCCCCACAATAACGAGATGAGAGGCTTTCGTGGTTATTGCTTTTTTATTGCATTGCCAAGCGAAGGGATTATATTTTGCGGAGTGTAATTACTGCCGCTAATATTAGGCAATTTTTCACTGTCACAGATCTGACTGGGGTTGATGTACGAGGTGTCAGATGAGACTAGGTTGCCCCTTATTAGCGGACGATCGTCCTATATCATCCTAACTGGACCTCTTAATAACGTATATTTCTGTGTCTTATCGAGAGCTTCCATCATCTCTAATATGATGGAAGGAATTATAACTGGATCTTTCAGTTTGCATTACCCATAAGAAATCATTTATTATTGTTTTAATTATAATAATTTATTTATTGATTATATAACTGTACAGAATAAATTCATCTAGTTAGTTGTATGATATGTTCATGATAATATGTCAGAAACTAGCAAAGCAACTACCCACTGGTAGCACTTCAATAACAATCCTAGATCAGAAAATCCCGAGGCAATATTCTTATCAGTCGCTTGGGAAAGTTATTGGCAAACCAATGATAAGCAAGTTGAGAAACTAGACAATTTCAGTGGTTATGGACTTTACTATGAAAGGAAAGGTATATGGTTCAGGCTCAGTCTTCAACATGTACAATATTAAGTTCTTTATGGCTTTCCATTCCTGACATAGTAAGGTGCACTGAGGATTTTTTGAGGTATTTTGGATTGTAGCAGTATGATACGAGAAAAAATCGAAGATTTAGTTGAACATCAAAATACAAATGTTCAAATTAATTACAAAATACTCATTTAAATGAAAGTATTTAGACTTATTCGGGCATAAGGAGTTGAGCTTTGGAGCTCCTCTAAACCATCCAATCCATCTCGTATTCTCTCGTATCCTTACAATCCTAAACCCTACGAAAAATTTGTCAAAAATTAAAGTATTTATAAAGATCTTAATGTTTCATATGTAACTGACTTAGCCTAAACTAGATACCTATCCTTCCATAATATACTCTATAACCACTCAAATCCACTTGTCTCTCAACTTTCTTCCCATTCTATTCCCGATTCTAATCCCGTTTCGAGAGGCGTCACAAAATAAGATAGCCTCGAGACCTTCTACTATAGAACCTCTAGTTAAGTGCCAACCAATGGGTGGTTGCTTTACAAGCTATTGTCTTGCCACTGTATTTATTATCTCACACATTTATTAGGTATATATGTTCTATACAGTTGTAAATATTGTTACGGTCCAAGCGAGTTACTGGGATCAAGGGCCGTCTAGGCCCATGGCCAGGTCGGCCCGGGAGAGCCTTTAGAACAAAGACGATGCCGAAAATGACCCAGGACTCCCCCTTACCAGAAGTCTAGAATATTCGATGAGAGTTTAAATTAGCTATCCCCCAGGCCAGTGATAAGGGAGTCAAGGGGGCAGTCATCAGTCAGTGGCAGTCCAGTCTATATTCATTGGTAGTCACTATCGAGTGGCAGTAATATCCAGTGGCAGTGAACGTAGTAGTATTATGCCTGTGTCTGTAAACGTAGTTAAAGTCTCTCTGTGTGTTATTTTATAGATTTATAAAATCTTATATGTAGTTGTAAAACCTTAATATTAAGTTATTCAGGATAAGTATTACCTTATTGTATAATATAGAAAATTGTGTAATTAGATATAGATTAGATAAATAAATTAGTGTTTAATATTTATGTGTAGTTTGATTAGCCATACCGCTAGTGGGCCGTAACAATATCAATAAAAGTATGGGGAAAAAAATATTTTTTACGGTTATGAAACTGTATTACAGGTCTGTTTTTATATCCTCAGGGATAGTTTAACCGATCTCTAAGGAATAAAGTGTTGGTTTTTCGTTTTTCAAAGGCTTTGATGACGGCATTGTCTGCAACTACTCTCATTTCGACTCTTCAACAAAGTCAATACCGCCATCGGAACTGAAATTTTCACCCGGCCCTAGGAGATGACCCCACCGGACACGCAGGCATAAAGCGCCCCTTCCTAAATAAAAAAAAATACCGCTACGTGCCCCCAGGGCCGGCCACGTAGCGAACTAACAACCCATAGAGGCCACACTCCCGGCCACATACACAATGTATGCCACGTAGCAGTAAAGGAGAGGACTACAATGCTCTCTGATTGGCCGGCTCCTTCTGATCTATCCTTAACGTGTCTCTGATCGACTACAATGGATAGTTTTCTATTTTCATTTCATTCGAGTCAATATGTCACCCAGGTGGCTGGTGATAGCTTTACGTGGCTATTGCAGCAGTGCAACTGCAGCTGCATTGAGAAATCGAGACATTATTGAATAGGATTGAATCTGAATATAGACAGATTATGAATAAACTCTCAAGATTTTTCTGCTCCTATCACATAAAGCTCATCCTGAAGAATGGTACAAAAATAAAAGAGTTAAGAAAATTCACAGCAGTATCCAAAGCCACTGAAGGATCTCCCTCAAAGCACCAACTGTTGTTTTTCATCCAAAGGATATCCTTCTATATTCATATAGATGTATATAAAAAAAAAAAAAAAAAAAAAAAAAAAAAAAAAAAAAAAAAAAAAAAAAAAAAAAAAAAAAAAAAAAAAAAAAAAAAAAAAAAACCTGTACCACTTACAACCCATGAAGGGTCTCGGGTTCAGCACTTAGGTAGGTTGTACTGTTTCTAAGCCAACGGTTGTGAAAGGAGGTGATTTGGCCAGAATTCACGCTCAACCGCCAGGTTTTTTCCCCAATTAAGGGTACCCACTTTCTGGGAGGCTGGGTGTGCCCCAGGAGGGTCTCCCCAACCTCGAATTCGATCCACGGCTGAAATAGCAGAAAATAAATTTTCTGCCTTCAGTCGGACTCGAACTCGGGCCCGGGAGCATGGTAGTCAAGTGCCTTACCCACTGAGCTACCGCGCCTCCTTTATAGATGTATATTTTTATGTATATTACTGTACATCAAGTTCATTTGCTAGATATATAGCTAAATAAAGGTATCGCGGGTTAAAGTTTTTAAAAAGAAGTTTTATTTAGAATGACAAACATTGATACAATAACAAGTACACAGGTTATAACTTATTGCAAGACTATGGGCATGGCATCTAAACGTCTCAACGTACGACGAAAGTCTGATGAGGCTAGGTGGGGGTAGCCTCATATAGGGTAGGAAGAGGGGTTATCCTACATTGTTTATTTATATTCTTAATACTATCTAGGTGTACATAACTATAGATTATATTTTGTATAATTTAGTAAAATATTACTTCATTTTTTGTTTTGTTCTTTTATAGGTAAGGGACAACCGCTGTACAAGATATAAAACATTTGTTACATGTGGATGTGGTCGCAGAGGGTTTTAAGGTAGTATTTTTTAAAATTCGTATATATAATTTTATTTCGTATATATTGGTGTTTGGCTTGTCTTTTTATTGTCGTTTATAGGCATGATAAGTTGTTTGGCTTTTTTTTTTATTTTTTAAATCTCTGTCTCCATTTTAAATTTCTTTTATAGGCTGACTTTATGTACATAATAGAAGATTGCACATTATTGTAACAAGAGTTAAAAAAAATAAATAAAATACCTCGATCCACAGAACTTGCTCTAGAGGACTCAAGAAAGGCAATAAACAAACTTATAATGCTTTTTTAAAGAGCTTTCACTTTACCATAAAATATAATTCGAAAATGATGTTTATATAGGACCGCAATAAAAACCTTCAAAGCACTTCGTTCATAGCCTTCAGTACATGTAGCTATAGATTTTTGTTTATCTTATGTTTCTTGCTAATGGGTCGGTGTGTAACAGTATTATAAAAAAAAATAATACAAATATATAAAATAAATAAAAGTCATTTTATTTTATATATTTATATATTCATACATTTAAATTTACCTCACTAATCTTTGATATTTAATTTGAAATTATGTATTTATTAACTCAAAAATAGCTTACATGTAATTGAAAATAAACAGGTTTGCAAATCATAGTACAATGTAAGTAGGAGTTTTCTTTTCGTGTTCCAGCCTTTATATTAAATTGAAATTCAGATTTAAAATTTTCCTAATTATGACAGAAAACCAAAACTGTGTTTTTTTTTGTTTTTGTTTTTGTTCTGTGAGTGGGAAAAATATTTACAACTGTATAGAACATATACACCTAAGAAATGTGTGAGATAATGAATACAGTGGCAAGACAATAGCTTGTAAAGCTAACTCCCATTGGTTTGCACTTAACTAGAGGTTCTATAGTAGAAGGTCTCGAGGCTATCTTATTTTGTGACGCCTCTCGAAACGGGATTAGAATCGGGAATAGAATGGGAAGAAAATTGAGAGACTAGTGGATTGGAGTGGTTATGAGAGCTCACTTAGGAAGAATAGGTATCTGGTTTGGGCTAAACCAGCAACATATGAAACATTAAGATCTTTATGGATAAGTCTATGGGTCACAAAGTAAGGAACATTGAGGATTTTTCGAAGGATTTTGGATTGAAAGGATTGAATACGAGATAAATTGAATGGTTTAGTGGAGCCCCAAAGCTCAACTCCGTACGTCCAAATAGGTCTAATTACAGTCATGTAAAAGAGTCTTTTGTAATTAATGGGGATCTTTGAACGTTTGTCTAGTAAATGTTAAAGTAGTGTGTAGCGACGAGCAGTTTCTTGTCGTTTGTCTTGTATGTGGATTCCAAGTAAGACGTTTGTCCAAGTGGAGTTCTAGGTAGTGGATCCGTTTAAAAACTGTGATTTAAAAAAAAAAAATGTAGTAAGTTCTTTTGCGAGTATTAAAGAAGTTATCCAATTTGTCATTTGTTTATATTATGATGAAGTTCTATATTTGATTACTAATAAAAGAGTTCCTATTGCTGGAATGAATAACGAACTGTAAAGATTATATAAAATAGCAATTATAATCAATAAAGTCAATGTTTTCATCTCAATTAACATTTTTAAAATTAGAAATATAAATGAATAAATGGCTGACAAGCTTTTCGCCAAATACAAAACAGCCAACTAGCCGGCTTATCCCTAATATACATATGTAAATATAATGATATATTTTTATAAAGATTCATATAAACTACTCTCTCATATATAAATTGAATATTATAAGTCTTATGTACACATTATTTTCAAACAATGTTTGATTTATCAGTTTGAAACTAATGTGTACATAAGACCTAATACCCAATTACATATGAGAGAGTTGTTTAAATATTTTGAAGGTCGACTAAACAGAATTTATATATATATTTATATATATATATATATATATATATATATATATATATATATATATATATATATATATATATATATATATATATATATATATATATATATATATATATATATATATATATATATATATATATAAATATATCATTGAATATATATATGAATATATATATATATCATTGAATTTGCAAACCTAATGCGTGCAATGTACAATCAATTAGTAACTATTAAATAATTAATTGAAACTGAAATAATTGATTTGGTACTAATTAATCAACTATACCAAATTCCTAATCTATCCTCAATATTAGGATTGAGTACTGTACTATCATAATCTAACTAGATGATGAACTCATCACTTAAGCCCTTGATGTGAATAAAGTTTAATAAAAATAACGAGTTGTTTTTTAATATAAATAAAAAAGTATATATATAGCTAAAACGTGACTTCTTTTTATTTTAACCATTATAGCTCCTAGCGACAAATTTTTCTTACCGAAAAATATTTTTGATCCGTTTCCGTCGCACATTGGACGAATGACCAATCTAGGAGAAAAAAAGTCTGTATCGCTTAAACAGACCTGGCAACCTGATTTACATAAATAATAGAGTTTTAAAAAGGTAAACTAAAACCACTCAAGTCACAACCAAAAGGAAAAGACTATACAGTAGGCCCCCATTATCCGTGGTTCCGATTTTTTTTATAAGGTTTAATTTTTCACCATTCATTTTATTTGTATCATATTAATTTAATAAAAATTAGCTAGATCGTTTCTTACGATTACATAATGGGTTATTATTTATAGTTATTACTATACAGTTATTTTTAATTATCTTAAAAAAGTAATGAATGAAAAAACACGTCAAGCTGGTATCGTATAAATGAGATGTTTCCGGTGTACTAATCCAATTCATATTATGAAACAATACTGTTTTAAATATTTCTGTGATATTATTACTGACCTGTTAGCCTACTCAACAAAACTATTTACTTACAATTAGTTATGCTTTAGTCTCCATTTAGATAGGAACTATCTAAATGTCTCAAAAAAATAATAATTATAAAAAAAATAAATACAAAATGTTTTCTACAAAATGCTTAAACAAAAATTAACACATAAAACCTGAACAGAAAAAGGTGAAAGTGTCATCCGCTGAATTAAGAATTGATGATCAAAGTATTATAATATTTTGAAAAAGATGGAAGATATTTCCGACTTTGTTTCGTCGCATATCTAGGAGGAAAAAAGTCTGACTTACTTCAATAGACACAGCAACCTGATTTACATAAACATTGGAGTTGAAATAAGGTGAGATTCAAAGCGCAAAAGTAACAAAATAAAGAATATAATATATTAGACAAAACTTGAAACAATATAACTGTTTTTTGTAAACCTTAAATATGAAAACATTTGACATTTCAGTTACATATTCGTGCTACCTTCACTATCACTCCATGTTGTCATCTTCTGAAGAGTCCACATCTTCCCCAGAGGAATCATCGGTGAATGAGGAGCAAGAATAATTACTATCTGGACTTTTAAAAAGGTCTGCTGCGATAATGTCTGTAATGGGTAATGTTTCCTTAGTTTTTGCTATAAACTAACGATGAAAAAATATCAACAAGATTATATAGAGTGTCAATAAGAATCAATAATTTTAACTAAATGTGACCTGTCGAGTTAGATACTACTTACATCCTTGTTTTTACTTAGTAATCCCACAGCTAAAACCAAAAAAAACTCTAATACTGATCTATAAACTTCTTCTGTTTACACCTATTAAAACAGTTTCATTAATTTCGATTACATATTTTTTTTCCTTAGCAAAAAACCAAACTAATATAACTGACTTTTTATCTATATGAAAATTCAATACATACATTGAAAACATGCATATATGCATCCATTCTTATGTATTTGTGTGTATTGTAACTTTAAAAATGTATGTAAAATGATTTTTTCTTATAAAAGTGATTTTCTCAATCTCCTAATAAGTTTTCCAGCCTCTTATTATTTCGTTTTAATTATTGTACCTACCAATTTTAAATATCACTTCAGTGCAGCTAAAGATGTTGGTATAATATCCTCTAATTTAAGTGTTTTAAATATAGTAATATATATTAAATCAATGCCCTTACAGTTTTGCCAATTACGAAATAACTCTCTTCGCGAAATTGAAAATTCGTTTTCAGACAAGAAAGCAGATAAAGGCAGCTGAATGTTTCATGATTATTTCATATACCTTCTAAGGCACCTGTACTATGAATTTCAGAGAGGTACTTTGGGTTACTTTTTAGTAATAGATCTTTTTATTTTAAAAAATGCTTTAGTTTACGGCACTTTTAAAAAAATTATTTTGATCATGGCTTCCTGGTATAACGATCGTCTATATTGATTAATTATAAAAGAATAATGAAGAAATATCAATAGGATGATACACAAATTTAGATTGAAAGAATCAATATTTTTACCAAAATTTGACCTGTCGAGTAAGGTACTACTTTGATCGTTCTTTTTACCTTGAAATCCACCTCCAAAAAACGAAAGAACCTTTGATAATGTTCCATAAACTACTTAACTATACACCTATCACAATAGTTTTATTAATTTTCATTATGACTTTTTTCCTCCTAGATAGGCCATTCGTCCCGCTGTGCGTCATCAAATTTTCAATACGATTAACACCAACCGAGATAGAGTGTGTCAAAAACGTCCAAACACCTACAAATATTTAGGTTTTGTTTTTCAAACCAATAAGGCTCCTAGATATAACAAAAACATATTTTATATAGAATTGCTGATCAGGAAACTGTCGTCATATTTTCGATCCGAGCAACACCTACACAGCTAGAGGATGTCAAACTCTTTATTTTTGAGGTTAAAAAAAAAACTTTACACAAGCAAACTATAGACCTATAGAAAAAATACTTATCGATGTTAAAAATAAAAATGTTACATTTAAGAATAGAAAAAATGTTTTCGTTCCATCAAGATGAGGTACAAAACAAATATCGTTTTCTGGTTTTATGTTTTCATTTAAACCACATTGTAACAGCCGACGAAGGTTGGCTTAATTAACAATTAACACGAAAATTAATTATCGCTCTCAATTAAAAGTTATTCAATCGGCTTCTGTATTGGCGGATTACCGTTGGTGTGGATAACTTTGTTTTGTGATTTTTGAATTGTATTTTCACGATCAACTTGTTATCTATCTCCTCCTTCTGTTTTCCCTCAAAAAAACTATTTTTAACTATTTATCGATATTTACAATTATACGCATTATATACAAGTAACTTTGAGGAAAATGATTACAATGACAAGTCAGTAAAATGAAAAGAAATACTCACTGGTAGCACACTTGGTCTTTTGGCCATCTTCTTTTAAGACGCCTAGGATGATAATCGGGAATTGGGTGTGAGGCAAAATGGGAGACTAGTGGATCCGAATGGGTACGGAGTTTACTATGAAAGGATAGGTATCTGGTCTGGGCCAAATCAGCAACATACGGAACATTAAAGTTTTTATCGATAAGTTTGAAGAAGCACTGTAGATTTTACGAAAAACGTTAGATTGTAAAGATTGGATACGAGAAGAACTGTAAGGTTTAGTGGCGCCATAAAGCTCAACCGTATGTAAAAGTGGATGTTATTATATTAATTTAAATAAGTCCTTTATAATTTATTGGGAGATTTGAACTCTCTTCTAGTAAATGTTAGAATAGTTGAAAACGATGAGCAGTTTATTGAATTTTAAGTCCGGTATGTTCAGGATTTATAAAAATATAATTTAAATAAGTATAAGATTGTTTTAACTCGAGAGTGAAAATAATTTAAAATTAAATATTTATGAATCATTAGATTAGATTAAATTAAATTTCTTTTGAACACTCAACACCGAGGGCCTTTAGTGTCCTATTCCAGTCTGTATTTCTTTCTTTCTAGTTTTAGGAAATTTTTTTCAGATTTTATTGAATAATTTGATTTTAAAGGAATTGTATAATTGTGTCTATATTGTTACTATTATCATCAAGTATATCAAAGTAAATAAAGGTTCCTCTGTAACGTGCTTCCTGAAAATAACTATCCCATCGAGGGCAGTCCTCTAGGATAATTGCTAATTGTATATTACTGCATGTCTCGCACTTGTATGTGGTGGACTATCTCCTGTTATGAGGTAACAAAGGATAGACCGCCGAAGCCATTATTACAAACAATAAATTCGTTTAAAATCGATCCAAATTTTGGTTTAAATGGGCAGATAAATATTTTCTAAACTTTAATTTTATTTTACTACTGCTAGGTTTTATTTATTTATTTTTTATTTGTCCTTATATAACAGAGCGTATCAAATAAAATGACCTTTTCATCAAATTCCAGAGTTCATAAGTCTGTAAATATCTTAATGCTATTTATTATTTACCAATACTTAATAATCCCTTTAGATCATTCGCTAAGCTTGTTTACTAACACTTCTTAAAAAAAAAAGCCTCAGTAAAGTTACTTAATTCAAAGAAGAAACATGACAGTGTCCTACCAAATTCTCTCAATTTTAAGACATTACTGAAAAAAAAATTTCACAGCCGCTGAAGCAACTCTTGAAATTATTAAATATGAAGGGAAAGGTGTCCTTGAAGAGCACACTGCGCGGCGTAGGTTTGAAACATTTGGAGTGGAGATACGACGTTGGAAAGGAAGAAGGGCTCCGGGCGGCTATTCATGGATATTGATGAGGTATTGAAGTAAGCTGTTGAGTCAAATCCGTACATTATTCGCGAACTTGACAGGGAGTGTGGTGTGTTAAAAGATCCTGTTAGTCCCTCACGAACTTACTCCTCAACAATCAGCAGAAAGTTTACAGAACTGGGTTTGAACTCCTGCCTCATCCACCATATAGTCCAAACCTCGCACCTTCAGATTACTACTTGTTTCGATCCATGGCCCATTTTCTTCAAGGGAAAATATTTGATAATTTTGCGGAAGTTGAAAACGCTGCCTAAGAGTTCTTTGACAGCCATTCCAAGGAATTGCATCAGCGTGGCATCGAGCAGTTGGCTAGCAGATGGGTAATGACGGCAGATAACAATGGACAATACTTTGAGTATTGATTGTATTTGATATAAAAGAAATAATCATACAAATATTTGTTTGAGAAACGGTCATTTTTTTTTTAATACACCCCATTATTTCATATGCTCTGGATAAAGTATATAGAAACGAAAATTCCTAAAATATTGAAACTTTTAGCCGAGAAAATTAAAAAATCAATCAGATGGAAATATTTGTTTATCAGTATACTGGAAGAACATCTGTGAATATTTAAAAATCAATCAATCATTTAAAATCGTAGTAAAAAAATAAAAATAAAAACAGAAAAATAATCTTAAAACAGATTAAGATTAATTTAAAATAAAAAACAGAAATTCAAGGTATCTTCAATATAATAATTATTATTATTCAATGTTTATTAGAGTTACAGAGAAAAAATTACAACATTTAGAGACCCATCTTTAAATAGATTTACCGTTATAAAGTTTATTTATTTCTTAAAATTTCCTCAAGTAGGAGTATCTAAGATTGGAGATATGAAGTTAGGAGTCGTTCATTTCCAAGAGAAGTTTGGGACGAGTTTGGAGTGGCCTTTACATCTTAATGCGGACGTGATATGGGAATAGATAGTCGGCCACCACTCCCCAACTTCTCTGTATAAAATTAACCCACCCCCTCCCTTCAAGCCGCCTCAGGTAACTTGGCTACTCACTTATTTATTCCACGCTTTTGTCTATATCTCACTGTAACATAGTGTCTCACTGCCATAATAGAGCGAGGGAACTGATGAATTATCCAGATTATTAGTTACAGTCGATAGAGAAGGAAGAAAAATATGAATGAATATATATTTCTAGGATGCTATTTCCTATGAGACAATCATGCATGTTATTACATCAAGAAACATGATGTAGTATACATTTTATTAACTGTTTGATTCATACAGATCTTCAAAACTTTGTTTTAAATGCTCTCAGCGCCTTCTGTGGTTAGATTTATTTACAATTATAAATCAACATCGTCGCCATGAATATTAATACGAAGATTTCAAAAACTATAATTTCCAACACATCAAGAAGTCATTAATTAAAAATTAAAATTTGAGTTTTCCAAAGTAAAAATATCACCATTCTGTATAAAATAGTTTTTAATTTCATCTATACAATAACTAAGTGTCTAATAGACGCTTTAAGTACCCAAACACGTTTTAAGTATCAAGTTTTATACTGGTTCCAAGCTTTATAGAAAAAAACGCCATAACAAAAATTTATCAGTATTTTTTTTGTGATCTGTAGCCAAAGAAGTATGAAACAGATTTTTTTTAGCGAAAAATAAATAAGTATTTATCAATAAGTTAGCATTGAAAAAGCCAAACAAAAATACAATGAAAATAAGATTTTGTTTTGTAAATACTTCAAATAATTCAAGCAAAAATAAATAAAATTATATTTTTTTTAAATACAGGCTAATTTTTAAATGGATTGTGAGCACTTGTGGTAAAAATAAACCTCTGAATGATTCCAGGGAAGAAGCGTGTCTGGTTTTAGGAGGGAGAGAGTTCCAGAGGCTGGTCGAATGGTCCCGAGAGGAATAACCTTGTGGGTTGGGACTTAAAAAAGAGATTTAATATCAGAATATTGCAGATATAAATAATAAATGAATAAGTAGAAATATAAAGATAAATGGGTTTTCATAAGTAAGAAAATATTGATGAAGTTCTATTTTTTAATTTCCAAATTAATTAAAAGAGGTACATGTTCTATTTATACACATCTCCCTTATTAATTTATCTGCATAAAATATATGATCTTCCAGTTCATATCAATTATGTATAAAGGAGGTGTAGTATTTTAAATATAGTTATACCTAGTTATTGGAGATTGAGCACTCTAAGAAAAAGATAAACTGTTTTTATGCTGTTATCATCATTCGCTATCTCGTAAGATCCCTCGTTGTCATAAATTACTTAACTGTTTACGACGAAACTTATGGACATTTAATGGTTATTTCAGTTTAATGGTTACTCGAGAACGATTCCTCCGGTACAGAGATGAGAAAAAAGAAAATAAATTGAGGGTTTTTTTTTTTTTTTTTTTTTTTTTTTTTTTTTTTTTTTTTTATGTTATTATGGTAAATGCTTTCATTACTTTTTTATTTATTAATTTTGTGTTATATATACACCCGAGTGCAAAAAAACCGGCGCACCTTGAATATTCGCATAATGTTTGTTTTTTCTCTTTCACAACTTAATAAAATTTATCCAATTTTTTTTATATATGTAGCGGATATATTCTTTTTATGTGACACAAAAGGACAAATAATAAAACGTGCAATTTAAGGTAAAAAAAAATTATCAAACAAAAAAGTAAACATTTATTCATTTTATGATAAAAAATAAAACCTCTAAACTTCGCTTACAATAAGCAAGAAACACACATTTCATGGTCTTTAATATCGAGTGCTTCCTCCTGTTGCTTGAATAACAGCCTGCATCCTCGCATAAGATTGGCCACTCGATCTTAAGAAATCTGCTCCCATTGTTCTTCTACGGTAGTTCTTACCTCCTGGAGAGTTATGTTGCTGTCGGATGGCCTTCTTAAGATGGTCCTACAGATGGTCTCTAGGATTGAGACCCAGGCTGCGAATTGGCCACTCCAAGGTTCGGATACCGACGTCATCAAGGAAGTCACTATCAACATTGGCGACGTGTGGCTGTGCATTATCATGCATAAACATAAAATGAGGGCCAATGAACGGCGCAAAAAGGACTACATACTCTTCAAGGATATCTCTTATATAAGTATGTGCATTGAGGGATGGCCTTCGGAACACATGGAGGTCTGTGTTCGCTTCTAAACAAATCCCTCCCCACACCATCACCGACACTCCTCCGAACTGTACTGTGCCTACAACATTGCACTGAGCGTAGCGTTCTCCTCATTTTTTCTTGACTCTAGCTCGACCATCTGAAGCATGTAGCCTAATCCTAGACCCATCTGAAAAGAGAACAGAGGCCTAATCAGCTTCAGTCTAGGCATCATGTTCTCGAGCAAAACGGAGTCGAGCTACTCTCTGAGCTGCAGTGAGGAGAGAGCCGAAAGCAGGAATGTTAGAGTGTAGATTCATTTTAGCCAGGTGTCTACTTATTGTATGCACGGAGATATCCACACTTCGAGCAGCACGAAGCCTGTGGCAAGTCATTACAGATGTCTGGAAGCGGTTCCTTAGAGTCTCCATTTTAAGAAATCGATTGTACGCTTGGTTCGTTACTCTCGGCAGACCTGATCCCGACCTCCTCGAGTAGCTGCTAGTCTCCCGGTATCTCTGGATCGCCCGCCGAACCCTCTTTTCCGGTACCCCGAAAGTATTGGCCGCGTATCGCTGACTTCTTCCTTGCTCAATTACCGCTACGATTTGAGTGACTACCGTGGCATACAACATCATATTGGATAGAATTGGATTAGCGTGGGACAAAGAATATTGAAAAACTACACACGGGTGTTCATTGCACTCTTCTAGAGAACTGAAGACTAACTAGAAATATGTTGATCTGCAAACTTGGGCCCTTCCTTGTTATTTCTTAAGAGGATTACTGCAAAGGATAATTATTATTTTATCACTTATGTCCTGGCCTATATGTGTGCTGGTGCAATCACAATATTATTCCGTTAGTTAATATTTTTTTAATGAAAATCAAGGTGCGCCGGTTTTTTTGCACTCGAGTGGTTTTTTTTTTTTTTTTTTTTTTTTTGCATCATTTTTTATACCTATGTATATATATATATATATATATATATATATATATATATATATATTTTCATTACCTACTGATCCTTCAATCTAATATAAATCATGAATAATAGCATCCATATAGACGGAAAGACATTCTACTAATACTCTGGAGTGAAAAATAATCTAAAATTAAATGTTTAGGAATCATTAGAATAAATTAAAATCTTTCAAAATCGATTAAATTTTTTGTTTAAATGTTCAGATAAATGGTTTTTAACAGTCCTAGTTTAAATATATTTGTAGTATGAACCTTAAAAAACCAACCAGTCATAGGGAAAATCTAAAGGTCCGTTACCTTGCGTCTTTATAATCAGTCTGGTCTAGGTCTTCATATGTTTTATAGACCCTTTCCATTTTGCCTCCTTAGGTAAGTATCAGCATGTTTGATTTCTTGTCTAACATTTTTAAAAAATTAATAATATATTATGCATCACTAAAAACAATAAAATCGTTTATAACGAGAAAAAAAAATTGTTTAAACAACCAGATGATTATTTTCACTTGTCTTATCTTAATTTTATTTCAAGTAGGTACAGAATAATCGCCTAGTCACAGGAAAGACATAAAGTAGTTTGCCTGACTACATAGCTAACTGGTTCAATCCCTTATCAGTATCAACACCTTTTATTTGTTGTAATACATTTTTAGAATTGATAGAATTGATCTGTGTATCGAACTGCTGATGTTTTGAATTTTTTTTGTATATTTTTAGAACTGATGGATGTCCAACATTTAGTGTTTGAAAAAAAAAAAAAAAATAATAATAATCCAATAGAATTATCATATTAATCATCAATACTAATTGTCTTGATCCTTCTATAGAAACGTGCGTACCTCAAGTAAATATTAATCAGTTTATTGACTTTATATTTATGTTCTGATTTAGACTAGGAGAAACTAATTTTGTACAAATATTTTATTTTTTTAGTTTTTTTTATTGGTTCCTATATGATTTATTTTATTTTATTTTGATGATTTAAAAATATCATATATAAATACTCTGTCGTTATAACGGAAAACGTTTTTTCGGAATATAATTACTTTTTTTTTTTAATTTTATACAGGGTGTTCGGAAGATCGTTGGCCAAAGAGGTATCTGGGGTAGCGAGGTTCATTTTGAACCTATTTAAGGTCTGTTACCTATATACCAAGTCTTACGTTTTTTTTTGTTTTTGTTTTTTGCTGTAATTACTAATACATTTTCCACGTAATATAAAAAAGATTTGATGGAAAAAAACAAAAAAAACAAAGCAAGAACTTCAAGTTAAGATAAAAAAAAAAAAAAAAAAAAAAAAAAAAAAAAAAAAAAAAGTAAGCACAACAGCCAAATCCATATTATTTTAAGACAAGACCTAAACTTGAAGTTCTTATCCCCCCCTTTAACGATCTCCCACTTTTTTTGGATTTGTTTTTTGCATCAACTCTTTTTTATTTTACATGAACAAGGTATTAGTAATTACAGCAAAAAAAAAAAAAAAAAAAAAAAAAAAAAAAAATGGTGTTGATACATGTATCAGTAAACAACGAAGTTATCAGCTATAAATGTTTGATTTTGGCAATTTTTACAACAAAAAAAAATCATTTAAAAAAAACCGTAAGACTTTGTTTGTTTTGTTTGTTTGTTTGTGAAAACCACCGGGGTCATCAACGCCTGAAATTTTTTTGTTGTTATTTATTAAAAAAAAAAAAAAAAAAAAAAAAAAAAAAAAAAAAAAAAAAAAAAAAAAAAAAAAAAAAAAAAAAAAAAAAAAAAAACCTATATAACACATTTTATACATATCTTCTATATAAACATTGTTCAGTTCTATATTTTATGCAACAGATTGTGAGTTTTAAGGAAATTAAACACGGATTTTATGTTTGATTCGTCATTATTTAATAAAACGGTAATTTCTGGTTGGAGTCCTAATCTATTCACACTTGATATGTAAAATGGACAGTCTTGTAAGATGTGACTGACTGTGAGAGGGATGTCACAGTGTTGGCATTTTGGTGCTAGCTAGTTCTTTCCTCATCGGGTGTGAGTGAGTCAGATTTATATGTCCGATTCTAAGTCTGGCCAGTGCAACTTATCAGCGACTTGAGCGATCTGATGTGGTCCATGGTTCGACTGTTTTTTTAATATTTTTTAATTTGTTTGGTGGACTTTCATCCCACATGGACTGCCCGGAAACCGATATTTCTCTTTTCAGAGGAACAACTATTTCCCGGGGAGTTAAAGTGGCGGTCCCTCGGCCTGGGAGTATGAGTGCTTGCGTAGTTGTAAGAGGGATGTCTTCTCTGAAAACGTAATTTAATGCCAATTTTTTTCCTTCCTCCGAACACAAACTTAGGATAGGGCTCGTTCTAAATGCGCCAGTCGCGATCCTAATCCCTGTATGATCTACAACATACAGTTCGTTAAGGATTGAAAAA
The DNA here is from genome assembly GCA_003667255.2 of Euschistus heros. Classification (NCBI taxonomy): domain Eukaryota; kingdom Metazoa; phylum Arthropoda; class Insecta; order Hemiptera; family Pentatomidae; genus Euschistus; species Euschistus heros. The sequence continues at coordinate 993,371 of RCWM02000297.1, forward strand.
CGGGCAGAACCATTAACAAAACAACCGTAGTCTAACTTGGAGCATACTTATGCCTGATACAGTTTCAGCAGAGTATGTTGGTCTGAACCCCAGGAGGTACCACTCAAGTATCTTAAGATGGTAATTTTTTTGTGGTGGCAGTTTTTAGTTTGTCTATGTATGGTTCCCAAGTCAGCCTTCGATCAAATACCATACCCAGGAATCTGTGACTATTTCCCTATGGGATAGAGGAATTTCCTAGAAATAGTTCAGGAGAGGGTGAGGTGTTTCGTTTTCGACTGAAATGGAGGCATTTGTTTTTTCAGGAGAAAATTGGAGACCGATGGAAATAGACCAATTATTGCTTCTATTGATAGCATCCTGGAGTTTAGGATTGATGAATTAAGTGCCACTTCTATTGAGATTATTTTATTTGAAAACTAGTTTCGAATGCTAAACATTCATCTTCAGTTCTAAAACATACAAATTTTTTCATTATACTATGTTCAGTTATATATACTAAAGTTTTTTTAAAAGATAAGACAAGAAATCAAGCATAAACTCACCTTCGAGGTAACTAAAACAATGAATTTGTGAGAAGTAAAAGGGGGGGGGGGGCAGGTAGGTTAAGTTTTAGATTTACAATGGGGTTTCCCTTATGACTCATTGGGTTTTTCCTTTCCTGTGGGAAACAAATTTAAAATGGGGCTATTGGATATGTTAATCTGATCCATTAAACAAAAATCTGAGTTTATTTTGAATAGTGGTAGTGCTTTTGGACCGGCATATGATGGTTAGATCATCCGCGATCACCATCGGTTTGACACCTCTTGTTAGGTTAAGAGCTAATTCATTGATTGCGAGGCAGAATAGCGTTGGACTGTATCTAGGTAACACTTATGAAATGAACCTGAAAAAGATACCTCTTTGGCCAACGATCTAACGAACACCCTGCATATCGTCCCTAAAACTGCAAAGTATCGAATGTGAAAATACGTGGTTTTTGCATTCGATCTTTAGTATAGTATTTATTTTAATAACTGTTACCTACCTAGGTCTTGAATTAGATAAACGTTTAACTTTCACAACTCATATTAATAATAAATGCTCTAAAGCCAAAAAACTTATCAGTAAAATGTCACCATATTTCCGAAGAAAATCCCCTCTATCAACTCGCAACAAAATCATTTTATATAAATCAGTCATTCGACCATTACTTACATACGCCTCTCCGGTATGGAGCTACACATGTGACTCCAATTACAAAAAATTAGAAAGAATTCAAAACTAATGCCTTAGAATCATTAACGACTACCCAAGATACACAAAAATAACTGATATGCAACACGATCTAGATTTTCAAACAATTAAACAGTTTATTTACACCCAGACTCAGAACTTTTTCAACTCCACAATAAACTCAGACAATCCCATAATGAAAGCAATAGGCAAATATAACAAGCTAACCTTAAGAAGATACGTACACAAACGAACTAGACATATATTACTAGAATAAAATTTATTTAATAAGACAATCTTGAATTTATTAGTTTTAGTTAAATTTTAATTTAGCAAATCAAAGTATTGTAAGAGATAAGTTATTGTTAAATAGCAATTAATTTTAACACCCAAAACTTTTGCATATTTTCCATTCATTTATTTTATAACGTTGTTTGATTTTAATTATTATTATTATTTATTTATTTATTTATTTATATATTTTCTTTTTTCTTAGTAGGTTTTTTGTTTGTCAGTTTTTCCTACAGTTTAAAAAATGTATTCTAAGTTTAATTTATACTGAACGAAAATGTAGTGTGAATTGTTTTATTAGCAAAACATGTATTTATACAAATATGTTACAAAATTGTAAATTGTTAAATTCCGTAAAATAAAGCTATATAATAATAAAAAAAAAAAAATAAATATTTAGTTTAATCGACCCTTTGACATGGTTATTCCTCCCCTTTAGAGTGAATTCAGATTTGAGAATTCTCTAAAACGTATGCCAGTCCTAAAGCAATTGATAAAATAACGCAAAAAATATGTTGTTTTTTTACATTCGATACTTTGCAGTTCTAGAGGCGATATGAGGTAATGAATATCAAACGAAAATGTAATTAATTTTAAAAACTTTCTTTTTCAAGTTGGAAAGAGATCTATCTCATTAATATTGCAATACTTGATATATTTTCATAAATTATTTATTTTTCGATTTTAAGAAAAGATAAATCAACTCAGACGTTCCCTTTATCTTTAGAGGATCGTTTCCCATTACTTTGCAAGATATTTTCTATCCTTTTTTTTTTTTTCTTTTTTTTCTCTAATCAGATGGAATTCCTTTGGAATTATGTATTGATATATTGCTCGTTTCCTGCAAAAGTAATAAATCCAAAGAATAAATTCCTTGAAGGCGCTCCTTGAGAATATCCTCTTGTTATTTTGAGACACTTATCCTGAATTTCAGACACGAATTCAATTTGTCCCACCCTCCCTACTGTTACTGGGAAAATTCTTTGATGTGACAGGGGAGGGGTGGGAGGGGGAAGGAAGGGTTTCTCTACGTCATACCCGGCGAGAGGTAAATCAAATTCCTACATTTTCGTAAATATCGAACGAATATTTATTCCAAATAACTTGTTATGAAAAAAACCCTTCTTTTTATGTAAAAGGGTCTTAATTTAGAGGTATAAAGTATTATTTTAAGAATGGTAGTTAAAGAATAATTACATGCTGATTTGTCTCTTTATAAATGTATTTCCATTTTTTAAATTCTTATAAACAGTATATGTTTTTGTTGAGTAAAGATTCAAATTTGTATTCAGAAGGAATAGAAAAACTGCGAGCACATTGTCAGTAATTTATTCAATGTATTATTGTGTAATGATACATTAGTCTAAAAGTGTTTCTTATATCTCGATGATTAATTCCTAATTTTTAATTTCTATCTCATATATTTATAATTATCTTATTTATAATTTACTTCATTATTGTCTAATATAAAATATAAAGAAGTTGCTGTCTGATATGTTCGCAGTCAGACAATAACAGCTTTCTTTTGCACTGTTATGTTATTCTAAGGGGACGAGTTGTCCGAGAATAAAGATTATTTTTTCTTCTTTATTCTTTTTTTTCTTATTCTAATATTTGTATTTTTATTACAAAATTAAAGATCTGCTTCAATATATCAGATTTATATCTCAACCTAAAAATGTCTTAGGACTATAATCAGTAAGTTTTAATTTTTGAGCCAGCTATTTTATGATCCATATTTATTTATCCGAAATCAACAAAGGAAGGTTCTTACCTCTTGTACCATTTATCATTCATTTTTATTATTCAGAGACGAGTATCGTAAGAAAAATATAGATATATCAGTGACCAAAAATATCGATATTTTTTTTAAAGTGATATGTCACTTTAAATTCCGATCACATTATAATGATATTCCTGTTTATTTTATCGTTTAAGTTTTAGATAGCGACATTGAACCACAGCTTTACTAAATTCGTCAAACACACATTGTTCTCGCATTTCGATTCCGGTGCTTCACACTGCGTTTCATAGTTTTACAGTTCTTTCCTGTAATTTCCCCTATAAATTTCCATTTCTATAGTTTTAAGTTCGGTTGCCTTGTTTTGTGTTTTATGCTGATACTTTGTTATGTCCATTTCCCTTTTGTGAGAATTCCCAGTACCCATTTTGTGAATGGATTCTTTGTCATCTATATTACTTATTGCAATCTTAATTCAATAAAACACTTCTATCTAGAAAATTTATAAGAAGTTTGATATTTTTCTATTGCCACTTCCATAATAAAGAGGAAATTACCAATTGAAATTAAAATTAATAAAATTCAAATTTGATTTAATGTTTTTTAATATGGTATGTAAAGGTATTTTTGGTAGGGGCAAGGGTGGACCAGTGGTTTCATAAGAACACAATTATTTCAAATGTTTAATATATATATATATATATATATATATATATATATATATAGTGTTACGGTCTGGTGAGGTTGAGGGTACCCTGGGCGGCCCGGGGGCAGGTAGCTGGAAAGGCCGCCAGGGTGGCCTAGATTTGGTGGTGCCGTGGGCATGGGCGAGCAGGTAGCCGAAAAGGGCGGCAAATGGCCTGGAAGGGTCGCGGCGCCCCAGAAGGCCCGAGATCTGTATTCTGGCCAGATCTAGAATGTTCGGCGGCGCTTTAAATAGGCCGACTTCCAGCCTAGGAGTCAGTATTGAGGTGACAGTGGTCAGTGAGTGATCGGTCGGGCAAGTGTCAGTCAGGAGTCTGTGATATCCTGAGTAGGATCCATGTGTCAGTGATCAAGTAACGATCAACCAGTCAAGTGTCAGTGACAGTTCAGTCTGTGAGCTAGTGACAGTGATAAACAGTGTCAGTGAATGTAGTAACAGTCTCTGTGTCAGTGTAATAGATTCTTATGTATAATTGTGACACCTAGTATTAAGATAAGTATTGTGTAATATACATATTAGTGTAATTAGACCTAAGTATAATTGTTATTAGATTAAGTAGCTTAAGGGACCTATTTGTATTTATTAAGTTGTAAATAAAGTAGTGTTTAGTATTTAAGTTGTGATTTGATTAGTCATACCCCCAGTGGTCCGTAACAATATATATATAAGGGGCGCCTAATTGCAAAGCGTAGCAAGTCCATCGAAAATCGAAATTGAGTTTTATACACCGTTCGATCCAGCTCCTTGCCACGCAGAAGACTGACTAGGTTTTAGGTTTAAAATTTAAAAAGAAAACCTGTTCAAATTTACAATTAAAAATCACGTACTGTAGCAAAAGGAAGTATAACCATACCTGTCAGTACCAAAAGGCATGGTACCATATCTCGCAATATGGGCATATTATGCAGATTTATTTGTCAGACATAAACAAGATGGAAGAAACACAATTAGCTGCTTGGAAAAGTTACCTGTTATTGTGAACGTAATTACTATTGACTAGTCCATTTTTTAATTTATATTCCATTTTTTTTTTTTTTTGTTAAACTAAACCAATAAATGTTTTAAAACATTATAAAAAAGTTTTTAGATAGCTATTTCTTTTGAATGTTTAAGTCAACGTAAAATAGGGTCACATTAGTACAGTGGGGTAAAATTGGTACACAATTGTTTCTCTGGTGATTTTCTCCTGGCAGGCTGTTGTGTAGACTTTTACCAAACGAGAGCCTACGAGACGACTCATTCATGCACTCTCATTTAGTAAAAGTCGACAAAACAACCTGCCAGAAGGAAATCACCGCAGAAACAATTGTGTACCAATTTTACCCCACCGTACTAATGTGACTGTGTGACTATAAATGTGACTGTGTAACTATAAATGTGACTGTGTGACTATAAAACACAGTCAATAATATTTTGATAGTAATAATAATTTTACTAGGTACGTAGTTCAATACTTAATGGTTTTTATTTTGTTCCTTAATAGTCGCATTTAAATATACACATATTTTCTAATGATTAATTGTTTATACCATTTTCAAAGAGGTTTTACTAAAAAGTAAATATATATATGTCTAGAAGTAAGATGAGGAATAATAATAATTTGTTAATTGTCCAAGGATGTATATATTTCGTTTATTACTTTACTTTCTGTTTTTATTGTTCACCAAGCTAATAAGAAACATTTTTGAGTCTCAAAGTGTTGCAAAACAGAGTAAGTACAGAAGAAAACAATTAAAAAAAAAAAAAAAATGGTCAACAGGGGCCTTATTACGCTTGCCTGACTAAAAGCATCTATTATTCTGGTAATTATACAAGAAAAATTGCATTCATATCAATTGGCCATCATATTGATATTAGCATATATATGCTAATTGTTCGGATCGGCGACACCACAAAACTGGTTTGACCGCTTCACTTCATGTTCACATTTATCGATAGCTCTTTCCTATAACCTCACATGTAAACAATCACTTTTACAGTTTCAACTTGGATTGTGTTGTTTAGTTTGTTATATTGATATTTAGACTTCTTAAATGTAAATAGGTGAAACAGAAGTTAACAACACGAGGATTAAGTCTTTTATCAATTCATGTTTTCTTATTTCATCTTATCTTATGTGTAAAAGTGTTACAAAACTTAAGAAGATTAATTTGTACATGGGTTTGGTGTTTTATACACATATTTTTATTTGTTGTTTCAATTTCAGTGATAAAATTTCAGTATACATATTTTGTGAATGGATTCTTTGTCATCCATATTACTTTTTGTCCTATAGTGAGACAGATTGTATAATTAATTCAATAAAACATATAAGTTTATAAATAAATGTGAGAAAGTATATCACAAGGTTTCATGTTTTCTTATTTCCACTTCCCTTGAAAAAATATAGCAGAAATTAACACCATCACTTTCAACTAGGATTCTGTCTTATATTATATAATGGCTTATAACATGGAGAATTGACAATGCGAAAATAATCACAGATTAAGAGGTAAATGACACATTACTATATAATTGTAGAACTATTGGTACAGATTAATGTGTTTTTTAAAAAAATTAGAAGCCTGATGATGGAACATAGTCTCCGAAACATGTAGCTACAAATGTTAAATAAATAAGAGTTATGCAAAATAAAGACTTAAGGATTCTGTCTTTTTTATATTTATAATTTGTTATTTTCACTTCTCCTCAGTTCATCAGGAATTAACTTTACTGGTGGTTCAGTAGTATATTAAATTGAATCCCGATTGATCAAAAAATAATATTTATATATATATATATATATATGATTATATATATATATATATATATCGAAAAATATATATTTATATATGATTTATATCGAAAAAAAAAAGAAAATTTATACGAAATTATAGAATTTTCGATACACCATTTATCGATACCCCTTCCTATCTTTATTTATAGTGTACATTGTATTCAATAATTTACTCTTTTATTGAAATTTCTTCTATGATTATGGAATATCATTCAAATATTCGAATAAATAAAAATTAACGGATTATAGCTAAGGGAAGTATTACATTAACCCATCAGGCGCTCGCTGGAAGGTACCTGCTCGGGAAATGATTACACGAAGGGTCAGTTCTTTTTCTGCCCTTTGGCCTTTGTTAATTACCGACCCTTTGGTTTCAAAGGAAGGCCAGCACTGCCATTTTTTTTTTCCTCCCTAGCAGCCATTAGCGTGTGATCAACTGGAATAAAGCTAGGGGTTCGTTATGGTCAATGTTTGCTCGCCTTCATATGTCCGGCTGGCGATCTTTTGTTCTAGTAGCCCTGCAGGAGGGCGCAAGCACCACAGATGTTGGATATTACTGCAGTATATATTTTCATAGTTAGCATATGGCGCTTCCTTATTTTCAAGCATTTATCTTAGACAAAGTGTAAAAGTTTTATTTAAACTTACCTAACATTCAAGATTACTTTTTATTTTTAAAATTTTTAGTTTCATAGCGATATAATTAAGGATAATTCACTTCCTGAAAAGATATAACTACCATGGCTAGAATTAGTTGGTAACCTGTAGGATAACCCGTCTTATAGGAATACATAAAAACGTTAAAAAGTATCAACTCAGCTGCATTATCAAAATTATAAATTGTATGCATTGTTTACACAAAAACCCATTGTTGATAAAAAAGATGCTGTATTTTTACATACTGTATAACAACAACACTATAAGCTCATAAGCACAATATCTTTTTTGGCATGATTGAATTCCAAATTTCGCAAATAACTAACTAAGCTGAGTAAAGTGAATTGCTGAATTTTGCTTTATTTTCTTAAAAAATACTTTATTACATACCGGCCACTTTGAGGAAAATAAAAGAAAAAATGTAACATAAACATAAACCGGTAGTACTACATGTACTGATGGCTATAAAGCTATAAACGAAGCTTCTCTAATATTGCCGTGTCATCCGAATCCCAGCGGAAGCAATGATTGGTCAGTGTCTAGTCGGCCAATGTCATAGTCGGCCTCCCACCTCTAAATTGTATTAAACTTTAAAACCCACCCTAAGACAAATATTATGTATGTATTATGTAATATTATGGCATTTATTTTACATTTCCCTGTCCTTTATTTTTTTATTAATTTTTAAATGAATGTTGAAATCATTTTAAAATGGTGCATCTAATAAAGAAATTCTATGACGATTTGAAATTTGAATAAATTCCTATTAAATACATGTAAAAAAAAAAAAGTAATTATTTTTTATATTAGAGAAAATATTTAAAAACGGGCACAGGTGTGAATCTGGGCATAACTCCCTACTGGCTAAGGGAAATACTGAATACTGGCGGCGACGTCTCTCTATGGAGTCGTTAGCTAATATAAGCTAGCAGTGAGCAGTTGAAACCATTCTTCCAACTAGTGTAGAGCAGCGTCGGTTATAGTGCAAATTGGTGTTTATTTTGGACTGTGGACTTTTTAGTGATTTGCGAAATTGATTTCGTTTTATGTTCTTATGGTTATTTTAAGATAATTTCACTCTGATATCTGGAAAGCGGAGATCTTAAACTCATTTTTGAAGCACACCTTTAGTCACGCACGGTTTTAGGTTACGTATGGTAGTGGCCATCTTTAATATAGATCACCATTTTCCCAGGAACTTCGATATATATCTGATAGATATCACAACTTGCATCTTTTGTGATGGAAAGTTCTCTGAAGACACTGGGAGAGAGGTAAAATGTAGGTAAAATTTAGGTAAAATGTTCCCAAAATAAGGGAACTTAGATCTGGCTGAGAGGGAGGCAAAAAAAAAATACATGTAATAAATAAACTCTCAACCATTTCGAACTGTTTCATCTTGTTTTAAATTATTTTTAGTAAGTTTTGAAAATAACTTGAAAAGGGCCCATTACACCCCAATTTTTCTGGTGCTTTTTTTGAAAACTTGTTGTAAATAGCCGTTTTTAAAATGAAATAATTGATTGTAATCATTGTTTTACCTTCTCGTATTTAAAGAACTTGTTATTGTTGTTAATGAAAGACAAAGATCTAGAACTTTTCAAGTTAAAAGTAACTTTGAATTTTTTATTTTATTGAGAAAGTATTACAATCTCATTCAATGTGGGCCATAAGTAATATGGATGACTAAATGGATCCATTCACACAATATGTACAATAAGAAATATATACAAAGAAAATTTAAAAAAATAAACAAAGTACCTCAAACTATACAATACATAAAGCTAAGAAAAAAAAATCCATAAAATAAGTAACAAGACATAAAATAAAAACAATAATAAGAGTTAAAAAAAATTAAAATAAATAATAATAATAATAAAATTAAAAAAAAATAAATTAAATTAAATCGTAAAAATACATTCATACTTTATTTACACAATATTCAAATCTGAGGGATCCCCCGACTAGACTGGTCTCTCCACTAAAAGAGGGACAAGCCAGGCCTCAAGAGATCCCAGCGCTTCTCTCTCAGCTGCGTCACTAGTATATGATAACCAGTGGAGGCTGAGTGAGAGCGCTACACTGCAGTTGCTCAGGGCATGAGTAGATAAGCTGGCCATTGCCAGGACTCCACGATCACGAGGCCACGGCCTTTGTAACCTGCGATGAGGATTATAGGGGTTAGTGGAGCTGGATAGGGATTGAAAAGCAACTTTAAATGAAACACAAAAGAGAGTGCCCATATTTGCACCTTTTCATCTAATATGTGTCTCGAGTTAGGTAATACCGCTTCTAGTCAAACACGCATGTGATAGAAATAGCTTAGCCAGAAAATTTTCGCACAGCTCTTTGAAGGGTCTAGTCTTCTTAATTGATATCTGTAATAATTAAAGATTGTACAAAAGATGTTAGTCGGCGATTAGTCAGGGAAAAGTGCAGACTAGTCGCCCATTTTATTTATTTATATTTCTAAACTTAGAATGCTAGTTATTTCTGGAATGCCGTTATTTCTGACTTATGGCATTTTTTTTAATTTTTCTAAAAAAAAACACTCCGGTCATCAAAAGCCTGTAATTACATTTATTGTCGTCTAAAACAAAGTTCCTCGGACATTTTATGTATATATATGTATATATATTAATCTCATTATTAAATTATATTTAACTGAGGAATAATTTCTTGCTAAGATTACAGGATGTATTTCAAGTTTCTTGGTTTTTACGCCTCAGCTCCGGGACAAGTTTTATTTAGAGCGTGTACTCCAAGAATTCCAACAGATGTTCCTGAGGCTGGGGCTGGCAGTAGTTTAAAATTAAATTACTCAAGAGGAATTCATTCGTGCCTTGACTCATTATGGCCTTAGGATTACAATTATGCTTCCAGAAAATTAGTGTTAGTTAATTTTAATTTTTTTTTTTTTTTTTTTTTATTTTGTTTTTACTTTTACCTCAGAGTTGGATTACATATGGGTAAGATACAATAAAAAGGGTAACATATATGAAATAAATGATAAACAAAAAAAAAAAACATAAACAAAAAAAGTATGAGAGAAATATATATCTTGGAATTGTACCCAAATAATGACTATCATTGTTATCATACCATTGTTGTTACATAGAGTGTTGCTATCATTAATTAGACAGATTGGTATGCTGTTTATTTTGCGACCCAATAATGTTGTATTAATGAAGCATACATCTTACTCCTTTGAGTATGTTACACATAAAACCTTAGCCTAAACTTATGGTTTTCTTATAAGAATGTTCCAATTTTTGTATTGATCTTTTTTAAATTTTCTATTTTTTTTTCATTATACTTTTTATGTTTTCTCCCTACAATTTTTTTAATAATATTCCTATATTGTTCTTAATCTTTTCCTGCTTCTAGTTTTTCTTTTTTTTTTTTATATGTAAATATGTATTCACTTTGATATGTCTTGTTTTATTTCAAAAATCACTCGGCCAAATATGATTTTACTTGGTGTTATATAATGTTATTCATCATGTACTTGGCCTCAGAATGAAGATTTCATTTTCTAAAAATGATTGGCTTTATAGGTGATATAAAATTATGATTGTTCTAATTTAATAATTCAGAATCCTTATAATTACATTTATGGTTTATTTTTACAAATTTTATTCCTGGAAAATTATTTAAAACAAAAATTTATTTTATAGAAACAATTTTTTTTTTTTTTCACTTAGGTAGATGTTTGATGTTTTGAGGGCGCTGACTGGAATCCCATCCCGTTCGGGTCAAATTTCCAATTTAGCTCTTCCCCTACCGTGATCCGTAGATGGCTCATTACTCGGATCGGAGAAAAATTTAATTAAACAGTCGAGGCAAGCTTCCCTGTCATTTGGGTATAGACTAATTCTCCAATACGATTTAAATTTACAAATAAATTTAATGTTTAAAAAATGTTGCACAAACAAATAACAATTATAAATAAAACATTTTTAAATAAAATTATCGGGCCTTTTTTTGACTCTCTGTAACAGTCTGGACGAATATTTATCTCCTTTAATTTATATTTTATAGATTTATTTATTTATTATAGATCATACTAGCGCTCAAGCTTCTTATATACATAACGTTATATACATATCTTTATTACTGTCAACTGAATTAAACAAAAGAATATTAAGATTTATTTACTTCAATAATCTAGATTGTTTTGTTTATTTTTATTTTTGTATATCAGCGCATCTTCGTTATTGTTTATCTATACTCCTATTCCCCCCCCCCCTTTAAAATCATTTAACCTGTTTTATATAAAAAATGAACAAGAAATTATGTATCGCACATACATTTCAAAAGTTACAGAACAATTCAAAAAATGTTAAATTCTCACAGGTTTGTATGAAATATTTAGATATTTCAAACAATTCAAATATTTCATACAGTGCACCTGAATTATCTTTTGATCCCAACCGCAAGATTTATCAGGTGGGATTTGAAGCCAATTGGATACATCTTTGATATTTCATAGAACTTTATCATAGTGATAAATCATAAATACAAGGTTTTAGTAATGTGCCTTTTGAAATACATACATGTGCGATGATTTTGATTTTATTTATTGAATTGTATATTAGTATATGGTATTATAATATCATACTGCATCATATTTTGTATAGTTCTGAGTGACCGGTATAAATTATTCATAGAGTTGAAGGTTTCTATAGACAAATAAAATAATTTAGATAGATAATTTTTGCCTTAGAAGGGATAAGAACACCTATTCGTTATTATTGCCCTTAATTTTTTGACCTTCATTGTTCCGTTTACATCAGTTACGAAATATAAATATATATATTTATGTTTAAAGAAATATCTATACAAATAAAAAATTATTTAAAAAATAAACGTTTTAAATTTAGTTCTATAATCTAATATTTCCAAAATTATTTATGTACGGTATGACGTTTTCACTACTGCTTAAGCTATACAGAGTTGAAAAAGCACACCATTTATGCTTAAATAATGTCCAGAAGAAAAAATACCCCTCAAACATAGATTAATGCTTTTGGGCACATATACAGACATACATTCATATAAATATCTATATACACACGTTTATAAGTTTTGTCAGAATCATTAAATTCATATATCTAGATATCTAGATGACGATATTTTTTACAAACTATTTACAAGAACCGAGATGAAAAAGTGTGTTAAATATTTAATAAATTAAAAAAAAAAGAATTTCAGCTTATATTCTCTTCCACTATTGCAAAATATTAGTATTAATCATTTTAACACAATTTTTATAGGCTCAATGATCAATAACAACAAAAAAATGATTATTAGAAAAATAATTTTACCTAATGATTTTAATATGAAAATTGACGATTATTTTAGATTATAAATCAGCAAGAAGGAAATATATAGGTGCGGCTGTTAAAGGAACTGGTTAAATCCGGAAAGGATCAGCCTTAATTTGATGAATGTTTTCATATTGTACAGTAATTGTTCCGGATGAAAAAAAAAACTAAAAAAACAACGTCAGTTCCCTTTCAGCCCATGAGGTCTCAGTATCCTCTCTAACTCAATTATCTAGTCAACGCTTTCCGCTATAATGTTTTTATCTTTAAAATAATATTCAGTCTTACACAGGCTACGGTATCGGTCAGTGCGATTTAGTGTGAATTATTTTTATTTTGTGTGAGGGTGTGTGTGTAGTAAGTGTATTTTTATGGAGAAAAAATTGATATCACCGAGTTTCTGAAGTGAGATTTTGACTTTATTTAAGCTTTTTAAAAATAATTTAGTGGTGTATGTGTATTAAGAATATTGTGTATAGTGAATATCAAGAATTTTTCCTGTGTTGGCTTCTCACAACTATTCACTGTGTTCAGCCGAGAAATAGTAAGTAAATCATTGATATATACACAATCATACGCATACTGAGTTTTCTATTTTCTTGGCTAGACGTTTCATTGTTTTATATGTGTTTACTTCTTTGTATTCGTTAACCAGGGCATAGAAAACTAGGATCATTATAAATATATTTAAATATAAGCCTCATTTCATAGTGAGCATTTCCTTCACTTCTTTGATTTTCATAAAAAATGCAATTTCATGTTGCCAAATATGTAGTTATAAGTAGTAAATAAATGTCATCATAACGAATCAATAATTATAGTATGTAGCATAAGGATTAATATCTGTGGCACCTGTGCATAGTAGGCTAAGTGCGAAAAGTTAGATTTTAGGAAAACTGTATTGAATGTTTGAGATTTTTTCCAAACTCGTCCAGTTAAAAAAATTCAAATTTATGAGGCTTGAACTCTTGAAAGAACATTTCTATTTATGTTGGTAAGGTATCTTTCAGTTCTTGCCAATATTCTAAGATTTAATACTAATCGTTCCAAAAAAATCAAACTCTTAGCCCGCATTACACTAATCGATTTTTTGTGAAATAGGCTAAGTGATTAATGTTAGCGTGATTGACCTCTGAAAGCCAAGTGCTTAACTAATTTTCAGAGTTGAGAAAAATTAGGTGTACATTAAATAATATATTTCCTTTTTCAAAAATTTATTTTTGAATTTTTTATATATATTTATTTACATAAAAGAAAACATAATTACTAACGTAGCATGCCTAAAGAAAAAATACTTATTTTATTCGTAGTATTTAAAACACTGAAAAAAAAAAAAATCACCTATAATTTTCTTTTATTCGTTCTCTTCATCAACTAAATCTGGATACACATCATGCTTAGATGTAGATTTCAGCTCTTCATAGAATTATCTAAATGTTGGACTTATGTAGGGAAGAAGATGTAACAGATCTTTCTCCTTTTCTGCCGCTGTCGGAAGTGATTCAACATATCTGATTGATGGCTCTAATTTTTGTACCCTTCCCTTTTTAAAAAAATTTACTGTTATAAAATTAACATTTATATCGAGAGTCGACTTGTAGTAGAGAACACCGCAGCTATCTTTGTCATAGTTAAGCCATCATACCTTCCCCCAGTGCATAGTGCCTTTTCCTTTATCTTTTTTTCTATGAACTAAGGCGGTTTTTAAAAGGGACGAAAAATTTTAATTGTAAAAAATTGTGGGCTAAGCAAACTTGACTCACTTTACACAGGAATATCCTTCATTGCAACGGAACACTTAGCCCGTTAGACAAAATAAAAGAGAAAAAAGTTACGATTTTGGTGATGTAGATAGCTCGAAATTCACAAAATTCGACTTAGCCCACTATGCACAGGTGCCACAGATATATTTCTACAAAATTTACAAATATATTTGTACTAAAAAAAAAATAATAATATTTTACTATTTACATAATAATGTGTTTTTCATCAGCTAGATCATTTTTTTTCTATTTCTATACAATTGTTACAGGTATATGTAGTATGCTCATTGCGACTTGCAACATTAAACCTTTTACAATCTTTTTATTTCTTCGGCACATCTATACCAGATCAATTTTTTATTGCCTCGAGCTGCTACGGACAAGAATCTGGAGTAGTAAAATGTTCAGATTCCTTGTAAATGATTGAAAAATAATAAAAAAAAACAATTCACTATCAACTAATTACTCATAATTCGTCTTCTCAACTGACCTTTTATCTAACAATTTAAGCATTTTAGATCCACGACTCATTTTAACCCACTTAATTACAAATCAAACACAAGAAATTAGAAAACTTGCTTAGTAAAATGTCACGGATAAACTTCACAAGAGATAAGCTGATACTGAGGAGTGGGAACATGGTTGTTCGCGCGTGAGGTAATTGCTCATTTCCCGCAATTTTCAGTAAAAATCTTCCAATATCCAAGCCACCTGCATCCGTCTTACTTAGAAACTTAATATTCTTATTCGCAAATGTCCTAAACTCAGCTATTGTGAGGCTCAGCGATTAAAGTTAAATTCTGACAAACTTATTAAATATTTTTTAGAAGGGCGAGGGAAATAATCACCTAGCGACCAAAGTTGGGTTAAAAAAAGAATGCCTAGAAATCGATTCTAACCTTGTTCCGATTTATTTCGATGTTCTAGTCGCTGCTTTTAGGGGGGAAAGGTTATTCTCCTACATTTACTGAGAAACTCTAAATCCCTGCTCAAAGTAATATTAACTTCTGTTTACCTTCTAATATTAAAATGAGAAATAAGGAAATAATGAAGTGGAAATAAGAAAATATCGAAATATAAGTCACTACATCAATTTTGAATTAATATTGATTTAATCAATTAATATGCTACTGAACCACCAGAAAAGTTAATTCCTGATGAACTTTCTGTCAAAGAAGTGAAAATAACAAATTATAAATATAAAAAAGACAGAATCCTTAAATATTTATTTGGCATTTGTAGCTACATGTTTCAGAGACAATGTTCCATCATTAGGCTTCTATTTTTTTTTTAAAAACACATTAATCTATAACATTATTCCAATAGTTCTACAATTATATAGTAATGTGTCATTTACCTCTTAATCTGTGATTATTTTCACATTGTCCATTCTCCATGTTATAAGCCATTATATAATATAAGACAGAATCCTAGTTGAAAGTAATGATGTTAATTTCTGCTATATTTTCTCAAGGGAAGTGGAAATAAGAAAACATGAAACCTGTGATATACTTTCTCACATTTATTTATACACTTATATGTTTTATTAAATCAATTATTCAATCTGTCTCACTTTAGGACAAAAAGTAATATGAATGACAAAGAATCCATTCACAAAATATGTATACTGAAATTTTATCACTGAAATTGAAACAAATGAAAATATATAAAACACCAAATCCATGTACAAATAAATCTAGTTAAGATACCTAACACTTTTACAAGTTTTAAACTTAACTTTAGAACAAATATAATATGTAAAAACCAAATCCATGTACAAATTAATCTTCTTAAGTTTTGTAACACTTTTGCACATAAGATAAGATGAAATAAGAAAACATGAATTGATAAAACACTCAATCTTCATGTTGCTAACTTCTGTTTCACCTATTTACATTTAAGAAGACTAAATATCAATATAACAAACTAAACAACACAATCCAAGTTGAAACTGTAGAAGTGATTGTTTGCATGTGAGGTTATAGGAATGAATTTAATAGATTTTTTAAAAATTCTACTTGCTTTTATTTTACTTATATTCTTAATAATCCTAATAATTATAAGAAAAATTAAATTACACTACCATAACAAAATAATAATTAGCACCATTGATACTTTCTTTATTTAATTTTTTTTTTTACTATATGAATTTACATTTTTTTTTTTTTTTGGGGCATTTAGTTATATTATTAATCACTCATAATGCAGTATTATTGTATTATTTATAATTTATGATACAAGAAACAAAAAAAAATTTATGTTATTTTTTCATCGACTTTCGTTTATTTATTCTCTTGTAAATAACTTATTTAATTTTTGAAGAGATATTCTGGTTGACTGGATGAAATAAAAAGTAGGATGTTGTTATGGATTAGTAAAATAAAAAAAATATATATTAGAAGAAAAAAAGGTAATATTAGATGTTAACAAAAATATTTCTTTGCCAAGGTTTCGGCAAATTTTGATGGTCATCTAAAAATAAAGTAAAAAAGTCATCTAAGTACTAAAAATAAAATTCATATAAAGATATTTAAAAAAAAATAATAATAAAAAAAAGAGAAAAGAAAATGAAAAATAATAATAAAGGTGATAAACGATTTAAAATAATCTACGAACAAAATTAAGATCTAATATTAAAAATTATTTTATAAAAAATTTTGTCATCCCTTTTACCTGGACAAGGTATCTCTTGTTAGATTATGCTATGTTTTATTTATGTTTGTTTTATTTCGAGTTACATCGATATTATCTGAATTTAAAAAAATCAAAATTCAAGTAGAGAATTATTCATAAATTAGTAGATGCAGAGGCAAGACTCTCCAGTTGTGAATTGAATTAAATAAAACACACACACACACACACACACACACACACATATATATATATATATATATATATATATATATATATATATATATATATATATATGATAATAATTTTAAATATATACGCAGTGTCTTTGTCTATTATAGCAAACATTTAATTTATCCTTACACTTTGATGGGTTAAGGTTTGCTAGATTCCATTTTCCAGCTGAAGAGAGGGAACATATTTAGAACGAGAGAGAGAGAAAAAAAGACTGACCCCAGCGTGCCCGGAATAAACTGGACGCAATATAAGGCCATAATGGTCGAAATAGTGGTCCTTGCGCGACCCCTAATCAGATTTATCTCGCCGAGAGGGCAAAAATATGTCGTGTAATCCCTCTCCACGCCTGATGAAGATATATAACAGTGTCCCCACCCTCTTGATAATTATAGTCCTTCTACTGTTCCGACCTATAGGGAATATTTTCCAGTTCCAGGGGAGATATATGGATGGCTGGATATTTGGAATTCCAGTTACATCGCACTCGGCCTTCAGCCCGATCTGGAAATATTTATGGCCTCTCTATTCCGCAGAACAGAGGTTTCTTGTATGGGGAGGAGGTGACGGGATTGTTTATGAGGGATAGTGCTCGGTATTGGAGTAAGTATGGATACCAGAGCAAGGCTAAGTATAAATTAATTTTATAGCACCATATGATGAAAAAAAAAAAACAGGTTGTCCTAAGGCTTTATTAAGAAAAACAAAAAGGATTATATAAATGAAAAAGATTAAACTAAAAAACCTCATAATATATAAGATAATAAATAAAGTGAAAAACAATTTAAATAAACTAAATAACCTCAAACTTTACTATACCTAAAGTTATGAAAAATAACAACAAAATAGATTAAATTAAAAGAATAAAAATATTAAAAGTTAAAAAACAGTCTTCCTTTACTTACTTATAGAGTGTATTGGAAAGTGTATTCCAAGAAATACCCCAACTATAGAGATCCCAGCACTCCTCACTCAGCTGGTGTCATTGGTGTAAAAAATATTTAAAAAATAAAAAAACAGTGGAGGATGAGTGAGAGCAATGTACTTACACTAAAAACTTAGCCCTAATATTCGTACACCTTTGAAAATTTGGATTTCTGATTAGAAGGCACAAAAGTGAAATAATTTTCGTTAGTATGAGTTTCAAAGACAATTCAAACAATTACCATTAAATTAAACAAATTATTCTTTTTATTATTTTGTAATTATTTTTTAAAAACATAATCAATAAACAAATAGAAGCTAGTGATAATTTCATTTGAAAAAAATAAACAATTAAAAAAAAACGTTGGTGTACGATTTTCAATGTATTTCAATATTTAATAAAGATGCAATGAAGTAAAAAATTAGTGGATAGAGATTCATAAGGAAAGTCTCCGTAAATTCTGTGATAAACTATTATCTAATAATTATTATTTTCCATTTAAATATTCATTATGATGAGGTGATAGGAAAGTGATGTACCAGAAGCTTTCATCGATAAAAAAAGAAATTTAGATCGATTTGGTTAAATCTATATCAATAATTATTGAAAAAATAAATCCTACCTGGTTTCAAGTTTTACAAAACAAACCCCGTTGATTGGTAAAATACAAAATGTGTGTTATGTGAAGAATAACATGGTAAACTACAAATGTATTAAATATAAAAATGAAGGTTCGAAACCTTTAAGAAAAAAAAAATCTTAGTATCTCATTGTATGAAAACAATATAAATATTTTTTTAAACTTAAATAAAGGTCAGATTCAATTTCCACGCAAGAAAATATCGGTCTACACAATCGTTGGTATATTTTGAAATTGTTTGATTTACTGACCCCAAAAATTTATTTACTTCTGATTTAAATTTTTTTTTTTTTTTTTTTTTTTTTTTTGCAAATATTTGATAGATTTTTTTTTTTTTTTTTTTTTTTTCAATTTCTTAGTTTTAAAGTAATTATCCAATTTCATGTTGAATAAATATTGCATGATGATCAAATTACTAATGCGCATTAAAGTGATAAAATTAATTATAAATGCAATCAGATTTTTTTTTAGACTCTATGCTCAACCAATTGTAAAAGTGATATGATAAATAAATAGCAAAAACGACAAGAAATTTTTTAAACAATATTTTAGAGCACTATGAGCCCAGAAAACACCTCTAATTAGGAGAGGAAATAGATCTTGAATCGATTTTAAACTAAGTAAGTAAAAAAAAAAAAATTAATAAGTCTTTATTGAATATACATTTTTAAATCAAATAAATAAATTCTTAAAGAATCGAATATCAACGTCAAAGCTGAATCAACTGATGGCTAACTCTATTGAAACTCTAAAAATTGAATCAACCACCTGGGATATAGTCAACACGCAACACCTGTTTCAGACACGATTGATCACGACGCAGTGCTGTATTAGCGATTTAGTACAAAACACGAAAATCTAAACGAGGTTCACGAAATTTTAAAATTGCCACTAATAGTTACCTGTTATAACACAAGATGGATTATTCTAGATACACTTCTTTTTTTTTTCTTTTCTTTTTTCTACTATCAGTATTAGCACTTATTTGATCTGGTTGATATATATTTTTTTTTATTCTTTCTAAAAATTATAGGTTTCCCTTAAATCTCTCAAGGCTATTAAACCGAAATTCTCTTGATCGTGCCCTTACTAACGAAAAACCAGCACGATCGGAGCGCCCTCTTTAAAGTTGGCCAGTAATTTAAAGTTCTATTATAGCTATTGCTGGCACCTCCATTATAAATATTTAGAAGGTAATAACTCTTCGTGTAGCTGAAATTAGTTTCAAACTAATGAACACGGAACTTACCGTGTAATAAGTTATATATTGATGTTAAAATATCAACTTTTTAATAATAGTTTTCTAGACCAGTTTAGTAATGTTATAAATCTAGGGTTTTGTATATGTTAGCAGATTTTTTTTTGAACCCCTAACAAGATGTGTAACATGGAAATCATACAAAGGTAAAGTTATTTCTAAGTACATAGAACTTTTATAATAAAATTTATATAAACACGTAACTATGAAATAACTAACGAAAGAATTTAATTATTAAATAATAAGGTTCTCATAGATCTGGGGATTCATAGTGTTTGAAGACATAATATAATGGTTTAGAGATTAATTAACATTAAACATATTTTTGCCAAAATATCTCGGTAAAAAACTATAATAAGATAGGAGTGGATATTTCAAAACATTTCTGATATATTTTTATAATAAAACCAGTAAAGTCGTAAAGCAAAATAATGAATGTTTTTTCCAAAAACCTCTCCTAAATATTCCGAAAACGATCAGTTAAACGGTCATGGTAGGTTAGGTAATGTTAAATATTAAGTAAAAAATTTTAAGCTTTTTTTTCTCTTACGTTTAGTTGGCATCAAAGCTTCAACTAAAATATTTCAATACCGTGGAAATTAGGAAAACAACACAGGGAAATAAAAAATGCTTTCGGGTACTACATTTATCATGACGAATGTCAAGTTTGGAAAATGGCTGTAATCAGTTGTTTTTACTGTATGTTTTTAAAATAAATATCGCAATTCTTAAATATGTACCTCGGAAGTACAGAACACTAAGTCACATTTCTGTAACTTTAAAGGAGAGCAGTTTAAAGAAAAAAATATTTCATTTCCTGAACTGTTTATTATACTTACGAGTATGTGTACGAAATAAATCTTTACTTTCCCATCCAGGCTAGAATAGGTTGGTAACCCCTCCTTCTTGTCCTAGTTGGAGTACATAAGGAAGTTATGATCTCCCCCCCCCCCAAATAAATAAAATATTTTTATGTAACTTACCTTACAATTAATTTGTCTAGGACATAGAATTCTGTACCTCTGTATAAAGGGGGAAAAGGTGAATAAGAATACATTATCATTTATTTTTGGTAAAAAAAGGACATAGTGTTCTGTACCTCCGAGGTACAGATTTATAAATTACAATAACTTATTGTTGTTATTGTTGATAAACGTATTGAATCCTAGCTAAGAATCGGTAACAAGAATTAGTTGCTGATAACAGATAGTAGACAATTATTAAGAAAAATTGTCCCAAGATTTTTTTTTTTTTTTTTTTTTTTTTTTTTTTTTTTTTTTTTTTTTTTTTTTTTTTTTTTTTTTTTTTTTTTTTTTTTTTTTTTTTTAATTTCTGTACCTCCGAGGTACAGAAATCAAAACAAAAAAAAAATTAAGAGCAAGTTTTCGAGTTAAGCTAACATGAATTTACATAATTGTATAGTATATAAAACGTAGTACGTAATTCATAGCCCTTTTCAAGGCACAGTGTACTAAACTAAACCTTAATTCGATAAATTGGTTAAAGAAGCCGAATAATTAAAAAAATTAAAAGAGATTAAAAATAAACAATGAAAAAATGTATTAATTGAAACTATATCCTTTTGTTTACAGATTCATTCAATTAAAAATAAATAAATAAAACAGTGAATTTTAATGTTTTGAAATATGTTAATATCAGAAGAAGCTGTATTTAAAAAAAAAAAAAAAAAAAAAAAAAAAAAAAAAAAAAAAAAAAAAAAAAAAAAAAAAAAAAAAAAAAAAAAATATAATATATATATATATATATATATACTGCTTTTTAGGTAAATACTTTATAATAGATTAAAATATTAAATTTTGTCCATTTTTATTTTTTAACTCTCACAGCAATACCATATGATCAGAAATTATCTGATCCATGCTTTATTAAATGCTATATTATATATATTTATATGGAGTTAAGTTGACTTGGTAAAATCTATAATCTATTATAATGCATACATATACATGACAATATTTTATTTTATTTTTTTTTTATTTATTGTTTTTTATATCCCTTTTAGTAATTAAGTGTGAGTAGGATAAATATTCTATCTTTATTTATTTATTAAAATCTATGGCTGTCTTTAATAAAAACACATATAGTAAATTTTCTGAGTAAACAATATAACAGAATGGAAAAAATTGAAGAGAAGCTGCACAGTAGCACTACAGTGGTATATTTAATTCTTATTAATTCGATCCTACAATTGACTCTTAGTAAATAATTTAACTTTTTTAAATTAGTGATAATGATTTCTTTTGGGGGTGGGGGGAAGAATATATCGGTTAAGTTTAACTAATGCCGAAAATCTTCTTTCTAATAATTTTTTATAAATATATATTGCTCCGGTGTTTAAAGATTCTGATTGAGACTGCTATATCAATTAAATTTACAGGGAAATGTCTTATCTATATTCTACATAATAATGTATATATTTTATTACGTATTATGATTATTTATACTGTTGTTTATACTGTTTTACATTTAAAATATTAAGGGAAACAATATGGCCGAACTACAACAGCCATCAGGATTTTGTTTTAAACAGCAAGCCATACAGATAATGTGATAACAATAATTCCGGTTGTTTAAATATAGCATATACAAAGTACCTTATACGTTTATTCTTGGAGCAGAACAGAATGTAACAGGTTATTGAAGTTTTAACTCTGAAGAAACCGCAAGACAACTCCCCAGAATGAATCAATGGATCTGTAAAGATTTGAATAATAAAAGCAATAACTATTAGATGAATATTAAGCCGAGACAAGGGGTATTCGGAATAATGTCCCTATTAGGATGGTTAGGACGGAATACAACTACTTATGGGACCCTAACAGACATTCCAATTGTCTCTCCTGTCGTAAACCAGCCATCAAGGGTAGTCTCCCTTAATTGCACCTAGATTTAGGATCTAATGAATAAATTTACATTATTACCAACACAGAAATGACGTTTCTGCTAAATTGGACATAATCTTTACTCACCATCTTTTCGTCTTTATTTGATGTTAAATACTATTTTAATTTTTTTTTTTTTATTTGCACTTAACTGTTATCTTGTTACTACAACTTTTAGTTTCTTCATTGATATTGCTTTATTGATAATCAACCTTATCGTTATCATTGAAATTATAGATAAATTTGATTTCTTTTTATCTTAATTAAATAACGATGGACTGATTTAATTAATGATTTGATGATTTGATGTTTTCTTTGCTTTCGAAGTTCTCTAGAGGATATCAACAAACAGTTACGGTAGAATAGGTATCTAGTTCGTCATATTCAATAATGGATTATCGTACGTTTAATAAAGCGAACAAAGTTTCAGTTACGATTTCCTAGAATACTGTATCTAATTATTCCTAAAAGAGACAGCGAAACAATCAAATATATCAAACGTATTCAATCCTTCCTATCCAATGTCTTTCGTACTGTCTTAAATGTTTCATTTACTTAATTTGATTGAATTGGTATGAAAACAAGGTATAAATATGTGGGATGACGTATGGATCCCAGTAAAGATTAAAAATCAAACGATAATAGTGCTATTCAGTAACAGAGTTTGCAGTAGTAAAACTGTAGAATCCATCTGCACTAAATTTTTACTCCATCATCTTCATAGCTTTAGGAAGGTTAAGCTATTATAAAAATTTTAATGTTCAATATTGAGTGGTAGAAACGAGGTTTGTGACACTGTCGAGTACTTTAATAATTAAAAATTAAAATTAAGATAATATCGATAAAATTGTTTATCGATTCAGTCTCTCTCCTCCTGGATTTCCAATTCATGCAATAAAATTAAAAATTTAATTTCCGATTATGCTTTTACGTATTCTCTCAAATAAAAATTATTACCAAATTAAAATTTTGATTCTTTGCTTTTTTGATATGTTTTGTAAAAAATATAAATCATAGGCCTTTAGTTGTTAGCACTGATAATGCGATGCACTTAATAATCCGCATGAGGTTTCGAACAGTCTCTCTCCTTCTGGATTTCCAATTCATGCAATAAAATTAAAAATTTAATTTCCGATTATGCTTTTACGTATTCTTCAATCACCTAGTCTGTACAATTAGGTGAAAAATTACTGCTATGGGTGATAATATCATTGAAAAAATAATGCTCAATTGCATACTACTACAAGATTTTTATAATTAAACTTCAATTATTAGTTAAAATTATCAATTTTGCTTTACTTATGAGAGCGGGAGAAGCCGCGACGGAGGATGCTAGAACGATATAAAATAAAAGCATAAAACATGATATAAAATAATAAAAGTAAGAATTTCTTAAATTCATTTCATTGGAGGAGATGTGACTGAAAGGACGAAGAAAGAGATGAGATGACGTTAGCCGAGGAAGAGGGCGGAAGAAGTAAACAGTTTTACGTAGTTACAGATAGTGAGCCCTCTGTTCAAAGTCCCTCTCATTCAATTTAGGTCCTTGTTAGGCAATAAGAGGAGGGGGAGGGAGGACTTTTTAAAGCTCTGTCCTTTTGCTTTTTCCTCGACTCTAAGGATTGGCAAAAGGGGGGAGGGTCATTTAATCCTGGCCTTTAAAGGACCTCTATTATAAGAATTACTAATATAAAACTTAAAAGGGCCGTTGTTTTTCCTTTGTATTCATTAAGGAGGGCACCCCCCTAGGAGTGGAAAATAACCGTGTCCTTGGAGGTTGTCCGAAATAATATCAAACGCTATCTTTTGTATGATATATTTTTATTTTAAATTGCCATTTAATTTCCCAACTCAGAACAATGAAAGATTTAAGATTTAATTTCCACCTACAGTTATAACGTTAACATTTATCTATCTAAGTATAAAGGAATTTTATAAGTTCATTTTATGAATTTTATAACAGGAAAAAACTATTACCCGGCCGATTAGATTACGAGTATATGGATCAGAAACTTGGACTGTTTCTAAAGCTGGCGAGCAGAATCTGATAATTTTTGAGAAGAAGATTCTTCGTAAAACCTTTAGAGACGTGGATGGATATGGAGTCTTAAGGTTGTTTTATATTATCCGGCACGACACGTAGCGAACCGTAACGTTTCAGACAAGACACATATTAGTATAGTTAGTTTTATAGGGCCTGTGTACCATATATTATCCGGCACGGCACGTAGCGGACCTTAACGTTTCAGACAAGACATTGAGACATTTATCGAAAAGAATATTTGGTCGGTGCCGGACCGTCTCTTTTTCTTAGTATAAAATACTTTCCGACTCCGACAGTGCAGTTCTGCACTGACTTTGCCCCGTTCCAGTTCTTTTTCTGTGATTAAATTTAATTCCATTATTTTTTTTGCAAAACTGGAAGTTGAAAAATTAATTGAGTGCGTTAGGAGTAACACATTGAACATTTGGTATTAATATAAGAATATAAAAACAGAAATTTAACATATGCAATTATAAAAAAAGATCTAATCTTAACAATTTCTATAAATTCCACTCGATGTTCAGGACATGTAGGTTTTCTGCATTGAGTGCAAGCTTTCTTGATTTTTTTTATCTTTTTGTCTTAGACAAATAACACATCTGGACTAAACCTAATGACTAAACACTAGTATGAAGTACTATACTATAAACAAAAATCTCCTCTTCGCCTGTGCTCCCGGCCCGTGCTGGAACCCGCTGTGTCTGATAATATAAATACACCATGTATTAGTCTGACCGTGCTGTGTCTGATACTCTACGTGTCGTGCCGGATAATATAAAACAAGCCTTATTTGGAGGAGCTTAAATACTTAAATATTTAAAGAACAGACGTAGTCCAGTTTATGAAACTCAGTAGGTTTATGCCAAAGAAAATAATGACTGAAGGGGAAACAATGTTATATGTTTATTTGTAACACATATGTTACAGTAATATCTGAAAACTGTGTTACAGCAATAAAGTTTACAAAAAGTCGCATCTTGATTTTTGACAAAATAATACGTAAATAAAACAACAGCAAGAAATAAATTATATTCAAACTTTATATATTGAGTACTGTGAGTAGAAATCTGTGTATCTGTGTGTTGAATTTGAAAAGGAATTCATAGTTCAAAGAAGGTTTAGCAACAATAAAATTTAAAAATTTCAATTAGATTGTTTTTAAAAAAATCGATAAATGTGTGGTGTGCATTGAAGTTTAATAACCGGCCTGTAGGTGGTGAGCGCCATTAAGGAGAGGTTACAAAGGTAAGGGTGTTATATGGAGATGAAATTTTTTATGAAAACAAAAATATATTATAAAAAAGTAAGATTTTCTTTAATTTAGTATTTTTTTAAAAATAATTTGTCCCTAAGATGTAATATTGTGATTTGTAAAAAGAAAAAAATCCAATACTTAGGCAGCATTTAAAATGAGTTTTTAAACTTTTGGAAAATCGTCTTGTTAACCTCACGTTCCAAGACTTAAGCCCTTTCAACCAAACGTCAGTTAAATAATGTCTGCCATCCTTTTGGCACTCCTGCGGGTAAAATTAGGCAGTACAGAGGGTTTAAAATATTTTTTAAGGTATTGAAAAATATTTCTATTCTATTCTCCAAAAACTCCTAATTTTTTTAAACTTTTAATTCTTCATATATCTTCAACATTTTGACTCATTGGATTGTATTGCATTTAATGATTTTTCTCATTATACAATTTTTGAACAACTGCAGTTGTTTGTTTGTTTCAAAAAAGTTGGACGGATCACACATTTATATATAATTAATTTTAAACTCAGAGATAAGTTTGAAGCATGTAATAAGCTATTCAGCTTTTCTTATTTTATCAAGAAAGTGGGCCGAAAATTTACGATGCCTGTCAAATTTAACACCGAAATAAACAATGCTTTTTGATAGAATTATAAATTTTTAAATTGGTCGGATGTTTCATTTTGACTTTTTGAAAAGAAAAGTTTTCAAAAAATGTTCTACTAGAAGCGGTCAGACTATCCAACCTCCCGACGAATGCGTTAGATAGGGACCAAAAGGATCTGAATCCAATGGGATAAATGGGGAGAGAAGGTGTCTTTTGTAAAAAAGTAAACAATTTAATTAATTTCTAAAAAGGACAACAATGGTGAACTATCC
Organism: Euschistus heros; assembly: GCA_003667255.2. Lineage (NCBI taxonomy): Eukaryota > Metazoa > Arthropoda > Insecta > Hemiptera > Pentatomidae > Euschistus > Euschistus heros. The sequence continues at coordinate 1,020,609 of RCWM02000297.1, forward strand.
TGTTACCGTTTATAATTGTTAAATCCTATAAGATTTTAAAATGGTATCCTTAACTAATTTGTCGGAAAAAAAATGACCAAGGATGTTCTTCGGCCATCTTAGAAATAGTTAAATCCTGAATATTTAACGAAATAGTATCCTTAAGGACGAAAACTTATTTGTCGGGAAAGTATGTCCTTCGGTCCTCAAAAATCGCCTGATTATTTCAGATCTGACACCAGTATCCTTCACCGGTTTTTAGACGTAATGAAGGTTTGTTTTATCTGGGTTTACATACATCTTTAATTGTGTAAGCTCCTCAGCTATTTTCCTTCACACTTTTTCTGATACCTTTAATGTAATCACACTGCTATTTGTGCAAATATCTTTGAAGAAATAATACTCTATTGCATACTTAAATACTATAATTTTATTTGATAAATAAAATAAAACTTCAATTACTAGGTAAAATTATCTAAGTACAATATTATGAGAGTGGGTGAACCCACGATGGGGGTTGCTTATATAAAATATCTTAAAGGAGTATTTTACACAATATCTTTACAGCTACAAGAATTTCATGATGTTGCATACAAGAGATCGCTCTAACGGAAGAAATTCGAACACACAACCGTCAGCATTATCAAAGAACCAGGGCGAGGAAGACGTAAGCAGACTATACAAAAAAAGGCCCGGGATATGAATAACATTAAAAGCGGGGGCGTGTAGACAAAGATATCGAAACCCGGGTTCTCATATATAGCAGATGTGAATGGGGTATTAGAACCCATACCCGATATAAAGACAGACAATGCCCCCCCCCCTCTCCTAACGTATTCACCCTCCACGGATTCCTCTTTCTTATTGAATTTATACCCTTCTTATACGAACATGTGTCGGCTGGGGCTGTTCCTTAGTTAAGATATTACGGGGGTCTTCTTCTTCGCCAGCTGAGGTCTCTGGTTCGATATTGTCCTCTCCTCCCGGAAGCTTTTAGGGTAGACCAGTTCAATCCACGATCTAGGGGGTCTTATTGGGAGTCACGTTTTATTAGAACATTCTTTTAAACAACAGAGATCAGGACTTAATAATGTATATCAGAAAGATCAGGAAGCGTAATTAAAATAAACAGACTGTGGAATAGAACCTCTGTTACGCGTGGTAATATTGGGTATTGGCGTTCACGGATAATTGAAAATCCCGGATAATGGACTAAAAACATTGTATTGACTAAAAATATAAAATAACGTTAATTAAAAAAGAAAAGAAAAAATGTCACCAGTAGAAGCAAATCTTCCTTGCGAAAAACTAAACCTTAAACTTGTTGGCATTCTACTATTTCAGTTTTCATACTTTTTCTTCAAAAATATTCAATGCAATACATGCACTTCTTATAATCTACAAAGTGCAGTATTTTATCCAATAAAAAGATGATTGATAATTCAGTTTTTTGTGTTTAAAATTTCTCAATTTAAAAAAAAAAAAACTGTATGCAGTAAATTTCACTAAAAAATAATTAAAAATCTTCAAACACCTTTTGTAAATAAAATAAAACAATTTTGTGACTGTTTAGAGCAATATTGTGTTTTCAATATTTTTTGGAAGAACATATTTTAAATTATTGCATACACTCATTGCCTGTTAATTTTACATAATGAAATTCATGATAATTTATAAAAAGTACTTACTTATCAGTTGGTGCTTCATCTCGTTTTCGTTTATTAAGATCTCACCTAGGGCAATTCGTAACTACAAAACTTAATTTAAAACAATTATAGATGATACTATTTAAAATAATTTTCAAATATCAATTTTCAAAGTTTGTATTTATCCTTGCATTAAATTTTTAACAACTTGTTTAATCTTTTTTGAATCCAGCTGGTAACGTTTTTTCGTTTGATTTTTAGTTACATAGTTTCCGTGACTGGCAAAGCTATTCTTTCCTAGGAAATTTTTGAATGTGTCTATATCAATATAGTTGGTGTTTTATTTAATATTTCTTTTCTAATGCCAGCTCTCATGGTCGGTTGCGAGGTAATTCTGTTATAATCGACGTTCTCCTCTTCAAAATAGTTTAGTTGAAGAGTCTATGCCTCCTATGCTTGGTTGTGTTCAGATTTTTGTTGATTTCCAGAACGATAGGTGAATCTTTTTGCCCGAATTTCCGTTATTAAACAAAATGGCCTTTGAAAACATTACTGTTCCTATAAAATGAATTGGATTAGTACATTGTTACCGGAAACATATCATTCTTGAGATCTCTATCAGCAATGTTTTTCATTATTATTTAATTTTTTTTTTATTCCATTATTTTTAAGAAAATAAATTCTCACTTTTTTTTTCTGAAAAACCTCTAAACAAGCGACACTACAAGTCAAAAGTCAGAGCAGAGATATGACTATAAGGAATGGTCTGGGACCGGGAGAGATTGGCTGCCAATTAGCCGAGAGGTGGACTGTCGCCGGCCGACTGAAGGCTTTATTAAATTAGCCCGACACCGGATTAGACCCGACTCACGTCCCGTTCAGGCCTAAATAAGAGAGGAAAATGTTATCGCTACGTGAGCCGAATTCGACCTGAAGGGGGAGGGGCACCTCCTTGCCTGAATTTATTAAAACCGTCCCTGCCTCTGTCTTCCCATCAGCTGCAGCCATTTCCATAAAGCCGTACTTATCTTGAATAAGTACCTCACTTAGTGAGGAATCCAAAATGCCTATTAAAGGCTATAGTCGCTATTTTAGCAAAATATCAGGACTAGTTGGAAATACTAATGCAAATACAAGGGAAACTTTAATAAGCGATAAGGCTTAGCTTTTAAAGAAAAAAGTTAACAAAAGATCATTTTGTAAGGGACCAAGGATTAGAGTGGAACTGCTAAATGGTCGGAATAAGGAGAGATATCAATAAAACACATGTTTGCCCTAGTGAAAAGTGTACTATAATTAGGTTAAAAATTTAAAATTAACGCTAACAACCCCCTCGCGGTTTCGCTCACTCACATAAGTGACATAACTTTAATTTTAACTAAGAATTGAAAATATATTTGTTTATCCATAAAAATCTTGAAGTATGCAATTGAGCATTAAATCTTCAATGATATTTTCAGGGATAGCAGTGGTTTTCGACCTGCTTAATGTTGCGTATGCTATGTCCTCTGTGTGTGTCCAGTCCGGATCATGCATTTATCTAAATACAGGGATGCCAGCCAGGACTTAATTTCCTGAAAATTTATAATTGATATTTTTAACTAATTAAGTACTAATAATTAATCTAATATCTTCTCCAGAAGGTTATCGTGGGGTCAAAAATTAAGATTTGTTAATTATAAAGGATAGTAATCAAATATATTAATCAATGAGTTGCATGCAAATTGTAAATAAATTCAACGGTTCAATAAAAACAATATATATTCCATTATGGGTTGACATACAAAATAACATTATGAAAATCTGGATCATAACTTAATTTAAGACTTAGATAGTAACAGAAAACTTAATCTAGACTTATCTTAAGGACAATGCTATGTTGTGGAGGGAAGCGGGCGGCTACATGGCGAGAATCCCCAAACTGGCCGAAAGGCCAGGCCCCCGATCTCCAGGAACCAGACATCTCCGACAAACTCCTCTCTCTCAAAGATCTTCTCCTAGACTCCTCGACTCATCGACTCCAACTCCCTTTGAAAATATTATGCCGGTAAGGGATAGGCAGGTAGAGACATATGGCACACCAACAAAGGGTATGAACTGCTGGACCACCCGCAAGAGGCTGTGAAGGGGCCAGCCACCCTATTACGCAACACGCGAATATTAAGCTTATTAAATTAAACCCTAAAGGTTTGATACATAGCACGTAATTGTTTGATGAATACGTAAAATCATAATTAGGCATTTAATTTCAAATTTTAATCCAGTTATCCAGATGAACAGAGACTATTAAGAACGTTTGGATGGACTGCATTATCAGTATCTACCACTAAAGCACATGAATAATATTTTTACACCCAATACCAAAAAGCAAAGAATCGACATTTTGATTCGATAGTAATTTTTGATGATGATTTTATATTTGACTGTAGGATGTAATGTAAGTGAAGATATGGTCAGGGGTGCAGTCAAGTAAATAAACACGCCCAAGTTTGTTTTTAAATAAAAAAAAACATGATATTTGGCGTGCCAACTTTTCCACCTGCCTTGCAGATCTTCAGGGCTAAAATAACAAAAAAGTGGATGGGACCAAGATTTAAAATTTTTTTTTTTACTCAATAAATAAAAATAATTTTAAAAAATGAATAAAATAATATTTAAAAAATTAGTTTACAAAAATATTAATAGCTGTTAACATAATTAGTAGAATATCTGAAGTTAATTAGATAATTGAATACAAAATATTAGCAAGGTCTAGTCGAAAGATACAGCTGTAATAAAAGTAATTCAAATTGAATAATATAAATTTTAAATTGTACTTTTATTTTATTATTTAAAATTTGTATTATTAAATTTAAATTATTTTATTTCAGCTTCGACTAGACCGTGCTAATAGTTTGCATTCAATTATCTAATTAACTTCAGATATTCTTTTAATTATGTAAACAGATATTAATTCTTTCGTTAATAATTTAGTTTGAATTTTTTTTTTAATTATTTTTATTTATTAAAAAAAAAAAAAAATCGTATCATTTTGGTCACATCCAAGGTCGAAACGTTGGCACGCCTAATATAAAGTTTTTTTTATTAAAAAAACTTGGACGTGTTTATTTACTTGACTGCACCCCTGACCATTTCTTCACTTAATAATTTTTATTCAGCAGAAATAATTTTATTGATTTTAACTGGTAGGATTTTAATTTCTAACCATAAAAGTATGACTCTGGAAATCCTAGTTCCTGCGCAATCAACATTATACATTTGAATTTTTACTTTTAACGAAGTTCTACAGTACTTATATATTGTGGATAATCAAATCCTTCGCTTTGAATAAAATTGATTTCATCCTCTTCCCAATTACTTACAAATATCATCAACTGCTTTATTGTGATTGGTGAAGTGCATAGCAATCAGCTGTTTAACAAAAAATATTATAAAGAAGAGGATAATAAGGGGCATGCGGCCATTTAAACACGCAATAAAAAAATATAATAAGTTTATTTTACCGCCGCTTACATTGCAATCCTTCACCTGGGCTACAAAAAAATTAAAATATAATATATACGTTAGAAAAGTTATACTTGCTTCAGTAAATGGTGAAATAATGGAAATACAGGTTTTTATTGAAAAAAGTTCAGACAACTTTTTTCTATTTTTAGTTTTGTATTAAACTTTTTTTTTTTCTTACGAGTTCGGTCATCTGTGGACCACGCTCAACAATTCATTTCTTGCTCTTCTGTTCCTTCCAATATCACTTCATTACTTCTGCCTGGTGCTTTCTTCTTTCATCTGACCACGGTCTATTAATTTGTGTTTTAACCATTTCCGGAAATTTGATCCTGTTGACTTCTGTCCGTAATTGATCTTTATCACTGTACCACCGTCATATCCTTCTTTACCATCTTTATCCATGTATTCTTTTTCTGTTTTTGAGGCTGTGTTTGAAAATTATCTTTCTATCCTCACCAAATGAAAATAAGTTTCCTAATTGCATCACTCAACCTTTCAATGTTTCGATATATTACCATATTAATTTAGCCTCAATAGAGAGATTTTTTTTATTATATATATCCTTAGGTTTTAGGAAGGCAAATTCCATTTTATTGGCTCTTGCGAGATTTGCTGTTTTATCTAAACCATTATATTGAAAACTTCACCTAAATGTTTAAACTTATCTACCCTCCTAATGTTACCATATTTAGTTTTTAGTTCTTTGCTTATTTTCACATAAGTCGACATATATATTTTCTTTTCGAAATAAATCTGCAAACCTATTTTAGATGCAATTTCTTGTTATTTTTGAATATACATTTTGGCGATCTCCTCATTTTCTGTGACTATTACTAAATCGTCAGAAAAGGCTAATATTTCCACATCAATCTTCTCTCTTTTCCTACTAATGATAAACTTTTATTATTATTATTTTATTTATTTATTTTTTTGTATTCTTTAATTATTTTTACGCACAAAATACTGATAACACGGCTCTTTTAAAACACAATAAAATAATATTAATCTGTTGTACCGAAGTTTTTGCGTATCGGGCAATCTTTTATCAGGCTACAAGGACAACAAAACAAAACATATATGTTATGTATACTGGGATTCAGTACCTGGCGAGAGAGTAAAAATACTGGTCTATATAGAACAACGTTCAGTAAACATTTTTCTTATTACTATGCTGAATTATAGTGATTTTTTTTTTTTTTTGTTTGATGAATTTTTTTTAAAAAATGTTTTTAGTGTAAAGAAGGATGTGAAAAAATAACACAATTTAAGGTTGTTTTATATTATCCGGCACGACACGTAGCGGACCGTAACGTTTCAGACAAGACAAATATTATTATAGTTAGTTTTATAGTGCCTGCGTATATATAGCGGATTCCGACTCCGACAGTGCAGTGCTGGGGTGACTTTGCCCTAGGGTTGGGCGATAGTCGATACTATCGGTTGAGAACTATAGATTGCTATCGATAGTTTTTCGATAGTTGCTTCCTTTTTTTCTAAAGCTATTCAATAAAGAATTTCATTAAATTCAATTATCTACTTACTAATTGAAATTCGCATGATCATAAATTATAAGATTATATCATAAAGATGAGAGGAATAAACTTACTTATTTGAATTTTAAAAAAGTATTTACAATTTACATTGTTACAATAATAATGAACAAATCAAATTTTCAGAAAAGAAAAATAACGAAACAGTTAATTTCAAGAGTCAATCGATAGGCATAACCTGTCGATATATCGATAGTAACTATCGACTATCGCCCAACCCAACTTTGCGCCCCGTTCCACTTTTTCTGCTTTAAAATTTGATTCTATTGTTTTTTTTTTTTTTTTTTTTTTTTTTTTTTTTTGCAAAACTGGATGTTGAAAAACTAATTGAGTGCATAAGGAGTAATACATTGAACATTTCGTATTAATATAAGAATATAAAAACAGAAATATAACTTTTTTTAATCGATGTTCAGAACATATAGGTTTTCCTCATTTAGTGCATGCTTTCTTGACTTTTTTTATCTTTTAGTCTTGGAAAAATAACACACCTGGACTGCTTCAGTAATTTGGATTATAATTTGCTCCTTCTTTCTTAGTTTAGTGGTCGTTTCTTTTCGAGAGCTTCAATTATAGCATAGGTGAGCTTTCGAGGAAAATATTTTTTCTAGAGGTCGCTCTACATGATCTTTGAAAAGTTCAGTAGTCAAGTTTTTCAAAAATTTCTTCCTTTTTACGCGGGCTATTTTCTCAAATGTATCCACTCCTCCTTTTGTGGCATTATAAATTCAATTATTATGGCTTCTTGTTGGTCGGATTTATATCTTTTTGATCGTGCATTGTTGAGATCAAAATTGTGATGCATTCTTCTTAGGTGTTAACGAGACATTTGTTGTTTTCTCGTGAAAAGCGAACTGTGAAGACAGGACTGTGTTTTCTTTTCTTTTCGGGAGGAAGCTAGCGGGAATATCTGGTTTATTTTTACGCATTGTTCTAACCAGTGTCAGTCCGTAATCCTTCAGCAATTCCTCTGCTAAAGGTACAGAAGTAAACCAATTATCACATGTGATATTTCGTTTACTTCCGCGTACAGTATCGCATAGTATGAATTCACGCACATAGTATGTAGGGAGGATGTCCGTTGTAGTATGTTGCTCCTTTCCCACATACGGAATCGCATTAACCATATAAAATGAATTGCATTGCATAATGTTACAATTTTCATCCTATATTTGTCGGGTTTTGAGGGAATATACACCCAAAAGGAACATTTTCTTCGAAACACAAGAAGTTGTTTATCTATTGTCAAATACATGTGATGGGTGTATCGTTCTCGGCAATTTGTTTTGAAAACACACCACAGGTCACGATTAGGTTAAAATTTGTCTGATTTATCCCGAGTCTGTCTGTTATCAAATATCAAACAAACAAGTAGAAACTTGAATCGCATTTCAGACATCACAAGCTTATATTGAGAGATCCTCACCGTACTCATCTCATTCCAGCCAAAAACAATATATCAATTAGAGCCTTTAATTCAATCACGTTGTTAATTAAGTAATATACTATAAACGACAAATCATTAAAAAAAAAATATATCTCCGCTTCGGCTGTGCTCCCGGTACGCACTGAGACCTGCCGTACTGTGCCTGATAATATAAATACACCATGTATTTGTCTGACCGGGCCCTGTCTGATCCGCTATGTGTCGTGCCGGATAATATAAAAAAGCCTTAATATCCGAAAAGTTTCCGACCTGTTTGCGTTGTTCGATAATACTGTTTAAAACGCTTTTGTTTGTCGGACTGTTTGTTTTGGGCACAGTTGCCTCCATTGTTGGTTGTGTGCTCGTGCAAAATGTTTTGTTGGCCGCTAATTTCCGTTTCGGCAGTAGGGGACCAAAATAAACATGGCTTTGCTATTGTAATGTGTCCACGCATCATAGTTGAGTTGAGTATCTTATACTGCAACTTTTCTTTTTGTATCAATTAAATTTAGATATGAATTTAAAATAAGTAATAATGTAAGCAACTATAATTTATCAACTAGTTCAGTAAACAAGTAGTTTAGCTTGGGTAAAAAATTCATTCTATGCTTTTTAATAGAGCCAAATAGTCCACGATTTCATCTTTACTGGTTGTTATTTAGTGGAGGAATAGAATTTTTTTTTTTTTTTTCTAAATTAATTATTGAACTTTAGAAAGATGATATTAACCAAATATATATGACGATATCTCCAATACTGACTAAAGAACTTACGCAGCCTATTTTTTTTTTTTTTTTTAAATTAAAATATAATTAAAATATATCAATTGTTAATTGAAATGTAATATAAAAATAGGAACACGAAAAGGAAACTGATATTTAAGCAATTTACATAAGTTTTTTTATTTATTACTAATTACATGTAAGCTATTTATGTGCTAACTATACATTAGTCCAGACAATAAGTGCTGAAACGAGAAGTGTAAAGTCCATGGAATATGGCGATTATTTTTTACTTGATAGCTTCGTTAGGGGTAGTTAGAAGGTAAACATACTAAAAGTCCCCGCCCTTGGAGTATGAGCTAACGGTGGGGGAGGGGAGAAGGTTCCATTTTTTAGATAGCCACACTTTTTATTTGTTTTTATTGCCTTTCACGATCGTTCCTCTGTCTATAGGAAACAAGTTCACAGAAGATAGTACGTTGAAAACTTCCCTTAAAGAAGCTGACGAGCGACTTTGTGTGCACATTAATCATGCTATCAACATATAACCACTGATGGAGAAAATATCCTAATAGTTTCATCTGATACAGACGTATTTGTAGACCTAGTGTACTACTTCCACAAAGTGTTCCACCGTAATGTATTAAAGCAATTATAAATTATTTTTGGGACTGATAAAACTTTAGGATTTGTTCCACATCATTACGAAAGCTTTGAAAAAACAAGCTATTTTCATTTTGCCCCCATATACTATCTGGGTGTGATATGATAAGTAAATTTGGACCAGAACACTGCTATTACTCAAAATTATTAAAGACTGTGCGTACCTTATACTAGCCCTAATAAAAAAAAAAAAAATAATAATATTTAAAATTTTATAAAAATAAATATAAATAATAAAATACATTTATCTAATGTACTCGTAAAAAAGGGTTTCTAACAAAATTTTTCCTTTAAATTATTAGCTAAAGCGACTAGTTATAAGGATTTTCCTGATGTAATTAGAGCGGATATTGGCGAAAATTTAAAAAAAAAAAATCTCCTCATGGCAGAAACAGGTACCATTAATAAAAATGATCTATATGGGTTAGGGAAACACCCAGCAAAAATTTACGTCATCTTCTCTGTAGCCTCTAAACTAATACAAGTTACGCAAATATTATTGACATATCTATAACTTAGCTCATTAGTAGCTTTTTTTTTCAATTTATTGAAATTTACAGCTGTACAATAAATACATTTAGTAAATAGGTTGATAATGATTACAACAACATGCCAAAACTTGAAAATAACTACTCATCAGTAGCACTTCAATATAAATCTACACTAGAAGGTCTCTAGGCCATTCTTTTTAGACGCCTCGGAGGATTAATGGGAATGGAGTGGGAAGCAAGTTGGGAGACTAGTGGATTTGAGTGGTTATGGAGCTTACTATGAAAGGATAGGTATCTGGTCTGGCCTAAATCGGCAACAAATGGGACATTAAGATCTTTATGGATAAGTTTGTTTTTAACAAAGTAGGGAGCATTAAGGATTTTTCGAAGGATTTTGGATTGTAAGGATTGGATACGGGAAGAATTAAAAGGTTTAGTTAAGCCCTAAAGTTCAACTCCACATGTCCAAATAAGTCTGATAACTGTCATATAAATGAGGCTTTTGTAGTAAATCGGAAGGTTTGAACGTTTGTCTAATAAATGTTGTAGAAGTCGAAACATTTTTTTTTTACATTAGTGTAATAGTAGGCCATCTTCTTTTTAGATACTTCAAAGGTTTATTGAAAATTGAGTGGGAAGCAGGTTAGGAGACTAATAGGTATCATTATGGATAAGTTTATATGTGACATAATTAGAAGCATTGAGGGATGATAGGATTAGAAACGAGAATTATAGGTTTAGTGGTGCTCTAAACCTGAAATTTGTATGGCCAAATAGATGTTATTACTGTCATCTAAATAAGTTTTTCTGATCAATTAAAATCTTAGAACGTTTGTCTAATATGAAGCAATTTATAAAGACATGAAGTTTCTTGTCGATTCAGTCTTCAATATGATTATTTATTAAAAATTACACAAATTACATTAAAAACTCAACGACATATGTTCCTTTATATTTTCAAGTTCATTTGATCTTCTATACAGCTGTAATATAAAAACCATTTAAGCCCCAGAGGGAGGACGATTAACTATAAAAAAAGCTGACTATCTGCTCAACCAAAGAAAAGCCGGCGGTGCGGGCGGAATGTACTGCCACTGCCTCTGTCTTTCTTATCTCGCCTTGTGAAATTTTTTGCGATATCGATTCTGGCCCCATTGTTTCCCCTTCTTGTTTTTCTCTCTACATTTTCATTTTCTTTCTACGACCCTCTTATGTTCTCTATTTTTCATCTAAACCTCGTAGCTCTGACAAACAGATTATAGCCTTCTCCTACGTGCCTGACATGTTTATGTTGTATCCAGCGGAGTGCAACTTCCTTCTAAATGGAAAATCGTGAGAAAACAAATGTTTGGAAATTATATGCAACGGGTCTGGCAGACGCCCTTGGCATAGTGGTGTCCCCTGATGATAATACTTGTCATGTATTCTCTAATTATTAATACAATGGCAAATTAAAATTCTACGTTTTTAGGGAATGTAACATCTTCATGATCATCATCTAAAATATATTTAGCATTACAACATTACAAGGTCTATATTTTTTATATTATACTAGCATTTCCCGTTGCGGCTTTGCCCGCTCTCATATATATAGAACTTATATCATTTGATTGAAGCTTATTGTTTATTAATAAAACCTTGTATTGAAGGATGCAACTGAGAATTATTTATTTACTCCAATCATATATTTTATTGGAATAAGTGTACAATCTGCCTCAGTAAAGGGCAATAGGTATAGAGATAAATGTATTCATTCATACCATATTTACAAATGCACACACACACACACACACACACACACACACACACACACACACACACACACACACACACACACACACACACACACACACACACACAACTAATAATAATAAAAAAATAAACTAAAATAAATATCTTCATAAAAATAAAACTAATAATTATTTACAATAATCAAAAATAAAACAAAATTAAATTAAAATTAATTATTCATAATGAATAAGTTATAACAGCTATTGGAACAATAAAAATGGTTGTCCCGCACATGGTACTGGAGGCTTTGTGGGGTTAAATACTAATAATCGAACTGTGAAAATACATATATATATTTAGACCGCATATTTGCGATTATGAAATCGCAGTTCGATTATTAGTATTTAACCCCACAAGGCCTCCAGTACCATGTGCGGGATAACCATTTTTATTGTTCCAATAGCTGTAAAAGGTATAACTTATTCATTCATATAAATGAACCTATTTTAATGTACTAATCAATAATAATATTTATTTGTGAAAGATATTTTTTAATTACATGTAACATCCATATGATAGGTACTTTCTATAGGTGCAGGTCGTTCAATAGATCTACAAAAATTATTCCACCGATCCTGTCACATACTTCCCGTCAACTCGTAAACTTTTAGTCTCCTACCTCTTATTCCCTTACCTTGACTATGGTTTTCTGGTTTATGGTAGTATCTTGACGGTTCTCGAAGGCAGATTGAAGCGAACCATGAACTGCTTTGCAAGATTTGTCTTCAATATTTCGAGGCGCGCCACAGTGGTAAAAACGGCCAATTTAGGTGGACATTGCTCATAACTTCTGATCACTTGAAAATTTTTGAGTATTTTTTATTTTTGCATAAATACAATAAACTATAATAAAATAGTTCAATAATAAGAACTAAAAAAATTTTTTAATATATAGAACAGAATGTTATTTTTTTTTTTTTTTTTATTATAACTTTAATATTTCCCTCATCCCTGACATTCCAATTTTACATGATTTCTCATGCCATATCCGCTTATTGTCACGATTTGAGTGACAGGTGTTGATAAAAGAAATAAAGTGAAAAACAAATAGCTTGAATATTAAATTTAACGCAGACCATTTTTTATTTACTATTTTATTTGCCAGTTGGCTCAGAGAGTAAATGTAATAATTCATCCTGGAAAGATTTAACATTAGGATCAGAAGGCAACAAAGTACTGCCTTCATTAATTGACAAAATTGAAATATATGGGCCAGATGAATAAAGCTGCGTACAAGCTGAGGCGTGCAGCTCCGCACAGGAATAATTGTCCAATAAATGTTGAATTTTTCGCTTTTTTAAATTATTCCCTCAAATCTCTAAATGCTCTGGTAGTACGAGATTTACTGCTACTTGGTCCGAGGGCAAGTGCCTCGGTATCTAGCAAGTTTCCCTTAGTCAATTGGAACTTTGTTTAAAAAATTTTGACGGCTCCATCGACTTTGGATCCATCGAGAACGAATATGAATTAAAAATAAATCCACTTTTTCATAACTAATTCCTGAGTGACCTCATCAGTAATTCCTTTTGTCCTCAGACAATTTTTCAGTGTGTCATGGCCACCCACACATCAAATACAGCACTTTTGAGGAGGGGCATTATTCTGAAAAACAATAAAGATCTTAGCTCTATGGGTCGGGATGGGTCAAATTTCTATTGTAATATATTATTTAGATGTTACACTTTAAAACCATGCCACCCAGAAGGCGGAGGACTTTGGAGAAAAAAGGTTACATAATTTTAATTACGAAAATCTGTTAACTTGTTAAATATGTTTACTTAACTCAACTAAATTCACCCATAAGGATAAAATTTTAGATATGTATCACTCACCAAAACGTTAATAGATATATTTTTTATATATTATATAAGACGTTACTATATGTAGCACACACTATGAATGGTTAGGCACAATAGAAGTGCCCTGCACTTGATACTGATCTGAGAACAACATGTTTTTTTGGAAAGGATGTATGTTTACACTAGTGTTAATCCATCACTGTGCGCCCCCGCGTTTCCTTCCTCTATTCCGAATTAAGGTTGTTTTATATTATTCGGCACTATAATAACTAAACCAATAAGTGGGGAATAGGTTCGATTCGGGGTTCACCGGGCTTTGTGGGGTTAAATACTAATAATCGAACTGCGATTTCATAATCGCAAATATGCGGTCTAAAATATATATATATATATATATATATATATATATATATATATATATATATATATATATATATATATATATATATATATATATATATATATAAATGAAAACGCATACACTGCGATTAATTATTAGAGCATTGTACAAAACCGTGATTTGTTTACGATTTGTGAAATCTCAAATGTATTTTTACAGTTCCGAATTTCTGAAGTTTTATGAAATATGTAATTCGTGTGAAATATAGAAACGGGAGAAAGAAAACGAGATTAATTTGGGCGATAAAATTGCAAACAGGAGCTAGGAAAGAATGCAGAGCGAGGAAAGCAAACAGAGGTTGAAGCCTATCAGAGCAGAAGGAAGTATGGACTCTAGGCAGAACCAATTGCGAATTCTTCACCTGGAATTCGAATCAGCTCCTGTGACTTACAATCACAATTCTCCAGTGGGCGGAACCTTTAAAGCAATTTTCGGATGCCTTGATTAAGGTAAAATTATACAAGAAGAGGTTTATACAACCTTCTGGGTTAGAATACGCCAAGTTTTTTGTGAGTATACACGATAGTATTATTATCTCAATAATAATAATAAATATATATTTGTGATCCATAAACAATTTTTTTCGTAGATATGTTACATTCATTTTCATATATAATATCCATGGGTGATTATCAGATAACGGGCATTTTTTAACATTTACAATTTTAAACCTTTACAAAAGATAAAAAAAAAAAAAGTTTCTAGTTATACTGTGGATTTGTATTGAATATCCTGCTACTTTATGTAACTCAAGTAGACATTAAAAATTTATATTTATTGACCGTCATTAGCTCAGTAGTTACCAAACAATTTTTTTATTTCCTAATAGATTTTTCGAGTAACTTAACATCATAGAAATCGAATATTTATAAACATCTTTGTTTTTAACACTTTAATACACTTATAAAATATTAATATTGATAGGTACCTAATCACGAGCAGTATTTTATTTATTTTTTTAATTATGGGCGATCTTCACTAATTTGTGTTTTTCATTTAATAAGAAGTACCTAGAAAAAAACTAATATCAAAATCTATGGAAAATCGTGTAACCTCCGTAAAAAAAAAAAAATCTCCATGGTAGTTTCGCGATTTCTGACAAAAAAGTTACAACGGCCACGTGATTAATACATTATTTCAGAAACGGTTACAGAATTACATTAATTTTACACATTTTATACAGGGTTTTATCGACCTTAGAAAAGTGCAAAATTAGGAGGCAATCTCAAAACTACCAAGAAGCTCTAGCGATCTACCCGGCTCTAATACGCTGTGAGAATGGAAAACTGAGGTACGACCACTAGTTTTGTCACTGTTTAATGCGAAATTTCTAGTGTCGAAATCTTGCAGCCTTTATTTGATTTGTCCTTTTTTTTTCCATGGGGTATATTTTTTTCTGAAACGCAGTTAAAGTTATTTCTGTAGCTAGGAATAGTCAATATTTCAATAACTTTTTTTTTTTTTTTAATCGTAGGTCAATAAGTGCCCTCCGATCTAGAGAAATGGGTATTTTAGGTTAAAAAAAAATAAAGAAGAAGTAATTTATCTACCAACGCAGAATGTACTAACTATACAATACAGAATGTACCACGGAATATACAAAACCTGCGTTTGAAAACAAATATAGCCTACAAAGCATTAATTATGTTATTTTTTCTTAATGATATAATAAACCAACTCATTTTTTAATAGGCGTGATAAAATTAAAAAAACTGAAACTACAGTCGTGGACCCAGTACGAATTAGTGACACCCGTTATTAAGGATCCCCCCCCCTCCCCATATACATCATAAATCTAATTTAACTGCATATTATAAGTTTATTAATATGTTGTTATGGAGTAAGTACATTGTGTTATGAACGAAAATTGTATTTTTTTTATAACATATAATAGGCAATTTTATATAATAGGCATCGAAATGGTTATTCTAAGGCAGAGTACCTTAAAATATTTTCTTTAAAATACCTTTTAAAAAGGGGTTTCAAATAATCAATGTGGGAGATATGATGTATTAAGTCTTTTTGAATCACATTTAAATGCATGATACCGTGAAGTACTCCAGAAGTTCTTCAAAATGCCAACAGGTTGAGCCACAAACCGAGCTTTCAATGTGGTATAGCCCCAATATAACTTCCCTCATCTAGTTGTTTTGCCTTTATCATAATATTAAATTCACATTACTTATATACTATATTATATTTTCTCGTTTTACTTCATAATTATATTTATGTAATATAATATATATATATATATATATATATATATATATATATATATATATATATATACATATATCGATAAATTTCTTGACTGTTACTATTAAATGTTTAGTAAGGTTCTTGAGGTTCAGTCATAAAATAAAAAATCAACAGTTGTGTACTAGAATTATTAGTCTATTCATATCCACCATTAACATTGGCATGATTATGAGAACAATATAGTCTCGAAACGTCGCCAAAATAGTTGATTTTTTATTTTATGACTGAACCTCAAGAACCTTACTAAACATATATGTATATATATATATATATATATATATATATATATATATATATAATATATATATATATATATATATATATATAGAGAGAGAGAGAGAGAGAGAGAGAGAGAGAGAGATTATAGTATAAACAAACTAGAGATTATAGTTTAAACTAGAAATTATTTTCTGTTTGATTCGTAAATTTAATTTTGAACATAAAAACCTTCTTTTTTTTTTATTACCAACCGTGCAGCAGATTTTAGGTGAAACGTAGAAAAGTCAAGGTACAAAATTTAGATTTAAGTACATAAGGGCATTCCTAGAGATATATAAATAAATCAAAACTACCCGACCTTTTGCACATCAAAAAGTACAATTTTACTGGACTGTTACGGATTCCACGAAAATTCGTCCCTTCTTCTAGACTCCGCGGGATAGTCGGATTACCCGAAGAGTTCGACTAACGAGAGGCGTATTAGCGAGGTCCTAGTTTTTATAAGTTAGTAGATTAATTGTGAGGAAATATTGTAATGTAAAATTATTCCTTAAGTATATTTAAGCTAAGTTAAGCCTCAAGTAGCGATAATAAATGCCTATAGTACCTAAGAATAACCAGAGAAGGACAGTAGATCTAATTTGGTTGGAACCGTAAGTTGGGTGCCCGTCCCGGAGCAATTACCTAAGTGCTTGTATTAAACAGCCCTTTGATCACCCCTGGTCACGGAATGCCCTCGTAAAATATAATCTATAGCCGATGAGCGGGAAAAATATTGAAATGTAAGGACCTGATTTATCGGGTTCGATCCCTTTCTACCGATGCTAAATTAAATAGAGTGTGCGGCTAACACGCGTGTGTCCAACGGTTTCCGATTCAGATGTGACGTCAACGGGCTGATAGGGTAGGGATCCGCTGAGCACTATCATTGCCAGGTTCATTTAGGGTCGAAGAAAGGAGAGGAAATTTATTATAAAAATAAATTATGAGATATACGTTTGAAAAAAATCTAGATTAAATGAAGTTTTAGGATTAAAAATCATTAAAACCGTGAAATTTCTAGAAAAATATTATTCTCTATATTGGCGATTTTTGACCAAAAAATTTTGATATACCTAGGGTTGCCATTAGTCCGGCTTTTTACGGCCGTGTCCGGCCTTTCCGGCATTTGTTAGGTTTTTTCGTCTAATCGTTGAAAGTAGCAATCTTATGGCGTGGCGGAAATGCGACTGTGTTCAGATCTTGGAAACTCCCACTCCTCTTAACTTTTTTACTCATTTAGTAAACTTTTTGACCAATGGCAGAATTTCATAAAAGATTTAAAAAAACTTTCGGCACATAAAAAGTGGACTGCTTATTTTAGATCATTTTATAATGAAGAATTTAATTCTGAACTACTAAAATTGGAAGGATACTATTTTGCAATTCTATGCCAACGTTGAAAGAGTTTTCTCTTTGATTAATGTCCAGTGGACAAAGGAACGCAATAAATTGCAAACAGAAACAATTGAACAGATGATGTTCATATTATGCCATTTAAAATTAACATGTGCAGAAATTTATGATATGATTTCTAAGGAAAACGACGTTTTGGATAAAGTAGGTGAAAAAGCAAAATACAACTCAGAATTTATGGATTTTTATTATTTTTAGAAACATTTGAGATTTCTTTATAATTGGCTTTTTAAGTTTAATCTTTTTGTTTTCTCCTTAGAATAGTGCATATATTTTTATATTTGTATAATCAAAACTATTAGTTTACTGCCAAAGTGGAGCTGTAATTTATTTATTTGTTTTTGTTTTATATAAGTGAAGTCTAGAGAAGACTGAAAATGTTTCAGGTAGTAATTAATTTTAATGGCATACATAAAGATCAAAAGATTAAGGACAGGACTATAAATAAATGGTTAATGTTATAACTAAAAACTTAAACCTGTAATATAAATTATGTAACATAGCTTTGATTAATTAAAAATTATATCTAACTTATCTTGCCAGTCTTTTTTATTATTGAATTTAATACCAACTTTAAAAACGTACATCCGGCTTTTTATAAGGTATGTTTGGCTTTTAAAGATAATGTCCGGCTTAATACAGCGCCAAGTCCGGCTTTTGTATTTCAGGAGATGACAACCCTAGATATACGAAAAGCCATTTTTAATATTCCAACCACGTTACAATGATAATACTGTATATTTTATCGTTTTAGTTAATTTAGATAACGGCATCTAACCACTGCTCCAACGAATTCCTTGATTACGCACACTCATGCTCATCAATTCCGATCTTTCACTTCGAGTTATACATTTATCGATAGCTCCTTGCTATAAATTAACCTGTAAACTTCTGTTTCTTTTGTTTTAAGTTGGATTGGATTGTTCAGTGTGTTATATTGATATTTGGTTATTACCTCTTCCCTAATATGAGAATTTTTCATTGTTGGCAATAGGTACGTATACATAGTCACATTACTATGAGGTCAACAATACTCTCACATATCAAAGTTTTGTAGGAAAAGTAACTATCCCCATATTTAAATTTATAGTTTGTGGGTCATTTTCATGTTTTGATTTGATCCATCCATCCCATCCCTATTACCAAATAACAAAAAGTGGACATTCTACTCCTTTATGAATATATTTTACATAACGCTACATATTGGGTGAACAAATTGTTTCCCATATTCAGGTTCGACATCTATTTACAGTTTCTTACATGTAATTTATTTTTTTTTAATTTTACATTGCATATAATCAGAACTATGTCATAGATAAATAAGTAAAACATATAAATAAAAATTGATTTATCAATTTATCACAACAGCAGAAGTGAGTACTAAAGCAAAAATCAGAAAATTACATTGTTGTTGATAAATAAATTCCCATCTATTAGCAATATCAATACTTAATGTAACAATCTAAAGATTGGTAATAACAAATACCTGAATAAGATAAGAAAATAAATTAAATCCTAACTTCAATTCCAAACTATCCAGAATTCATTTTTAATGTTAAATTTAGTAATACGCATTTACAGTTACATACAATAAGTCTAGGTTGTTTTATATTATCCGGCACGACACGTAACGTTTCAGACAAGACAAATATTACTATAGTTAGTTTTATAATGACTGCGTATATATAGCGGATCGGATCCGGCAAGACACGGCACGTTTCAGACAAGACATTAAGACATTTCTAGAAAAGAATATTTGGTCGGAGCCGGTCCGTGCCGGACCGTGTCTGACTGTGTCTTAAGGTGTCTTTCGTAGTATACTTTACTTTCCGACTCCGAAAGTGCAGTACTGCACTGACTTTGCCCCGTTCCAGTTCTTTTTCTGTGTTTAAATTTGATACCATTTTTTTTTTTTTTTTTTTTTTTTTTTTTTTTTTTTTTTTTTTTTTTTTTTTTTTTTTTTTTTTTTTTTTTTTTTTTTTTTTTTTTTTTTTTTTTTTTTTGCAAAGCTGGATGTTGAAAAATTAATTGAGTGCTTAATGAGTAACACATTGAACATTTTTTATTAATATAAGAATATATTAAAAAAATCTAATCAAAACCATTTGTATAAATTTCTACTCGATGTTCAGGACATGTAGGTTTTCTACATTTAGTGCATGTTTTCTTGACTTTTTTTTATCGTTTTGTCTTGGACAAATAACACACCTGGACTAAAGCTAATGACTAAACACTAGTATGAAGTAATATACTATAAACAAAAAGTCATAAAAAAAAAAAAAAATCTCCGCTTCGGCTGTGCTCCCGGTCCGTACTGAGACCTGCCGTACTGTGCCTGATAATATAAATACACCATGTATTTGTCTGACCGGGCCGTGTCTGATCCGCTACGTGTCGTGCCGGATAATATAAAACAAGCCTAAATGTGAGGAAGAATTCTGATACCTGAAACTTTCATGTGGGCCAATGAGTTTTCTCAGAATTAGGAAAAGATTGAATAATGGTAAAATCGGATAATGAGGAAAAATTTTATGACTGTTTTGACAAGATTGTGAATTATTTTTCATGAACTTACCTTTTCTTTTTTAAATTTTGAAATATACACAAGTGCCTATTTATGAATTAAAACAAAATATTTTCACGAATACCAAGAAAATTATTTTTAAGAAAGCAGGATTTGGGCCAATACCAGTTGATCTTTGGAGCTGAAGATTGATTTAAATTGACACAAATTTAGTGTCTTCTAATAGTGTACATACGCTCAATTTTTTACAATCAATTAGTTTACGAGATATAAGCAAAATACTGAAAATAGTGCTAAACTTTTGTGGTTTTACGAGTTCTACACAAATCGCATCAGGCTTCCAGTGTTGCAGCCGAAACGCTTGGGATTTTTCTGTTCTCATAGTAAATACGCATTAAAAACACACTGAAAAAATAAAGTCAATTCGACTACTTACTGGCCTTTATGGACACGAACATACGTAAACTTTGTTTTCATACATACCGAGCTTTTGCTAAATTTTTATCGTCTTCAATTAAAAAAAAAAAAAAAAAAAAACAGCTTTTATTAGTGCAATCGCACAGAATTAAAATAGGAAGAGGAGGCAACTAGTAACAGTAAGAACAACTTTACATTAAATTAATTACTTAAGTGTGGTCTAAAAAGGTAGTTTTTTTCATAATTTCAATGTAATTAAAAATAAGTGATGATCAGTTTATATATGTTCCTTTATTAATGATGTAAATTTAACTTTATGAGGTCAAAAAGAAAGAAATGTCAAAGGAAAACGGGATAAGCTTGGTGTGTATTCTTGTTACTATATTGATCTCTTCCTACGCAGGATACTTATAGAACATATTCCTTTAAGGTGTACACTTATATATAAATTCCATCCAACAGCGAGAATGTTATTTTTAACCAGGATATTACCTGTGACGTAGTATTAGGCTACAGGCATGTAATATACAGCTAGTAAATATTATGCTCGTAAAATGTAAAGTATCAAACAGGATACGAACAGTGATTGTCTATAAGCGTAAAATTAAAAAAAATAAATAAAAACTTTTATTAGTACTGCAGAGACATTATACGCCCCAACCTAATGTTTACGTCACATTGCAATAACAAATAAAATATATGTTTAATATTCATTCAAATTGTATAAAAATTTAAAAAAATGATAAAAATATTACCAGAACCAAGTAGTATAACATTTCGCATGCTCTTGTAATATCAAAGGCGGAGCAAAGAAATACGAAAATGAAATGAGACCCTCTCTGAATGTGAAAAGCATTTCCTAACAAAATAAAACAATTTCCTTACCTTTGTTGGAATTACAATTTTAATGTAAAAGTTCCCGCAAAGCGTGAGTCAGCCATTAACAGAGAAACTTGACGGCTTAGCGGAAGTGACTACCCACTTTTCCAATAACAAATCCCTCTTCCGGAACCAGTAAGCCCCGGCCGACACAGCCTCCTAAATACTGTTCCGCAAGTCCTCGGATCGGAAATTAACAAGGCTGTGGAGTGCGTGGCTATGGAGGGTGCTCAAAGTCCCT
This sequence comes from Euschistus heros, assembly GCA_003667255.2. Lineage (NCBI taxonomy): Eukaryota > Metazoa > Arthropoda > Insecta > Hemiptera > Pentatomidae > Euschistus > Euschistus heros. Next base: position 1,042,577 of record RCWM02000297.1, read on the forward strand.
TCTGTTTACCTCAATTCAGATCAAAAATATGCCAACCTGGGATGATAATCAAACTTGTTAAAATAATATATCCACAGTCTAAGTAGATTTAGGATTTATTTTTTACTGTTTCATTTATTTATTAAATTGTATTACGGAATAAGACACACACACACACATATATATAATGTGAATGTGAGGGATTAATTATATAATGGCTTATAGTAAAGCAAACATCCAATAGTAAGCTTTCAATAAAACTTATATGCTATAGATTTTTCAAAAAACTCGAGGTAATTCAAAACAGTTGTATAAGAATTTGCCTAGGCTTTCTCAAATTAACACCTATAGATATCATGCTGAATGAGGCCGTCAAAATGCCACTACAAATCAGGAGAGAACTTTTAACTAGTAAAACCCTTTTTAAAATTAAAGCGAGGAATCCTATATGCTATAATAAAATTGTAAATTTAAGTAGTTTATTATTAAGTAAGTCATACTGGCAGAAAAAGAAATACACTCCACTTATCTCCAATAGTTTTTTTAAAATATCAAAAAATGCTAGACCTGTTTCATATTTCAACTCCCTAGGCTCAGGAAATTAAAGTCTTTCTTTTAGACAAATCCCAGAACACATTCATATCTACACAGATAGGTCTAAAATTAATAATACTTCAGGTAGTGTAATTTACATTCCAAAATATAAATATAGAGCTAAATTCAAATTACCTTCCGGTTGTTCATCATTCACCTCAGAACTATATGCAATTTAAGAAGCCTTAAAATATATTAATCGATCAAATAAAAGTAAATTCGTAATATTACCAGACAGCCTAAGTGCCTTACAATAATTAAACAACTTCAAAAACATTAATAATAACAACATGTTAATAGATATTATAAAAGAACATAGGTTTATGCATACAAAGTAACAAAAAGGTCGCATTCCTTTGGGTTAAAGCTCATATTGGGATAATAGTAAATGAAGAGGTTGATAAATTAGCCAAAGATGCTACTGAGGGAAATACCTCGTACCTAGACCTAGACGTGTAAAATATAAAACTAATGTAAAGTATTCTAATTTTAAAGTTCGTAACTGCTTTTAAAATATAACTTAGTTTTATTTAATTAATATTTTTAAGAATCTAAAAGAGTTTCATATGTCCTAGTTAAAAGTATATGAGAATGTGAAACAGAATAAAACTTCAAGCCAAGAAAAAAAAAAAAAAAAAAAAAAAAAAAATCAAATGAATAGAATTGTTTGCTTGTATTTTTATGTATTTATTATGTAGTTTTCTTGATAATATTTTTTCTTGTTCGTTTATCTTGATAATATAGTAGCAATAAAACTGACATAGCTCTATTACTCTAAGTGATTAAAAAAAACTTGTAACTGGCATAATAGAAATCATAAAAGTTACTTACAATTATTATTTAAGAAGTATGAACTTTAATTTGTATGTGTTTTCGTAAAATTAATTAACAACTTACTATAAATGAAAATCACTTTTTATTTATTCATTTTATTTTAAGGTGCCGTGTACTGCAAATGGCCAGAGGCACCAAATTCTGATTTCTTGTTTATCTAAATGGTATTAAAGATTTTGCAATTCCTGAGGAACTTCAGAACATCTGGTTGATAGTTTTTGAAGATTGTACCCAGGTCTTTGTTGAAGATGGGTGTTCCAGCTGTAGGGTGTAGACTGCAATTACTAAATATGTGCTCTACTAATAGAGGAACATGGCACCTTGAGCACATGGGCTGTGATGTACCTTGAAGTAGGTGTTGGTGTGTGAGTCTTGTGTGCCCGTTGCGCAGCCTCACCATTTTTGCACCAGCGCAGTCATCACCATTTGTTCCCTCCTAGAGCCGTTTAGCAGTGGCCATGGTTGACCATTAGGGCAAATCATTTTAAGTTTGTTACTATCCGAAATCCTGTTCTAATAATAAATCCACGCAGCCTTGCCTTTTTTTTAATATATATTTGATGGTTTCTGAGGACAACTGGTAAGTTGGGTACCGGAAACATATTTCTCGCCTCTTTAGCAGCTGCATCAGCCAATTCATTTCCAGGTATTACAACATGACTGGGAACCCCAAGAAAGTGTATTAGTTTATTAATTGTATGTAGCTGTTTTATTATTGTGTGTGAAATTGGATTGTTAGAATGGTGTGAGTTTTGTATGTTTTTTAAAGCCGAGTCTGTACAAATTATTATTTTGTTGCTATCTAAAAATTTAACTATATCAAGCGCTAATTGGATAGCAAATAATTCACTCGAGAAAACCGAGTATAGTTTAGGAAGGCAATATCTAACTGTCGTTCCGGAAAATGTTACCGCGCAACCTGTGTCTTTGTTTTCCTTGGAGGCATCAGTATAAACAAAAAGGAAATGTTTATATTTTGATTTAGATTCATAAAAAGTTTTTTGTATAAAATCTTGCGGATAAGTAATTTTGTTGTACGAGAAAAGTGAGAAGTCGATGGAGGCATTGATTGTTTTTTATGGGGGCATAGAATAGGGATGAGCTAAGTAGATATTTAGAATCTGGAATAGGTCTGATAGAAGTGGATAAGTAGAAATTCGGGGAGGTATTTTATATCTACTTAGTTCGAAAAAATCTTTGCTCGACTTAAGGCGCCCCAAGAATTTTAATAGTAAGTAGTGCCTACGGAGCTCTAGAGGCCATTCTTCAGCATCCAACAGCACGCTTGATATGGGACTGGTTCTGAACGCTCCTGTTGTTCTGCGTATCATTTTGTGGTGAATGGAGTCTAGTTTCTTGAGGATATTTTTAGCTGCATCACCATATACTTCGCATCCAAATTCTAAAATTTGTCTAATTAGGCACCGATAAATTCTTAAGAGTGAGTTTCTATCGCAGCCAAAGTTCAGGCCTGTACTTTAAATAATATTTTCTTTTTTTGTGATTTTTGATATCATGTTATCGATATGGAATTTCCATGTGAGTCTTGAGTCAAAGACTATGCCCAAGTATCGAAAATGATTAATTTTGTTTACTACTTGGTTATCCAGTGATCTGGAAAAGGCTTGAGTACATCTTTTAATTTTGCAAAAGTGGGTCACTGAAGATTTTCGTACAGAGAAACGAAAGCCACAGAGGGTTGCCCATGTCTCTAATTTCTGCAAAGCGTGCGACATAACGTCTTGACCAAAAGCTATATCGGACGTTTTGAGATATATCAAGATATTGTCTGCAAAAGTGAAATTTTGACAGGCTCAGGCAAATCGTTGTTAATGTCGTTGATTGCTATGTTGAAGAGTGTTGGACTAAGTACCGAGCCTTGTGGTACTCCACATTCAGGAAAAAAAGTATTAGACATGTTGGTGCCTAAACGAACGCGAAAATTCCTATCTGTCAGAAAATATTCAATAAAACATAATAAATTACCTTTGAAATTCCAATTTATTAATGTATTGATAATTTTTGATTTCCAAAGCGCTATCTAAACAAAGCGCTAATACATGTTGATTGTTTTCAAACGCTGATTTTAGGTAAGAATGAAACTTAAAAACTTGATGAATTGTAGATCTTGATTTCCGGAAAACACACTGCTCATTATTTAACATAATTAACAACTTAATATAAATGAAAATCACTTTTAAGAAAATTTATAATAAAAATAATTATGTTTAATTATATTTTTTCTACAACGGGTATGAATTTAAAGACGCATCGAGTAAGAAAAAGACGCATGCATGCATGATCACATCTACAGAATGAATTTAAGACAGACTTACCAAAAAAAAAAATTAATTTGATCAGCTCAAGTATAATAATAACCAACTGGTATAATAAAGTACAGGAAGACCTTAAACAATAAAACTTTTTTAAAAAATAAAGGATAGGAAACCTTCCATAGACAAAATCAAGAATATCAAATTTGAACAGAACCCAACAATGACAACAAACCAAAAATGGATAAAGGAAAAAAAAAAGAAACATAGTGAATTAGTAAAAAAGTTTTGGGAAGAAAAGATAATGAACGTTGTGTATATTACAAATTCGAACGCTTTCCTTAAGGGGAAAACAATATCTGTTATCTTCGGTAAAAATTTAAGTAATGAAAGCGATTTCGAATGAAGATCAGCCATGTATAACAGGGTGTCAGCACTGACCCGGTAAACACAGGCCATCAGTCGAGAGTTGGCATTCAAACGTCCGATTGGATATGTCATAGCTTGCCCTACACCGACCTTTACCATCGGGCATATAGCAGACCAGGATCGTTTGGATGGACATTGATACCAATATACCCAAATTTGTTTGCATGGGTATCAAGTAGAAAATAATATAAAATATAATAACACTATTTACAGAACTTCTCTTCACTTCTAGCAATATGATACGTAACACTAAGACACTGCTTGCTCGCGATAATACCGCAAATGATTATGACAAAGATAGAAAAATCGAAGTGTAATTGAGTCCTTTAGAATCAAAATCCGTTATGTCCATTTTTCAAAATGATGTAAGCAGAAAAAAAAAATGGCAAAATATGAATATACGAAAAATGTTATTACACTTTTAAAAGATATGTTTACATATATTCAATATTGTGTTGTTATAGTGGTATTAAATTTCAATTGCAATGTATGCTTGCATTAGCAGAAACATTTTGTTTTGAGAGTCGACCCCAATATTAAGCATTCAGTAATTTTTTGCACTTTATCCAGTTTTCATAACTCTTATATAAATATTAAGTGCGTCTCATAATTATAAAAGCACTTGTTTTGATTCTTTAATTAAAAATATTCAGTAGAAACTAAAAGTTTAACATATGTGTGTTAGTTAGGTACATTAGTTTCTACTGAATATTTTAAATTAAAGTATAAAACAAAATGGTTTTATAGTTTTGAGACGCACTTTACACACTCTCTCACACACACACACACACACACACACACACACTCATATATATATATATATCTATATATATATATATATATATATATATTAATATATAATCTATGTAACAAAATTTCGAAATTTATGTATGTTCTTATAGCTGATAGCAAATTTTTAATATTCGAAATTTTTGGTTTTTTAAATAAAAATAACTCCAATACAAGTAAAATCAATTCATCAATACAATTTGTATGTGTGTAGCTCAAGTGATAAATATAAAAGACTTACATAAAAGAATTCAAAGAATTCTTTATAAGAAAACGGCGAGTGTACATAATCTAAACAGTTTGTTAAGAAACTGTTCGTTGATTGCCGATTAAGATTCGTTTTCATATCCATAAAGACCTCATTGTTCCATATGTTGCTGATTTAGACCGAAACCAGATATCTATCCTTTCATAATAAGCTCCATAACCATTCAAATCCACTAGTCTCTCAATTTGCTTTTCATTCTATTCCTGACAACCATCTGAGGTGTCTGAAAAGAAGATGACCTCGGGAAGTGCTACCAGTTGGTACTTACTTCACAAGTAATTGTCATGTCATTATCACATTTACTGGATGTACGTTCTTTTATGTACAGTTCTAAATTTCAATAAATGGATAAAAAAAATAAAAATAAAAATTCAATTTTTGTTGTAATATAGTGGTTTTTGATATATTGCCTTTAAGCCATCGGTAAAGGAGCTTTTAAACGACTAAATTATTTTAAAACATGATTTTTTTTTTTTTTTTTAGGATTTTCGTATAAAAGTGAATACTTCATGAAACAGATTCAGTATGTCATTTGATACTACTTTTAAGTGAAATTAAATTATTTTTTATGTGTTTCTATTTTTTCAAAAATGTTTTACTAAATACACATTATAAATATCTGGCTGTAGTGAAGAAGTATATAAGTCAAAATTTCAGTTAAGAAATTTTGGATAGTTTTCCTAAATCCTGTAAATATTTTTAAAATAATATTTAGGCCAAAATATATACTTTAAGTCCTTATTAAGAAGCAATTTTAATTAAAAACTAATTTTTCATAACGCACTAATTAAATATCCTGTTTTAAATGTAATTTGACTTCTTCTTCACAACCACTAAAATAATCTGCTATAATTATATGTATTTTTTTAAATAGTTTGTTTTAACTTCAAAAAGTTTTGTTTGTACTGTCATTTTCTTCATACACTCTACTTTATTTATTAATTTTTTTATAATTTAGAGCTCATACGTTTTATTTCCTTATTTATCAGAGAGATTTTTTCTGATATATTTAAAAAATATGTATATAATTTTTACTTTTCTTGATCAAGGATCAAAAGGCAATCTATGATCATTAGATCGTGCATAGATGTAAGCGATGGATAATCCGGTAGATTACTATGCAGTTTGCATATTGAAGATGGAGCAGGTTGTAGCAATTAATAGGATGCTGGCCTAAACGTTGGCGAGCATATGCTACGGCAGTTTACGCCTCATGCATACATAGCCCACTATCCATAATATATAATGGGATAAACATACAGCTTCGATATCATTAATAACTTCTAATCGATAGTGGATCAGAGGATAACCGCTGTTATCTGTATAAAGGCAAGTTTACTGAGCCTTTGTACATAAATGACTTGTCGCCAGCAGGGTATCGTAAGAAATATATCTATAATCAACATCGATAATTTCAATATATTGTTATATAAATACATTATGTATCGTTCACTACAAATATTGATACACAAATTTTTTTTTTAATAAAATGCCATTTCAAATATTCTTATTCTTACTATAGTATTCCTGTTTATTTTATATTTTTAGCTAATTTATTTAAAAAATAAATAGGAACAAAATTATTTTAAATTTTTTTTTTTTTATTGATTGAAATTTACAACTGTATTTACAATATAAACATACAATACATCAAGTAAATATGATGATAATGATAAAAATGACACGTCACTTGTTTTTAAAGGAACTTCCCATTGGTAGCACTTCTACAGGTTCTATATAACGAGGTGCTATGTTAGAAGGTCTCGAGGCCATCTTCTTTTCAGGCGCCTCGGAGGGTTATCTGGAATGGATTGAGTTGTGACACTAATGGATTTGAATGGTTGTGGAGTTTGCTATGAAATTTTAAATGTTTAAAATTTAAAAGTAGTTTATTAAGAATCAAACCGTAGAGAGAAGTTACATGTTGAATTAAAAAAAAAAAAAAAAAAAAAGAAAGAATAAAAAGCTTCTTTATTTCTTCTGGGGCCTTAAATTTCTTAAGAATTAAAAATATAGGAATGAAAAACAACGTCCAGGGGCCTTCAGAGCCTTAATATTAATATATACTAATATTATTTAGAATTACAGATCAAATTATAATAATAATAAAATAAAAACAGAACAGAAAGATACTAATCAAATGTAAGCATATTAATAAACAGAAATAATTATGCATTTTGTGCAAAAACAATAACATTTCATATATATAAACTGTTCCCTTTCAATTTTTGTCATATCCAATCTTTAAAATACAAAATCCTTCGTAAAAATTTTATTTGTTCCTTATTATGTCACAAATAAATTTATTCTTAAAGTTACAATCAATGTTACATTTGTCACTGATTTGGTCGAAACCAAATTCCTATCCTTTCATAGTAAAATCCACACTTACTCAAATTCACTTGTCTCCTCACTTTGATCACACTCGATTTCCGATAATCTTCCGAGGAGTCTGAAAAGAGGATGGACATGAGACTTGCTAATGAAGAACTTTTATTGAAGTGCTACTAGTGCGTAGTTTTTTACATGTTTTTGATATGTTTTTGCAATAATTTTCCTCTAATTTGCTTGTTGTATATGATGTATATGTTACAGTGAAACTCCGAAATCTGGAGAATGTCGACTTTCACCGGTGAATGTCAACATTCACATAGTCGCTTGGTGTATGCCTAAAATATATGCTAAATACCCTTATTTCTGCCTTACACCGGTAAATGTCGGCATTAATCAAGCACATGTTCATCATGCTAATGGTGAATGTTGAACATGTCAAAGACTTGTATTTTATTCTTCGTTATCCAATCGCTATAAAACTCTCTTTTTGTGAAGAGTGACTAAGAATTTAAATTTTCAAAAAAAAGATCACCATTTACTGCAGTATCCATTTAGTATAAATTACGGTATCGGAAACAAAAGAAATAAGTAAACGTTACTCGCACCATCAAAGTTTGATTGACTTACCGGAGAACAAAGAATTTGGCGGGATAGAGCCAGTGAATGTCAACATTTACCTAGCAGAAAATATGATTTGGTGGGAGATAGCCAGTCACCTCTTTATCACTTTATGGAGTGCTTTTACAAATCTTTGTGTTTGAATTAGCAAACAAATCCTTATGTGATAGAAAACATTCAGAAAACATCACTTCTGAAATCAGAAAACATATAATCCAGTTAAAATATCTCATGCTGCTGACAAAAAAATTTTTTTGCAGACCTGTGTTATTGGAGACGTTTCTATGCAGTATCGCAGTTCAGAAAGTTCTAAACACTGAAATGAGAAAAAGGGTGGGACAAATGAATAGAATCCTCTACACTATTGAGACTGAGCCTAACGTGGTTTGGACATGTTATGAGGATGGGAGAGGAAAATAATTTTTGAATGGATGACGGAAAGAAAACGAAAGAAAGGTTGCCCTAGAAGATGTTGGGTTGTCATGAAAGGAATGATGTATAAGTGAATGAGTGAGAGAGACTGATTGGATGGACAGGAATGAAACGAAGTTATTTTTGGTGAATACATATGACAAATAGTTGTAAAAAAAAGAAAAGTATTTTATAAAAAATAATATTAAAAAAAAATCACCCGATCCAAAAATTCATTAAAAATTTCCTGATAGTCACTTTGGTGATTGCGGTGTTAAAAGCGTGGTTTGCCAAAGTCAAAACTGATTTTTAAGCTCAAAATAATCACTAAAGGATACCTAAATTACCGTGGACTTATAAAAACTAGGTGATTTTACGTTTCCTGCCATTGTAATGACCTTTTATGATTCATTGTTAATTGTTTCGATGATCGCTAATCTTCTAATAAAATAACTAATATATTATCTATAAAGGATTCAAACTTAATTATATTATTGACTGATAGTTACCAAAAATAGAAGTGGTCAGAGTAATTACATTTTTTAAATTGCTTATCACATTAATGAGGCTGTCACTCGTCAAACACTGTAAGGATGAGCTTCCCCTCTTACTTAACTTTCACGATGTACCGGTTTTAACTTTTACTCACGGTAATTACAATGTACTAAGTAATCTCAATCAGAGCTTAGGCATCGTATATAGAATAGAATAGAATGGAAAAAAAAAAAAATTATTCTGGGACAAAGTCCCTTAAGAATAATAGTTACATGACAGAACTTAAGTTATATCTGGCCTAGAGATTATAAATTAAGATAATTAAAAGTAAATACAATTTTACAATAAAATAAGTGGGAAATGAAAAAAAAAATCTATATGCATATGTAAACACATGTACACTACATAAATACATATATTATATTTACAATCAGTAAAAGAAAAAATATTATATAAGAAATTGACAAAAGAGTAGATTTCTGAAGTTATATCTAGTAAACGATGTAGAAAAAGAATGATGATGAAAATTATTTCAATGACAGAGAAAACATTATCATATGAAGATTGTTTAAACAGGCTAAACTTTTATATCTGATATGATTGGGGAAATTCATTAAAGCATCTATATAATTAGATAGCATCCGACTGGAGGGAGGAAAGGTGGTGGAAGAGGAGTGTTTTAAAAGTTCCGAGGGAGGATGCATTACAAATAGAAGGAGGAAGAGAATTCCAAAGAATAGCGGATCAGGCAAGAAAGGAACGTTGGAAAGCAGTAGTTCAGCAGGATGGTGTGTAGAGATCGGGGAGACGGGACCTTGTACGCAATGATTGGATTGAGGACTTGAAATGTAGGATATTGTGAATAAACGGAATATAGAATACCATATTCGTTTAACTAAATTTCACCGTTCTACTTTACAAAAATAATAATTTATTGTTTCATAATTGGTTGTAAGATTTTTAAGTACTTCCTTTTATTGTTTATTAATTTTTTTTAATTTAAAAAATGTATTTTTAACAATATACGCTAGCGAACGATTTTATCGGTTATTTTGGATCAGATCTCATGATTCACGAAAATTGCCCATAGTTTTAGAATCAACCATATAGTTTCTTGTTCTTTTTTATAATATTCATACAATATATAATCCTCTTTAATAGTGTGCTGCAGGATATTCATTGACATGATTTCAAAGGCTGCTCTCTATTTGGTAACTATTTCCAATTCAACTGATGCAATTCAACTGATTCATGAAGTGATGAATAGAAACTAGCATGGAAGGGGTACATCATCGCGTCCAGTTACCAATACCGCTGCCTCTTTGATGTTCCACGAGGGCGCATTGTGCGGTCGTCGTTTGTCACAGCTTCTGTGGCTTAAATTATCTCATTCGGAATGTGTGAATGCAACATGGCTCAATAGTAAAGTTTAACATCAAAGTGAAATTTAATAAAATTTTAAAAGGCATCCGATAATCCTAATCCTAACACTCTATAATAGCCGATGGGCAATAGCATTTTCAAAATGTATTCAGAGAAATTTTCGTTTATTTTTTATGGAGGCTCATTCATAAAAATTCATCTAGTATTAAAATTTTGCGATCAATAATAAACTTCTTTTTTTTCTCAATGAGTCGACTGATTGGATACATATATTTTTAAGAAGAAGAAGACGAAGAAAATGAACTTTATTCTGGTACTACTTGTCCCCTAAGAATAACATATGATTACAGTACATAGGACAATCATCTGGCTTTGATAATTAATTATAATAAATAATAACAATAGATAATTATAAAAATTGATAAAGAATTAAATTATATGTTACAAGATAACTGTGACATCTTGTAAAATGATACATCTTATGTATACTATTATAATGTATATTACATAAATATTCACGTTTTACATTAGCTCGGAAGATTGAAAATGAAGGAGGTAAAGGAATAAATGATGTTTAAAGGAAGTAAGAGTGGATCTTTTTCGAATTGTGATGGGCAATGAATTCCATAAAGAGGAAGCACGGATAATAAAGGATTTCTCGAAGGATGCAGTTCGATGCGCCGGAGTGTATAGGTTGATGGGTTGGGTTCTAGTATTTAAGAGGTGAATGGAGGAGCGCAGAGTAAGGAGGTCATGGATATAGGTGGGTTTTTTGGTTTTCAAGGTTTGAAATATGAGAGCACCTAGGAAGTATTGATATCGAAAACCGGGGCACAGCCACCCGATTTCAGAATACCTTTGAGATATGTGAGAACGTCTGGAGATCCCGAAAATAAATCTAATAGAACAGTTCATTACTCTTTATATTGAATAAGATGTTGGTTTGGACCAGTCAGATGTTTTGAATTAGGTTCAGTCAATGTTGGAAAATTAACAAAAATATTTTATTTTTTTTAAATTAGCATGCCTCTTTGTCATAAATTGAATTTTTATTTTACAATTTATCATATTTTTATTTTCGTCTTCATGACAAAGTTTCATTATGTTAATTCAATTTCTTCAGGATTTTTTTTTTTTTTTTTTTTTTTTCAATTTTCCACTACTCTGATTATGGCCATCAACATTTTGCCGAAACGTTGGAAAATAAAATGAAATAAATGTTTGTTAATTTTCAAATATTGCCTAAATTGTTTTTTTTTTTTCTAAACGATCCAAACATCTTATATAATACTTTTTGTTCTCAATCATTTAGTCTACACCGGCACCTATTGCCACAAACAGTAGATATAATACAAATTTACAAAAATGTACATAAAATGTAACTTTAAAAATAGAAAAGTATTGAATCTTCTAGTGGTTTGATATTTTTATTGGGTTGTTCGGAAATTAATGTAGGTTTGTTGTTTACAATACAAAACATAAAATAACTGATCTAAAATATTTTTCATGAATACAAAGACTCTAAAATACTTTCAATACATTTTTGCCAACGAATTAAAACCTTATGCTCTGTGTACAAAGGTTTTAGACTTTGATATCAACAAATCCTAAAAACACTTTTTATCAAAGTATGATATTTTTTTTTTTTTTTGTATCTTAAAAAGTGGTTCGGGGCTCAAAATTCATTTTGTAATAGCGAATATTTTGAAAAAATAAATGAAAATTAAATGCATTGAAGCCATTCAAGGATAGTTCTTTAGTTATCTAACTATTCACCCGAACCAATTTATTCACCGAACTTAGCTAACATTGTACACACCTACTATATTATGAATTATGGTTTTGGTCATGTAATAAGTACCCCCTTACCATTTTTTGTGTATTTCTTCTATTGCAATGATCTAAACGAAAGGAAAATAAAAAGGTACTGTAAGTACTTCTTACAGCTGATTTTCTTACAGTACTGTTGGTACTGTAAGAAAAACAGTTCGGTAAAGAGAATATTAGATTGGAAAATAAAACAGTTTCCAGTTAGGGAACTTTTCATTGCTGGAGGGGATGTCTCCGGGATGTCATTAATTATGATTAATGTATAATTTAATAATATATAGTATTGTATAGTTTCATTTTAAATTGAAAAATGGGTTGATTTTTTTTTTTTTTTTTTTCTTGATGAAATGGTCGCTATTTCACTAATTTAATACTTGACGCTATTATTCACAAATTGATTCTTGAAACATACATATTACGATCACTGTTGTAGATGTAGATGTAGATGTAGATGTGCTCCAAGCCGTAGATGACTAGCAGTGACGAAGCCATCAATCTAAGTGACTAGTAGATATTTATTAGCTCTCTATATTGCCCTAAATCGAGTTATTTTTGTAACCTTCTCCTTTATTGGCCTTCGTCTCCCAGAATAAACTCTTTTGGTCTATTTTTATTTCTATTAAAAATTTATTTAGTGTAAGTTTTCAAAAAACGTTTTACTCATAGCTAAATACATATAAATAAATACTGCTGGTTCTAACCCCTAGTTATATATACATATAAATAAATGCATGCATACATATAAATATGTAATATATACTATTATATAAAAGGAAAAACCATTTTTCGTTTGTGATCACTAACCCAGAAAACTACTGAATGCCAAATTTCAATCACATCATCTTTATAGTTCCAGGAAGGTTTAGCGATAATAAAATCTACTAATGTTAAATTACTTTCTGATAAAAAACGTGAAGTTTGAAGCTCTACAGATAGGTGGCGTTTACCATTATACATGAAAGGTTTCAAAGATAGGTGTTATATAAAGCTTAAAATCGATAATAAAATTTACTTATATTAAATAAGATTATTAAAAAAGATTTTAATATGTTTTGATATATATCGAGAGCAGTGAGGGTTAAAAATCGACCGATAAGTGGTTAGTACCATTCTGCAATAGATTTTAGTGGTGAAACTACTGAGCTCATATGTACCAGATTTTAACTACATCATATGTGTAGTTCTAGGAATGGTTAGCAATAACACAATTTACAATAATAAAAATTTAATTTAAATGTAGAGTCAAGACTAAAACGACAAGAAACTGCCCGTTGTTACATATTACTCCAACATTTACTATACAAACGTTCAAAGCTCCCAATTAATTACAAAAGACTCATATACGTGACTGTGATTAAACCTATTTGGACGTATGGAGTTGAGCTTTGGGTCTCCACAAAACTATCCAATTCATTTCGTATTCAATCCTTACAATCCAAAATCCTTCGAAAAATCCTCAATGCTCCTTACTTTGCCACCAATAAGCTTATCCATAAAGATCTTAATTTTCCATATATTGCTGATTTAGCCCACACCAGATACCTATCCTTTCATAGTAAGCTCCATAACCACTCAAATCCGTTAGTTTCTCAACTTGCTTCCCACTCCATTCCTGATAATCCTCCGAGACGTGTGAAACGAAGATGGTTTAGAGCCATCTGTTTTTCGTGTGTAGGATTTTAAATAACGTGCTACTGATGAGTAGTTCTTTTCAAGTTTTGACATGTTATTGTAATCGTTGTCAATACATTTACTTGTACATATAAATTGTACAGTTGTAAATTTCAATAAATGTATATAAAAAAAAGATATATATATATATATATATATATATATATATATATATATATATATATATATATAGAGAGAGAGAGAGAGAGAGAGAGAGAGAGAGAGAGAGTGGTAGAATCTTGGTTTGCCACACTCATATATATTTATGTTTAAAAATTAAAATTCAAGCAGTTGAAATGAATAATATTCTAACCAAATAATTTTTTTTTTTTTTTTTTTTTTTTTTTTTTTAATAACAATTTATTGAAATTTACAACTGTACAAAATTTCAACATCAAGTAAATGTGCTGTTAACTATTACAATAACGTGACAAAACTTGAAAAGAACTACTCATTAGTAGCACTTTAATAAAAATTCTACACTAGAAGGTCTCTGGGCCATCTTCTTTTCAGACCCCTCGGAGGATTATCAGGGAGGGAGGAGGAAGCAAGTTGGGAGACTAGTGGATCGGAGTGGTTATGGAGCTTACTATGGATGAATAGGTATCTGGTTTGGGCTAAATCAGAAACATATGGAACATTAAGATCTTTATGGATATGTTTATTGGTCACATAGTATGGAGCATTGAGAATTTTTCAAAGGATTTTGGATTGTAAGGATTGGATACAAGATGAATTGGATAGTTTTGTGGAGCCCTAAAGCTCAACTCCATACGTCCAAATAGGTCTAATCACAGTCATGTATATTAGTCTTTTGTAATTAATTGGGAGCTTTGAACGTTTGTCAAGTAAATGTTGAAGTAGTCTGGAACGATGGGCAGCTTCTTGTCGTTTAGGCTTGTATGTGGATTCCAAGTTAGACGTTTGTCCAAGTGGAGTCCTAGGTAGCGGATCTATTCAACAGGGATTAGTGGAATATCATTAAAGGATACTGTAGGACAGGAAGTCGTGGGTTCACGACGAAGGGTAAAGGTTGTTTGGTGAGATTTATTTTGATTCTCCATTCTTGAAGGGTTAGGATATGGGGATTGGAGTGTTTGGGAGGCAATGAAGGGATCATTGTTTACTGATGACACATGTTTGATATCTTTTATAAAGATATCTTTTATATATATTTAAGATTATCTTTAAGATTTTTTTAATAGTCTCTGTCCATCTGGACAACTCACACCTGAAAAGTGGATGTCAGAGTACGCTCTTACGTAATTTCCCAACACCTAATCAGTACGATGCTTTTTAACCCAGTTAAAAATTATTGCTATGCGTGAAATCATCATTGAAAATATAAGGCTCAATTGCATACTGTAAAACAAAAATATTATTAAAAAAAAAATAAAACTAAAAAAAGCGAGCGAAGCCGCGGTGTAAGGTTGCTAGTATATACATATATACATAAAAAAAGTTTTTCTGTATAAAATAAGTTTTATTTTAGTTTAAGTATAAAGGTGTAAATAAATAATTTTATTTTTATTATTATTTTTTTTTTTTTTTAAAGAAAGGCTATTCCTGATGTTCAACATCTCTAACCCACAAATTTTCTTGATTTTGATTTGTGGTCACACAAATCCTAGGTACCGATGCTGATTGTTTTATACATCGTTATATGGAATTTCTGTTGTAAAGATCCAGCCTTTTATATTACGCCCCATCGACCGGAGGCATAGTTGGTGCATCAAAAATGCTATAAGGTTGATGGTACAAGATTCTAACACTTTCTTTCCAATGGCTGCCAAACTATTAAAAATATATTATTAAGGGTCATAATGGCCGACCGCCATTTTTTGGTTTAGGTTTATTTCTTTTATTTAAGGTGGAATTAGAAAAATTATTTTATTTAACACAATTTTTTTTTAGAACTCCATTGCAACACACACTTTCTTATTATGATACACATTTTAACCCTACATCGTAGAAAGTCCTGCAGCTACAAATTCGCACTTTTATGAACAGAGACCTATTCTTTAAGTATATGAATGAATATTTATGATGATGCAATTTAAAGTCGAATAAGGTTCAAAAGGAGACTTTATTGTCAGCAAGAAATTACGGATAAATATTTATGTTGACTTAGTTTATGAACGGTTTTCTTTTTTATCTCCGTATCAATTCATTTGTAGCTAAAGGCAA
The DNA here is from genome assembly GCA_003667255.2 of Euschistus heros. Taxonomy (NCBI): domain Eukaryota; kingdom Metazoa; phylum Arthropoda; class Insecta; order Hemiptera; family Pentatomidae; genus Euschistus; species Euschistus heros. The sequence goes on from RCWM02000297.1 coordinate 1,058,672, forward strand.
GTTATATAAATATCAAAAATAGAAAAAACCTTTGAAATATAATTACTGTTACTACCCTCTCTACAATTACATCTTCTCTAGACTAGATTAAGTTATTTTCAGAACTTTATCACGAATCAATTCACTAGCATCTCTATTACTTATTACCTTTGGGAAAGGCCATTTTTAATATTTTGTTGAGAAAAGCTATTAAGCCTAAAAAGTAATAATTATTTTATTAATTAGTTAATAAAGATGGGTAGCAATGTGTTTTTGTTTTTTAATAAAACATGGATAGTTTAATTTTTTTTTTTTTTAATTAATTCTTGATTCTCATTTATTATTTTATTTTTACAGGTAACCAGTCATTCATTGTCTTCTAGTTCCTAGAGGTAACACATTTTATCTTATACTAAAATAAAGTTACCGATTAAGGATTCCATTACTGAGGTTAAGTATGAATGTGTTTTCAAAGCTATCTTAAAATATACCATAAATCAGTGAGTATGCTATTCTACACGTTTTATTTACTTATGAACGCATTTATCAATTTTTTTCTTCTAATTATTGCTATAGTTTACACTGATTTTTGACATATGACATAATATTTTTTTGAAATATAGCATTTGTCGATAGGACCTACTATTTAGGAGCTATATTGGTTTAGATAAAAAAAATATATATATCACGTTTCAAACCCCTATTTTCTCACAAATTTGTTTATTTAATTATTTTAATTCTAAAATGTAAATTGGGGAAAATCTGTAATTAGAGATAGACATATGGAGAAATTGTTTTTTGTTTTTGTTTTTTTCCTCTACTCTTTGTTTTATTTACAAAAATTTACTTTTTTTTTTGCATGTATATGTATATACTTTTATTTAAAATTAGTTATTCTGTATTAAGGATCGAATATCAAATACATTAATATAAGGTATACACAAATCTTTGTTTAAATTCAATTTTTATAAAGTATTCATAGTTCTTAGTAATTGTTAGACATTAGTTTTTTAATATGGAAAAAACATTAAAGAGTATATCAAAGGAAATAAAAATTTTTAGGACCTATCTACAATAATTATCAATTAGAAAATAAAGTAAATAAGAATAATAATAACATGCTAATCTCTATGCTGCGTCTCTTGTTTCAAAACTATCACTATTAATAAGGTCAGAACTTCTACTCACTGTAACCATCGTATTTTGAGAATAAAAATATGCAAAAAGCTTCTGAACTCTCATATACTAAACACATAAAGTCACCACTCAATGAAAGTGTTACTGTAAAGTGGATTTCTATTTTTTTTATTTCTTTATTTTTATAAAAATATTCTTTTACTCTTTACTTTTGAAACTGTTGCCGACTTTAGAACCGTGCTTTTGAAGGCTTTTAGCTGATTGGCCGTTTTTATTGTGAGACCAATCAGGTTTTGCTTGTATTCGTTTTCACACAGACGAATTTTATACAAAAATATATAAAATCTATTGACATTCTAGAAAAAATACATTTTTGAACTGTTAAGTTTGTATATTTAAAGTAATAGCTATCTCATAATGCCACACCAATGTATACCTTATTCATACTCATTATGAAAAATAGTTATAAAGCTTTCATTTATCCATTTTATTTTTCAAAAGAATACGTTCTAGCTTCTAATGTTTTGTCCTACCATTGAGTGGATTTCATGGATCATTCCCTATAATATATCCGTTAAGGGATATAAGAAATTAAAATTTACCTTTATTGAGAAAAAAAATAAAATAGACAAATTATTTGGATAGGACTGGCTTATTCCTCCAGAGAATTCAATTTTTGTTATCCTATCTTTTCTTCCACCTTCCAGGGCACTTTAAAAACCGACTAAAAAAATTACAATAAACAATTCTTTTTTGGACCACGGTGCTCGTAGCTACTTTTCGGTGAGGATCTTCTTCTTTCTCTTCCAGAATTCTTTCATTTTCTGACTATGAGCTAGCTTTCTCTCCTCTGTCCACTTGGTCCCTGTGGTCTTCTTATTGGTAAGGGAAACTAGGAAAACTCCCTGTCGGATAGCTTGTCGGAATTGCAGTCGGTCTTGTGTTTTATGCTGTGGGATACCTAGTTATTCCAGATTTGACTCCACTGATGTGATCCACTTGTTCTTGGAAGCCTTGCCTCTACCTCCCACAGTAAATATCCTGTTTGTTAATCTTTTGGGATTCATGCGGGCCAGGTGTCCATAAAATGCCAGTCGCCTTTTCCTTATGCATGTCAGGATATCCTCCTGGTGTTCCACAGCTCATCATAAAACAATAAACAATATACATTAAATTATAAGCTATGAATCTTATATACCTCTTAATTTTTAAAGTCCTTTCTCTGTTTAATTATTTTAGTTTTAGTTTTATTTATTTTTTTAAAAATTTAAGATTTTTTTTTTTCAATAATTCAAACCAATAAAGCTCCTAAACGTTAGGTCCTACTAACAAATGTTTAACAAAAAATATTCTCCATTAAATTTCTGATAAGGAAACTGAAATCTTTGATACGAACATCACCAACACATCTGGAGTGTGGATAGGTATATATTTAGATTTGGGTAGGATCAGTATAATCATTTTCCAGTTATAGATAATAAAGGTTTATTATAATAATTAAAGTAGATAATGTATTTCTTACAATTGCGGTTGATATTACGTGCGTACACCAAGTCTATACACCAATATAGTTTATAGAAGATACACTCTTACTCTAATGTATCATTACATGATTTCGGAAGATTGATAATTGAGGGGGTGTTGGGTATTGCAATGGGTATGGAATTCCTACACAAATAATTAAGGATTTTTCATAGAAAGCCGTTCAATGAGAAGAGATATACAAATTAATAGGCTGAGATCTGGTATTCACAAAATTAATGGAAGAACGAAAGGCAAGGGTGTCTGAAATATATTAGATATAATGCCATGAATAAAACTTGTACCCGTTAGTAGCCTTCTAATAAATATTTACAAAAGAAGATCACGAGGCCATCTTCTTTTCAGACGCCTCGGAAGATTGCCTGGAATGGAATGGGAAGTTGTGCAACAAGTGGATTTGGATGAGTGTTAACTTCATTATGAAAGGAGAGGTATCTGGTTCGTGCCAGGTCATTATGAATTAATTCATTTATGACAAAGTAAGGAGCATTAAGGATTTTTCGAAAGATTTTGAATTGGAGTGATTGGATGCGGGAAGAATTCAATGGTTTAGTGGATCCCCACAATTCTATACCGTAAGTCCAAATAGGTCTGATGATCGTTATACAGACAAGTTTCTTATAAGGAATCGGGAGATTTGAACGTTTGTCAAGTAATTGTTGTAGCAGTCGAAATACGTACAGTTCCAGGTAAGTCTCTTGTCCAGATGAAATCTAAAGGTATTTGTTATACATTAATTAGCGGTACACCATTAAGGGATTGGAGAACAGGATGAGGTAGGTTTTCGACAGAGGGTAAAGGTTACTTGTTGGGATTTGATAGAATTTATCTTGACTCTCCAGTTATGACAACATTACTCTAGGGAAGTAATATGCGACTAGAGTGTTTGGGATGACTCCAAAGTTTAAAATATAAAGGTACTATGTTAGTATTGTCGTCGAAAACTTGGATAAAGCCACCTTAACACAGGATACCAGCAAGTATGATTTAGAATTAAATGATCAAATTACTTCAATTAACAATTAAATTAAATTAAAATAGTGAGAATATTAGGGTTTCAAACATGACCTTTTTAATTAAAACCAATTCACCTCCTGAACGGTAGGGCTTAGCGACAAACGACAAAAAACGTTACAAATTTGTGAGCGTAAAAAAAATGTCACAAATTTTTGAGTGAGAAAAAATCTTTACAGCAAAAAAGTAGAAATGATTGATTACGTTTGATATTGGATTGCCTTGCTGTTCCGGACAGTTCAGGTCCGTTGGTCCAAATAGGTTTAGGTTAGGATATGAGGAGTGTGGCACCAGGGCTTACTCTTCAAGCCCAAGACGCACCTATACCTATACCCCACTTACCCCTATCCCTATACCTAGTGCTACGTTCCTATCTCTCAAATCGCTTCTTTCGAGTCCGCTGTGGCTCAGAGTTCTCCTCTGATGCCGGTGTGCCACAAGGTAGTGTCCTAGGTCCTGTCCTCTATATCCTTTTCACTTCAGATATACCAACCAACCCTAATACCTCTTTAGCTACATTTGCTGATTATACTGCTCATAAAACTGTCCTATCATCCCATCCAGATCCTAAACTTGCTTCCCTCAACCTCCAAACACATCTTCTACAGATTGAAGCTTGGTGCAGCAAGTGGAGAATAAAAGTTAATGAAGCCAAATGCAATCATATAACTTTTACTCTTCGCCGCAAATCCTGTCCGCCCATCCATTTCAATAATATCCCTATACCTATATCCGACACAGTACGTTACCTTGGCTCTCATCTTGACAAAAGACTGACTAGGAACCCTTACACTAGACTAAAAAGACAGGAACTAAACAGGAGATTCAGCCAACTTTGCAGACTACTAGGCTGTTTAAATAAAGTGGTTAAATAGCATATCTCTAAATTTGCATATTTAATGCTATAGAAGAATATAATATAACATATATTAGAAGGTAAAGTAACTTAAGAATTACTAGATTAAATAATCGAGATTCTTAAGAATAGTAAATTTATTTTAGTGTAGTTCATATTAATGATGTTTTAATTTTTAATTGGGATTTTCTTAATTTTCTTAATTAATTTTCTTAGTTAAGTGCGAAATATAAGTATATAATAATAATTATAATATAAATAACAAGAGCGACTTCAAGTCAAACGTCTCTTTATAATTTAGAGACAATCTTGAAACGGCAGCCCAGTCTTAAAAGTAGGGTAATGAGCCCCATAAAAAAAAAAATAAATAAAACAAGTTGGTGTTAAAAAAAGACGATCAAAGGAAATTACAGGAAGATTACCGGAGGGAACGGGCAGGAAGGTGTTGCGATATAAAATGTCATACATATTAAATTATGTAGCCGTCATAGGCGCAAGTGAGCGTTCAACTCACACCGAATCGTATGAAAAGATAAATATTTCATTCAAGGAAACCATCCGGCTCCTTATTGTCAATATTTCCTTAGCCAGCTAGGAGGGGGGGGGGGGAGGGCGCGCCGCAGGATTAAACTTTAATCTTGGTCATTAGTTATCGTGGGGGGGGGGGGGGGGAGGGGCTTAGTAAGTTGGGGCTCTGAATACCTCTTTATGCGGCTCATTTTAAAATTGCATTTGCAAACTTTTTTAGCCACTCGCCTGCTTAGCATTCAATTTCCCCTCCGATACCTAGGTCCCTAACTCACCCTTATAAAAAAAAGTTACTAAGTTTGTGTACGCGGAGCCAGTAAATGGATCGATTAATGGTATGCACAAAGACCCGTCCAAACGCATACAAAGTAGAACTAGTCGGCCATTTTATGCATTTATATTCCTACGCTTAAATATGTAGGTTGAGATAAAAACATTGTTGTGATTGATATACAGTATTTATTTTTACAGTTTTTTATTTATTCCAGTAATAGGAACTCTTTTATTTTTTTTTCTAATCAATTATCGAATTTCATAATAAAAATTACAAAAAATATATTCGATATATTTTACAATACTGAATAAAGGATCTTACGTTACCTATTATTTTTTTAAGCAGTTTTAGTTTTGTATCATAGTAAAAAAGAAAATAATTAAAATGTAATATAATAAAGGTTGGAACATAAAAAGGTAACGTCTTTTTTAGCAATTTACAAACGTGTTTATTTAAATAAAATGTTAGATATTTTTGGTTTGTATATATACATATATATAAATTCCATATTTCACAAATAACTTTCTGTAATGTAAATTGCTGGATTTTGCTTAGCAAAACAAAAAAAAAAAAAAAAAAAAAAAAAAAAAAAAAAAAAAAAAAAAAAAAAAAAAAAAAAAAAAAAAAAAAAAAAAAAAAAAAAAAAAAAAAAAAAAAAAAAAAAAAAAAAAAAACAATGACTAAAAAAACAATCCGTTACACAACAGCCAGATAGCAAAAACATAAGAAAAAAAATATAAACAAAAACCTCTAGCAGCATGTACTGACGGCTATAAAACTATAACCGAATCACCTCGAACATAGCACCCGAATTCAAACCGAATAAATGATCGGCATAGCCGACTAGTAGGTCGAATAATCAGTCTTTTTAAAACCTCACTAATCCGCCTCCCGCTAGTCCCACTCTCCTAATAATCGGAATCTCCCGCGGAGTCCGGAGGTGCTCAGTATTTTTGCGTGCTCAGTATTATTTAATCCCTAATACTCGTGTAAAATTGTGCATTTTGGTGTGCAAAAGGTCGGGTAGCCTTCTTTGAAAATCGTAATTTTAAATTTGAAAGGGCCCCCGATCGCTAAGTCAAACGCTTGTCACTAGACAAGTAAATGTTAGAGTGGCCGAAACTGACGAACAGTTTCTTGAATATAAATTCTAAATTTTCCAATACTTGTTTACTTGACAGTAATTAAATCCCTTCGGGCATACGGAGTTGAGCTTTAGGGCTGCACTAAACCTTCCAACTCTTCTCTTATCTAATTCTTACAATCTAAAATCTATCCTAAAATCCTCAATGTTCCTCATTATGTTACAAACAAACTTATCCACAAAGATCTTAATGTTACATATGTTTCTGATTTGTCCTAAGGCGGATACCTATCGTTTCATAGTAAACTTCAAATCTAATCGCATCCACTAGTCTCCTAACTAGCCTCATTTCTTATATATCTTTTACAATCACAATTTTAAATACTGTACCAAATAATAAACCATTCTCAAACTTTAATAAAATACTATTAAACAACTTATGGATGTGCTAATAAAATCATAATTTATAATGAAAGAAAAATATACAAAAAACTTCCAAAGAAATGGCCTTTGACAAAATGTCCTAGAAGATTGCATTTTGTTTTTATTTTTATTTTCTTCCCAGAATTTTCGTTCTTAAATAACAAAATACAAAAGACATAGTTTTCCCCGGATAGTTGACTGGTTTGACGGAGGCGGCTGGTAGTGGCCTGGTACCAGGAGATATATACCAGGGGTCCCTCTTGCTCGATATAAGCGCCCACTCCCGCCACCCAGGAAATTGGATACTAAACTCCGTAAAAAATTGTGTTACGGAAATCTTGCCCGGTTTCCTCCCATCGCCACCCCTCAGATCGAATATTTTCCCCTCCCTCATTTTTTTTTTTTCACCCTTGGCAGGTCTACAACAATATTTTTTTCATCCGCCAGGCTGAAATGAAAAAAAATATAGAGAAAAAAAATGAGAAGGAGAAATAGAAGGATATTGGAGTCCTGTGTACGAGGCAAATCCGATTTAACTTATGAAAGCTTTTATTGGTAAACCGCACGATGCCGGAGTAGGGAGAGAATACATTGAAAAAAAAAATTACTTACCGGATAAGTTGGGGCCCATACTAACGATGGAAAATTCCTGCAGAATTCCCTTCACTTTGATGATTCAGAATTTTTCACTAACAGAGATTAAAAATATACAATCACTAGCAATCTCCGTCGTGGCTTCGCTCGTTCTCATAAATAAAAACTTTTAAGTTTTAATTTTTTATAGACAAAAATCTTCATAGCATAGCAATAGCATGCGATATTTTCAATGCTATTTTCACTGTTTTAATTCTGCTGCAATACATGCTACGAATAGTTATTTATCCCATCATTGATAATATGGACCTGCGACGATAAACTACTGGAAATGACAGTTTGCTTTTTTTGAACTAAATTGCGAGAACATTTTTTTAGAATTCCTACCGGTATTCATTCAATAAGAGGACAGATTAAATTTTACAGAAGGCCCATGAATCATATGTTTACACACTGTATCAAAAAGGGTACCCCTCCGGAAGCGGGGCTCCACCAGACCGGCCTCACCAACGCTACACCGACCAGATTCTTATGCTTCACTTCGGATTTACATTTATCGATATCTGTTTATTATGTAAACATTCACTTCTACAGTTTCAACTTGTGTTGTTTAGTGTGTTGTATTTATATTTAGTCTTCCTAAATGTAAAAATGTGAAACAGAAGTTAACAACATATGTTTCATAATGAATTTAGTTTTATATAAATTGGTTTTTTTATTTCCTCTTTCCTAATGTTTAGAAGTGTTAGAAAAATAACAAGATTAATTTATACGTGGATTTAGTGTTTTATATATTTATATATGTTATATCAACTTAGGTGTAAAATTTTCAGTTTACTTATTTTGGGAATGGATTCATTGTCCTCCGTATTTACTTAATTAAACACAACATTTTGATCAGAAAATAAATGTGAGAAAGTATAGAAAAAGTTTAAGATTTTCTTATTTCCAGTACCCTTGAAAAAATAAAACAAAAGTTAACATCATAAATTTCAACAAGGATTCTATGTTTTATACAGTGTGAGTATCTCTTAGTGTAAAAAAAAAAAAAAATTGAGTGAAACTAGATCAAAAATGTAGCAAAATACCGCAGACCTCACCTTTTTATTCCAATCAGTTGCAGATATACGATAAATCAAAGACTTTTTTCAGAAAACCACGTTTTTTTTTTGTTTTGTTTTTTTTATAAAAACTGTAATATCTCCATTTTCTTTAAATATTTTTCAAATTTTGACCACATTTTTGGATTTAACATTAAAATTTTCTATAATAGCTGAGTACCTGTAACCTTGAATTTTACAAACTTGGTATCTAAAGAACAGCTTGATCTTCACCTTATTTGGGGAAGTCACAATGTCTTATAGTACTTCAACGCTCATCGTTTTTTGAAAAAAAAACTATCCACAAAACGTCAAATCTCACAAAAATTATCAAATTTAATCAGCTTTCGAATGATATGTTAAACGTAGTGATTTTGCTTCAATTTCTTGGAGAAATTCACTAAAGTTTTTGAAACCGACATACTGACAGATAAACAAGTACTGCCTACACATCAAAAAAACATGGCGATCTCATTTGGCACACAAATCAGTTACTTTTAAATTGAAAAATGTGTACATAAAACATTATGACAATACCTTAATGAAACTGTCCATTTTAAACATAATAAACTCTTCATTGGAATAAAAAGTTCAAAAGAAAATAAAACTAAACTACACCAAATCAAAAAATTATTGTTTAATAGAAAATAAAGGAAAACTGTCAATAAATCGACACCAGATCTGAGGATCTTATGGTATTACATTTATCTATTAATTGTTATTATTAAAATTTATTTTAATAGATTTTCAATGTAATGTTTAAAATCCAACGTTAATGAACATAGGCCAGGTGTGAATTAGAAATTGAAAGAGAAAAAAAAAAAAAAAAAAAAAAAAAAAATGTTACAATTTTGTTGTTAGCAGTTAGCTTCTGAATGCAGATTGTGTTAAAGAATACTAATTTTTGAGGTGAATTTTATGGGCAAATGAGTCTGTTTTTACAGCGGAAGGCATTTCTACCTATCAATGTATATCGTTGGTTTATATTTGTATTGCTTTCGAATAATGTGGAGGAGCTCCGTGGTGTTGGAATATCATATTTTGCCGAACTTCAGGTGGAATATCGTGATGAAGTTGTGGTAGAATATTTTGTAACAATTTTTAGCAATCTCATCATTCAATCTGTTGGGCAAACTATGATTTTTCCGCACTATTCGACAGCAAGATGAATTAACTAGAGATACTCCACATGAAACGGTAGAAGTTATGGATGGGTACCTCAGAAAGCAATGGATTGATATTTCGATTATAAAGTAATTTTTAGTGCGGTAGAAATAATGTTATATCTTCCATTTGGTTAGATTTTAGTTACTAACCACAAATTTGTGACAGTGGCAAACCTCGTTTCTGTCTCTTAATACTTTTACCTTCTATCTACTATTGCAGTAAACTTTACTATTTTAAGCCTTTCTAAAACTATCAAGATGATGTAGTTAATATTGGTTCAATACTTTTCTACTGCAGAATGGCACTAGCCACATATCGCTCTCATTCTGAATACTTTTAAACTTCACTGGGATCCACATGTCCGAACCAGATATTTATTGCTTTTTTTACAACAATTTAATTGTAAATAAGTAAATTTCATTATAGATTTCTTGCTCAATATAAAACCGTACCTTTGTAACCCCTCTAGAATGGCGCTCGCTACCTACAAATCGATTTTCAAACTTCACCGTGTATCACATATTCATTCTTTTTTAAATAACAATTAAATTGAAAATCTTAGTTATATGAAGAAAATGTAGTTAAAATTTGGTAAATATTAGTTCAGTAATTTTCATGGTTAGTAATAAAAAACGAAAAATGGCTTGTTCTTTTATATAATAGTATAGATTCAAGTTATAAACTCAGAGATATAAAATATTTCAACATCTTATATTTCATCAGAATTTAATTTAATCACACCCTTTGCATCGATTCACTCGAGAGGCAATTCACTTAACTATAATAGGTTCTAAATTTTTTTTTTTTTTATTCTGGTGAAATTATAATCTCGTCACATAAGTAGTAAAGTAAAGTAGCTATTGAGCAAGTTTTATGGCAGCAGTAAAAAAATATCAAGAAGGAAATAGCCCTTGATTTAATCTTTTGATTAAATAATTCAGAGCTCCCTCAGATTTTCCCAGTTTGCATTTTTTTTTCGACCCCTGACATACTCCTCTAATCTATAATTATTATCTTATTTTCGATTAGTGAAACCTAAATTTAGAGTCAAGGAGTCTCTGCATATAGATACAGGATTTTGTTCACAGTGTTCTTTTAGACAAATCAAGCGGAAGTCAGCAATTTAGTTAATTTCATAGCTCAGAGAGTTTATTGTCAAATTTGGGAATAAATCATGCCGAGAATGATATCATGTTTACGGACTTGATTTGACGAATATATGATATATTTAACACGAAAATATTTATAATCTATTCTATTATATAAAAGGACAAGCCATTTTTCATTCGTGATCACTAAGCACAAATACTACTGAACTAATATATGCCAAATTTTAACCACACCACCTTTATAGTTCCAGGAAGGTTTAGCAATGATAAAATCTGCTGATTTTCAATTAAGTTGTTATTAAAAATCGAAAATATTTATATACCAATGAAGTTTGAAAATTTACGAAAAGTTGGGGAGGGCAATTTTACATAAGAGTTTACAAAAGTACGGTGTTGTGTGGAGTTTTAAATTTATTATAAAATTTACTTATATTCTATTAAATTACCAAAAAAATTTAAATATGTGGATTCTAGTGAAGTTTGATAATCTACCGATACATAATTAGCACCAATGGTTCACAATGGTAAAACTACTGAACCCATATCTACCAAATTTCAACAAATTCATCTTTGTAGTTCTGAGAAAATATATAAATATTAAATTTTACAATTATAATTATTTAATTATACAATGTTGAGTGACAGAAACGAAATTAGACACCCTGTCATATATTTTTATGGTTAGAAGTTAAAATCCAGCATTAATTTCTTTCTTTTAGAAACTATAATTTACTTACTATATTATATATCACTTCCATTGAAGAATGGTGTCATAACTGGAGAGTTAAGAAAATTCCTAGCAAATCCCAGCAAATAATTTTTATCCTCCGTCAAAAACCTACCTCATTCTGTCCTCCTGTATCCTTTAATGGTGTACCGCTAAATAATGTGGAACAAATACGATACCTAGGATTTTATCTGGACTAGAGACTTACCTGGAACCCTCATACAAAATTAAAAAGACGAAAAGCTGCACGTAGATTTCGACTGCTACAACACTAACTTGACAAACGTTCAAATCTCCCGATTCACTACAAGAAACTCATCTATATGACGATTATCAGACCTATTTGGACTTAGGGTATAGATTTATGGGGATCCACCTAACCATCGAATTCTTCCCGCATCCAATCACTCCAATCCTAAATTCTTCGAAAAATCCTTAATGCTCCTTACTTTGTCACAAATAAATTAATCACAATGACCTTAATATCCCACATGTCGCCGATTTGGCACGAACCAAACTCTCCTTTCATAATAAACTCACTGCTCATCCAAATCCACTTGTTGCACAACTTGCTTCCCATTCCATTTCTGGCAATCCTCCTAGGCGTATGAAAAGAAGATGGCCTCGTGATCTTCTTTTGTAATTATTTCATTATTCATTACTACCAATGGGTAGTTCCTCTACAAGTTCTAATCATGCCATTATTTTGTATTGTATACAGCATATTTACTAAATGTGTTTTTATTAATACACTTAGTACACTTTTTTCGATTAATAAAAGAGTATAAAAAAATAAATAAATATATTTATATATTGTATGTTTGTATATAATAAAGTTTACAAAAATGTAAGGCAAGAAATCAAATATATTGGTACTCAACTGAAGAGATCTGACAGATATCTGAAATACACGGTGAGTATCTCTCAGTGTAAAAAAAAAAATTGGGTGAAACTAGATCAAAAATGTAGAAAGATACCGAAGACCTCACCTTTCTATTCCAATCCGTTGCAGATATACGATAAATCAAAGACTTTTAAGGAATTGTAATAATGTTTTATTTAAACTGATTTGTATGCCAAATGAGAACACCATGTTTTTTTCGGTTTCAAAAGTGAATTTCTCCATAAAATTTAAATAAAATCATTACGTTTATCATATCATTCGAAAGCTGATTAAGGTTGCAAGTTTTTGTAAAATTTTACGTTTTGTGGGTTGTTTTTTTCGAAAAACGGTGAGCGTTGAAGTAATATAAGGCATTGTGACTTCCCCGAATAAGGTAAAGATCAACCTGTTCCTTAGATACTAAGTTTGTAAAAGGTTACAGGTACTCAGCTTTTATAGAAAATTTAATGCTAAATTCGAAAATGTGTTCAAAATTTGAAAAATATTTAAACAAAACGGAGATATTACAGCTTTTATGAAAAAGGGCTAGGTAGGTTAATTTCTTTGGGGTTAAATTTTTAACCTACCTGGTCCTTTCCCTTCCACTATGGATATATTTGAGATATCCTCAGTTAAGTACTAATATATTTGGTTTCTTGTTTTAAATTTTTGACAACTTTAGTATATATAATCCATGTAACAAAGTGCTAATATTTTTAAAATTTAATTAAACTAATTAGTTTTCTTATGAAATAATTCCAATTGTGGCAATTAATTCATTAATCCTAATTGTATTGAGACTTCTATACTATCATGCGTCCCTTTAGTGATTTTATTATATGTCCCATATAACACGATTTTTAGAAGAAAAAACATGTAGGCTAAGCCAGACAGCTAAAGCAATATTCATACTATAATAATAGAAAGAATAGTTCAACAAAGTTAAAATTTGCAGTCATTTTTCAAGATAGTGACAATAACGAATGTAAAATCCTAACGATATTTTTCAAAACACGAAATAAATTTAATGTATTTTAATACTGTTGAGTTCTAGGATTTAAAAAGTAATTTTTTTGGTTTTATTTATTTTTTTTTATTTTAAAGTTAGGTTGCCAATAACTATTTTAGGTGTCAATACCTGTCTGGTTTAACCTATATGATCTTTTTACTCCTAAGCTAACGTTATTGTAGGCGCCTTGTTATTTAATTCATAGCTCAGCCAAGGTCTAAAGTCGGGACAAATCGTTATAAATGGGAGTGTAACGGCTTGGTTATGCTCATCACCTCCAGAAGATATTGGCTAAGTTGGGAAGAGCAAGTTAGCAGCCGATAGAGCAGTCCTAGCTGGAGGCGAGGTAGTAATCCAATTTAAGTTTTGGGGGCCTGACAATTTCCCCTCCCGTTCTGAATACTCTAGCAGCCGTACGGAGCCTCATCTTTGCCAGCCTAGCACCTCCCTGCCCCTTCAGGTAGTTGTTAATTTGTAACGCCTTTGGATCACTATTCCAGTTCTTGGTAAGGATAACATGTTGCTTTATCTGGTAGTGTTTAGAATTACCAATGGGTTATGTGCTACATAGGTTATAAATAGGTTATGTGCTACGTACATGTGTATATGCGCGCGCATATCTTTATACCATTATCGGTTTTAACATGGATATGTCTTTTAGCTGGGGCCCCATACTTTTGTGGTTTAACATTTTTTTACATTCATTTTGCCACGCTCTAGCTCTGTTTGTGTTGTACAAATAAAAAAATTGACAATAGTTTCCTGATCAGAAATTTAATGAGAACTATTTTTTGTTCTAAAGCATTTTTCTCTAGGACCTACCGTTTAGCAGCTATATTCTTTTGAATAAAGAAAGCCACGTTTGAAAACGCTGTTTTCTTTCTTTTTTATTTTTGAATAATCATTGATTTTTAATTTAGTTTAATTGTTAATTAAATAATTTGATCATTATGATACTAAAATGCACATTGGAAAAAGCAGTAGATTAAAGATAGGTATATTCTCTATCGATTTGTATTTCCCAGTTACAGATAAAAATTCAGTTTTTACCTCACATATGGATTTTTTTTTACATCCCTCATTTCACTCTTTAACTCGTCACTCTTTTCTGTGAAAACACGTTTTTTGGTATTGACTACAGTTCCGAAACTAATTGTTCGATCCAAAAATGCTCTTTACATTTACTATGAGAACCTATGTATTAAATTTTGATCAAGTCCCATTAGGTACTCATACCATCCCGTTAAAAACCGCTAACTATTTTGAAGTCCAAGTTTTTTTTTTGACATAGTTTTCACTATCACTCCAAAACTATTTGTCAGATCTTAAATTTCTTTTTTTCAACTTAAATCTAGTTAAATTTACTATCAGGCCTATATATATGAATTGTGATTAAGTCACGTTATACACTCAAACTAGCCCAGTGAATATGTCAATATCATCATCATCATACTTTACCAATACATACATATTTACCGTTCAGGCTAGAGTGGGAGTATTACGTGACTTAATCAAAATTTCATGACTGAATTCTGAATTTCACAGTTAACTACCTAAGCTAGTTAAAGTAAATTACTGAGTTTTGCTTTATTTTTCTTAAAAAACATTCCGTTGCACATTAGCCGATTAAGAAAATAAAAAATAATATATATAAGATGAACAATACTGTAGCTACATGTTAAGACGGCTTTAAAGCTATAGCCGGTCTAATTCATAGTCGGCCCATCTCTAGCGATAAGCGATAAATAAACGAAAAGTTATAACTATGATATAACTGAAAACTTAAATAAGGAGAGGTAATGTTATTACGTTCTTGATAATAAAAAGTACTAAAAGGGTTTGGTTAATGACGGTTGCTGGATAAACTAGATATGAGTTTAGTATATTTATTGAATGTTTCAAAGTGATAAAGAAGATTAATATAATTAAGAATGAGAAGTGAATAATTTCCGCTTGTGAATAAAAATATATTAACTAAAATAAATAAAGGATAAACGGTGAAATGTCCAAAAAAATCGAAACTGTGATTTCATCGCCATCTGTTAGCTTGTCCCATGTACTATCACTTAAGGCGGTATCTTAAAGGTTAGGAAGATGATTTTCATGTTTAATAGAGTTCTCGAGATTCAGTCAACAAAGCAACAAATGTAATTTATAAATATTATTTATTTATGAAAATATAAAGCATGTTGCTTTATTGACTGAACCTCGAGAAAAAATATATACATTTAACCATTTTTATAATATATACTAAAGCGCGAAAAATTCAATTCCCTATATAGACTATGTCAAGAACTTTTATATATATTATATATAATTATAGACTTTTTAATTTAATTTTGCGATTTGCTGAGAACTATGGTTACAAGACATCCTCCCTTCTGCATAAAAGCCTTCAAATCATTATTTCGAAATTTTTTTTTAAATATTTTTTATATACATTTATTGAAATTTACAACTGTACAGAATATATACATCAAGTAAATTCATTGACAACGATTATAATAACATGTTAAAACTTGAAAAGAACTACTCATCAGTAGCACTTAATCAAAACCTCTACACTAGAAGGTCTCTAGGCCATCTTCGTTTCAGACGCCTCGAAGAATTATCAGGAATAGAATGGGAAGCAAGTTGAGAAACTAACGGATTTCAGTTATTATGGAGCTTACTATGAAAGGATAGGTATCTGGTGTGGGCTAAATCAGCAACATATGGAACATTAAGATCTTTATGGATAAGTTTATTGGTGACAAAGTAAGGAGCATTGAGGATTTTACGAAGGATTTTGGATTGTAAGGATTGAATACGAGATGAATTAGATGGTTTAGTGTAGCCCCAAAGCTCAACTCCGTACTTCCAAATAGGTCTAATCACAGTCATGTATATGGGTCTTTTGTAATTAATTGGGAGCTTCGAACGTTTGTCTAGTAAATGTTGAATTAGTCTGAAACGAATTTTAGAAATTTAAAATTGTATTTAACTTTCTTATCACCGAAATTCACTAGTACAACCCATATCCAGCCCCACTAACCCCTTTAATCCTCCTCGCATGTTAAAAAGGCAGTGGTCTCGTGATCTATTGTAAAATTTGAAAAGGATTCCTGGCAATGGCCAGCTTCTCGACTCACGCCCTTAATGACTGTATTATACCACTCTGACTCATCCTCCACTGGTTTATACACCAGTGACGCAGCACTGGGATTTCTTTTGTTCTGGCTTTACCCTCCACGAGTGAAGGGTCAAGTCCAATTGGGAAATCCCTAGGATGTGTGTATATTGTAAATAAGTGCAATTGTATTTTCAACTTCTGATTTAATTCTAATTTTGGTTTTACTATCATTATTGTTTCTTTTATATTATTAATTATTTTCTTTTTTTTCACTCTGTTTGTTGTATAGTTTGAGGTTAATTATTTATTTTCTTTGTCACTTTATTTACTATATTATTTATTATGAGGTTACTTAGTTATTTAATTTTTTTTTTTTTTTTCATTTTTGTTCATTGTATATATTGTGTGAATGGATCCATTAAGTCATCCATGTTAATCATTGCCCTTCCTGAGGCAGATTGTATTATTTTTCCAATAAAAGATTTTTAAATTAAAAAAAAGACTAAAACGACAAGAAACTGCCTGTCGTTTTCGACTCCTCCAACTTTTACTTGACAAACGTTCCAACCTTTCAATTAATTACAAAAGACTCATTTACATAACAATAATTAGACCAATTTGGACGTACGGAGTTGAGCTTTGGGGCTCCACTAAACCATCCAATTCATCTCATATCCAATCCTTACAATCCAAAATCCTTAGAAAAATCCTAAATGCTCCTTACTTCGTCACAAACAAACTTATCCTCAAAGATCTTAATATACGTTACGCTTCTGACTCAGCTCAAACCAGAACCTTTCATAGCAAACTCCACAACCATTCAAATCCATTAGTATCACAACTTGCTTCTCATTCCATTCCAGATAACCCTCCGAGGCGCCTGAAGAAGATTGCCTTAGGACGTTCTAATATAAAACCTTATAATAAAGAACCTTTCTAAGTGCTACTAATGGGTAGTTACTTTAAAAACAAGTGACGTGTCATTTTTATCTATGTCATCACATTTAATTGATGTATTAAATTTTGTTTATACAGTTGTAAATTTCAATAAATATTAAAAAAAAAAATTTTTAATAGAGTATAATGGTTGGTTAATATAAAAAAATTGTTGAAAATTCTGCACTGAAGCCTCCTACAATACTTCAGGTAGACAGTTTAGCGCGAACAGAGGATGCCAAGGACTAAATGGGGAACGAATGAGCCGGCAGTTGAGGGGCCAACTGCCCACAAGCGGGCCCCCAAAAGTTTCCCGACGGTCAACTTGGGACATCATCAAAGGGACGTGAGGTCGAAAATAACGTCATTTATTGGAAACACGTAGCGCCTTTTAGAAGACTCCCCTCTCTCTCATCTCTTCCACTCCTCCCTCTCCGGGGCTGGTACGTGTTCGTCTTCCCCACTCTTCAAATAATCTCATCCCGATTCAGGCTTTTCGTTGCTACCTTCAATATATGGCCTTTGGTCTGCAGATAACTTTCTTTATCACTAAGTGGTCTTTTCAATCAGTGTTATTCAGCTACGAGTGCCCGATTTAACGCTTTCTTCAATTTGGTATTGATGTTGTTATGTCACCGTTTGAATCAAAGATAATACAAATTGTTAATTACTCAGTTAGTACTTCGATTATTCTGCATTTAATTAGTGTTTGGATTTCTTGGACTACTTTTTTCATTTAGGATACTAATTTAAAATTCACATCATAACTCTAAAACAGCATCTTCTTTACTTCAAAGACACCTCTCACATATTGAACATCGATGCAACCGATGGAGAATAAAAGTCCTAAAAATGGATCCAAATGCACATACAGGCGATAAAGGCGGTTTAAACAGGGTATGCGATGGAGAAAATTAGATTTGAAATAGTAAAAGGCTACATTAAACTTTAATTAGGCTCTCAAAAGCAATTGAAGGATACTGTTTTCAGATCTTCCAGGAAGCTTTTTAACGGCCGAAGTACATATTTGGCTACTATACTTCACAAAAAATTGTATTAATTCTTTAAAATACGCTCTCTCTTCTAATTTGATTCTTTTTAAAGTACACTAAAGTGTACTATTTTTTTTTAATTTCCGCTTGGATCTAACAAGTTGTAAGAGACGGCGGATATCCTCCCGCCATTATTGTCATTTTGGAAATCTGCCACTGTTGACCATTTTGAAAATTAAATAAATTATTACGTTTTTTTTACAAAGGACACTCTCATCCCGTTTAATTCTTAGGAATTTGGTGTCTTTGATCATTGTTTAATATATTTGTTAGGAGGTTAGACATACTCTCTCAACCCTATCAACCCCCCGAAAGTTTCGATAAAAGAAATATGAAAAAGAGTATGCACAGTCAACTGAGGTGTCATTGTTATCAAAGTAACCAAACTTAAAATCCTAGGAAGGCAAACCAAGACCCTTCCATCCTGATTATTATTTGTTTATTTCTACATTAATTAAAATGGGGGACAAAAAAAAAAAAAAAAAGTAGGTGAAGAATATGGTTATAAAAAAATGTGGTTAAATGTAATTGTGATTGCGTGTAACCATGGAGTTATAGACAAGTGGAAGGGGCTTACCTCTCAATAGCCAGGGCAAGCAGCCATTTTGGAGTGCACCGTATTATCAGTACATTAGCCGCTTATCAGTTCAAATTTTGGTTTCCTAGGCTGAAGAGCTTTGTGAAACAGCTGGTAGTAATTGAGTTAACGTGGGATGACGAAGATGTTGAAGTCTAGTGTTCCCAAAATTTTGAAGTTTAGCACTGCGTTTGGTGGAGGAGTCTCATTTGGTTTTGTTGAAGCCCAGGTTTGATACACAATGAGAATAGTATTGTTGACTAGTATGGTATAATATTTGAAGAAGATCCAGTGAGGTTTATAAACTACACATTCAAGTTAAAAAAAAAAAAAAAATTATATACGGAGTGCCGAAGTTTTGCATATTAATCTCTTAAATGTACATATTCCGTATATTTATATACACATATACATATATATATATATATATATATATATATATATATATATATATATTTATATATATATAAAGACAAGCTTGAATTTTGAGGATTGTATTAATAAAGCAGCCTAAACATTCCCCCTATTTGGGAGGAGAGGAATGAAGACAATATTAGAGAGGCACTGGCCATTGGCGTGCGACGAGATTGGAGCTGGGTTTTATTGCGGACAATACAGGCAGATGACGTCGTTTTGGTGGAGGTTCGGGTCAGCCGAGTGTCCCCCAGGGCCCAATATGCAGACCTGTACTCTCCCTTCTACTGTTTGTAAATTGGCACCAATCTTCTGCACGGATTCCTCTCACTATTCAGGCCCTGTCCTCTTCTCTCTTTGAACCAGTTTCTCTTTTCAGTCTCATATTTATTTACAGGATATATTGTCAGTTTCTTTTATACCATGTTTGTTTTTTGTTTTTTTTCAATTTATTGATTTTTACAGCATTACACAATGAATGCTCGTACCAGATATAAATTTGTGATGAAATGAGTCAAGAAGCGATAATCCAAAGTCGATTCCTTGGAACTGATCGATTCCGTTGACTTTATCGATAGTTTTGCGAGACCTTATTAAGTTATTATAATTGGTTCTTCTTTCTAATTATATTTCTTTTTTGTGACGAAGCAATTTTTATGAATTGGTATTAGAGATTAGTATTAATACACATCATAGCAAAATATCGATATTTTTCTTCTGATAATCCTACTTTTTTTTTTTTTTTCACTAAACATCGTTTTTTTTTTTTTTTTTTTTTTTTTTTTTTAAATTTTTTTTTTTTTTTTTTTTTTTTTTTTTTTTTTTTTTTTTTTTTTTTTTTTTTTTTTTTCCTTCCAGCAGTAACCCTGTTGGAAGGTATTTTATTTTTTTCCCCGAACACACCATACTTGTAAAAAGTATACAATGTGCATGTAATTATTATTTTTAGGTTTGATTATTATTATTTTACATATACATACAGATAGTACATGTGTCGAAAGGTTAATATAAAAATAAGCAAGAAATATAAAATAAAATAAAGAACAAGAAGTTATATAACATAAATAAAAATTCAACAAAATCAAGCAACAAAGATATGTAGAGAAAAATTTATAAATATTTAGTGGTTTAAATATATCGTTACCTTATGATATATGGTTTATAAAAATACAACTTACGATCTTATATAAATTTCAAGGAAATAACAAAACTATATAAAATTTGTTTAAATAAAGGAAAGATAATACATTTTGTTTAATTTTTTCAGGTAGGATATATGTTGGTTCTGTTCCACTTCAGTGCCAACAGAGTGATCATATTTTGGTGGCATTATAAAATGGCTTGCAAACGCTAATCGCGGCTCTGCCCGCACTCATAAGTAAAGAACTTGGATAATAATTGAACTAATGATTACAAAATTAACTAATAATTGAAGTTTTGTTTGTTTATAGGTAAAAATCTAGTATTGAGGTATCGAATTGGCATTATTTCTTCAGTGATATATTTACGCATAGTAGTAATTTTTATCTTGGTACAATTGCATATATTAGGTGTTTGAAGGTTACGTAAAAGTATAACAAGGCATCTTTATACAATTTTTAATTTTAATGTTAGTGATGGAGACCCTTGCCGATAATGAAATGCGTCATTGTTTGCAACTAAAGACCCATGGCTTATATTTTTACTCACAATATCTGAAAGCAATGAATGGACGTTTTGATTTCGTACTAGTTTTTATTCGGCAGAAATAATTTTATTGGTTTTATCTGGTTGGATTTGAATTATTAATCATTACAGTATATGAATATGTGTCAAACCTCGTTTCTGCCACTCAACTATTTGTTTTTACTATTGTAAATGCCATTATTGCTAAACATTCCTAGGACTATGAAAATGGTGTTGTTAAAATTCAGTATATATGGGTTCAGTAATTTCATTGTAAACTTTATTGCCAAATAGTGCTATCCACATATCGGTCAATTTTCAAACTTCACTGTTATCAACATATCATTTTGGATCTTAAATCATAAATTAATTTACAGGCCTTAAGGCATACAGGTATGTTGTCAGCTCTAATTGTCAATAAATTTAGAACTCATCTCGCCGTGATTAAGAGCGAATCAGCCTGTCATAAAATCGAACATGAGTTATCGAGTTATTTGTGGTTCGATGAATTCTTGATTAAAACGAAGGGAAACTGGAAGATAATCCCCGGCTGACCGATGCTCCTTTAAATTAAACAAATTAAACCGGGATATTGGTCCGTGGATTAATTTATCAAACGCGAGGCCCGATTTAGATTCGAATCCTATCTGCCTTCACACCCAGCCTCGCTCCGCTCTCAAACAGTCCTGTATATAATTTTATCAAGTCGCAATTCGGTCGGCGACATTGAAATAGACAATCGACCCTTTGCATATTGTGCCGCTTTATTAATTCCTGGGTCCAATATACCCAGTTTAATACCCGGGTCGTTACTTAGTTTCCTATGAATGCAGTGCACAGCTGTATAGTCAGCAACTGCGGTTACTTTTCTGATATTTGCAAGTTCTAGTAAAGCCATTATGTACAGTTTTACAAAACATAATGCAAACATTAAATATTTTATTATATGAAGGTGATTATAGGAATCTAGTTGGGTTAAGAACCTTTAAAAAATACCTCCTTTTTTTATCAAATTGTTTTATTGTATACATATAATAAGCAGGCTCTCATCCTCTGGAAAATTCCATAAAGCAACAAAACATTTTATTTAAAGGGCATCCGTGGCGAGTGGCAGGGTTTTAGAAATCCTTAGAAAAGGGAAGAGTAATTCCTGAAAAACTAAAATGACATTGTTCGATTCAATGGTTTCGACTACATTGCTGTACGCTGCTGAGATATGGAGCCTCAGGTATTTAGAAGCACTCGAAGTCATCCAGTTAAAATTTCTTAAAAATCTTTTCCTCTGGCCAAAAAGTGTTCCGAATTATATAGTTAGACTTGAGACTGGTCGACGCCCTCTGAAAATGATGGTCATGAAAAAAGTAATTAACTTTTGGACAAGACTCTCAACACTCCCAGAGAACAGGTATCCACGGAATGTGCTTCAATAGACTAAGAAGTATGCAAGAAGTTGACATCGATTTTAACTGGGTCTTACAAGTTCATCATATAGCCACATCAACTAACACCCTCAATGAACTTAACGATATCTACAGATCGGAACTGCAATACCACAATAAGAATATCATAGAAAAAATAGCAAATCATTTCCTGTCTCTGGACATTAATAGAGCTCTAAATTCAAATACTAACCCCGTCTACAGAACTATCAACCGTCTGGATTTTTCTCCTGAAGAGTATCTAACTTTTAATACCTGCATCCACAAAACACGAGTTGTCAGCCGTTTAAGAATTTTAAACCCACACGCTGTAAATATACATTTAAAAAATACATCCTACACTATTCAAGATGAAGAAATCTGCAGTGCCTGTAAGCAACATATATCTAATAGCCTACATCATTTTCTTCTCCTGTGCCCGTCATCCACTGTATATAGGAAGAGATATCTGCAGCTATATATAACTGATTCAATGAATATAGACAGTATTGAAAAAGAAAATTATATTTACTTATTTTTATTATCAGTTGCTAAGATATACACTGTTCCCGAAATTACTAATTAACTAGTAACTTGCTCTGATGTTATTATTTGAGTATTATTTGCTTTATGGATATGATATATCAGTATTTCTATTTATTTAATCTTTGTTCATGTATATATATGTATATAAGTATATTAATTATTAATTTTTAATTATGTAAACTTATGCATTCATACCTGCATATAATAATGTGCAGTATGTACAATATATAGTAGGAGTAATATTTTATTTTGTTTACAATGCAAACTTTACTAAGATGTGCGGTCAGCTACTCATAAGAAGTTTGTACTAAATTGTTTATATTTTGAAATATTTGTACAAGATCTTTTTCTTTAACAAATAAAGTGATTATATTACTATTACTTAATAAGCAGGCTCTCTCAAGGGCGACAATATGTAAATAAATAATAAGATATAAAATAGGTTAATTAAAAAAAATTCTGACTATTCAAGATTTAAAATATAGTAAACATAAACATGAAATGTGTTAGAAAATGATAATATTGTGAAATATTATAAGAGAAATACTAGAAGAAATAATAGCACGATAATGAAGAGTTGGAGGAAAGGCTGCCAGAATTAAGAACCGCCTGGTTCAAGGGGCCAAAACTTTGGTGTTAAAAATGTCTAAAAAAAAAAAAAAAAAAAAAAAAAAAAAGACAGAATGGCTTCTCAAAAAAAAAAACGAAAAAGAAGAAATTATCAAATCGCTCCTATCGCCATGACTATGTATCGATACTCATTGGCGGAGCAACATATATATCGATGAATATATAGATATATATATTGAATAAAATATATTATACTTTTTTTTAATAATATATATATATATATATATATATATACAATATGTACAAATTTCATGGAGAAACCAAGCTTGCTTGCTATTACACTTATATAAGGCCTGCTTGTCCCCTCAGAGATCCCAGCGCTAGGATAAAAGATTAACGTTCCTTATTGAAAAATTAAATCAGATGTGGTCTTTAAGTAAATCAGCCACAAAACATATTTAAGTGCTTATTATGGAACGTTATGGAAAAAAAGTTATTTTTTTATTTTATATTGTTTTTCTTCTAGCAGTAACCCGGTTGGAAGGAATTTTATTTATTTCTGTACACACCATACTTAGAAGTATACAATGTACATGTAATTTTTAATTTTTTTTTTTTATTATTATTTCACATATACATAGTACATGTGTCAAAAGTTAAATATAAAGAAAAAAAGAAGAACTAAATAAAGTAAAGGACAAGAAGTTATATAATATATTAAAATTCAATAAAATCAAGCAACAAAGTTATTTTATCATCGAAAATTTTTAGTTATGAATGTTAATTGACTTAAAGTTATTTCATATATATATCCTCTATTTTTAGTAAGTATTTTTTATGAAATAAGTCTTCATTGACCATTGACCATCCACCGGCCAGTGTCCTAGTTTCTGTAATATTTTTGTCTGTAATATAGTTCTGTAGTAGTGAAAATAGTCTGCATTTATAAATGAGGAGGTGTATATTTTGTTCTTGTGTGAAATCACAAAGAAATAAGAATGAATCTAATGAAATTACTGCAAATTATTCGGAATAATAATTAGTTTTATCAGGTAAAAATGTTATTTCTATATTAAAGATCTTAAGAAAAATATTGATATCAGAATATCAAAAAAGAGTAATATTTTATCGATTGTATCGTTAGATACGATACAATCTTGATAAAAGGAGATATTGTGATTTTTGAAATTCATTATTATTATTTATTTTTATTTTTTATTTTATGAAATAACATTTTAAATATTCCTATTATATTTGAATGATATTCCTGCTTATTTTATCGTTCTAGTTAATTTATTTCTCAACTTAAAGAGTAACAAAGCTATTTCAAATTTTGAAAATTTTATAGCAATTTATAACGAATTTAAAGTGTTAATAAAAAATACAGTTAGCATTTTGTACTAATTCGTAGTTTGTTGTATACCATGTGTGCAATTGTAACCAGGATCACAACTTGATTTTTATGTTTTTTTTTTATTTTAGTCTAGGTCTCTCATCCAGCTCCTTTTTAGCCTTTTCTGGGTAATATCGAGAATATGTATTGCGGCCATGTAATTTTTCGAGAAATCGTTTGTAGTGGGTTAGTATTTAGTATCCGGTTAGTATTTGATCGTTAACTGTTGGCATGCGTAGTTTAGTATGTAAAGTTATGTTACTTACGTACCAGGGTGCTTTTGTGATTGCCCTAAATGTTCATTTTGATTTTGCTGATATGTGTTTTGTTTTGTTTTGTTTTTTAAGCTTTTCTGTAAATCTGCGAAGCGTATGTCCAAATAGGTTTCAGTACGTAAGAATAATTATATATTTTTATTTAAATTGTAAAGTTGAACGTTTGGAGAGGAGCGAGTATAAAAGTATTAGCCTTTTGTTGAGCGTTTTCCTTTTTTTCTAGATTAGTGGACTCCATGTTATTCATCGGTCAAACATCAGACCAACGTAGTGTAAAGAGTCTGTTTGAGGAATCGGTGTGTTGTCAAGGAAAACTAGTAGACATGTTTCACGTCGAAGAGGAAAAGTAATATGTTGCGATTTTTCATAATTTATGCCGAATTTCCAGATAATATGTAATTTTGACAAGTAATGTTGTAGAATCGTTGAAGCGTGAATTGGATTTATATATCTTTTTAAAATTGTGTACTCTGCATAGGTCGCTGTAAGAATGTCAGAGCTAATTGTGTGTATATAATGTAGAGTAATGGAGCAAGCACTGAGTCTTGCGGTACTCCAATTTTACGTTTTAATTTATTTTTTAATTTTTGTTTATATCACTTAAAAAGGCGGCAGATACAAGCTGCAGCGTCGGTACTTCATTAGAAGTATTTGTTTTATTACAATCTATATGCATTTCAAATTCGTTTCTTTATAGAATAAATTTTATTATACTAATTCACAGATTAATGGGTGGCCAACATGCAAACATTTATTCAAAGTTCAAGTGTTCCTCCTCACCAATAACCTATAAAAAAATATTTAAAAAATATATTAGTTTATCATTTATTGTCATCTTGTTTGTTTAAAATATATTAAATCCGAGTAACTATCTCTTTGACTGCCCTATAGTTGAGGACGATAGTTTTATGACTTCTTCAATATGACTGTCTTATCACTACTAGCACACCATCTTCTTTTATAACACCTTCGTGTCTTATCTAGTTAGTAGTACTGAAATAGAAGGCACTTTACTAGAGTAGATATATAGGCTGCCACACAGCGAGGCATAATTAGAAAAACAATGAAAAATGACTATCTTTCTAGAGTATTTTTTTTTAAATGCCTCAAATAAATTAAGCATGTGATTGTGAAATTGATTTTTTCATAATATTATTATCACTATCTGAACACGTCCTTGAAGATGTTCTTTAAATGAAGAAAATATCACGTTTTAATGTTCTGTTAAAATAATTTATTGTAAGGCTGATTTTTGGCTAACTTTTTGAGGAACTCTTTGAACATCACTGTAGACATAGGATTTTGCAGGATTGGATTTTATAAAAGTAAGAATAACCCTGACTGCCAAGAATTTTCACTGTTAGTTGTCTCGTTAATCTTGCTTAAATTAATTTCAATTTATCTATTTAAAAAAGCTCCACATAGCAATTTATCTATTTTGTTTCAAATTAAAGTATCTGAGAAACAGTATTATCAGTATAAATCGTAACCTAGGAAGAATTTGTTCAGGGAAATAATGTATTTGTTATATATCGTTTTATACAACTAATTTTTGTAAATGATATCTTTATTTATTTTTTAATGAAGCATTTGCAAATTGTTTGCTGTTTGTATGTTTTTAATTTTCCTATGTTATAAAATATTTCTATTTAATGGGACTTTAAATCGTTTAAAAATTATAAATAATGTACAATCAAGGGCTTACAGAGCCTTAAAATAAAATAATATTTGTAGAACAAAATAACAGATAATAATAATTTAAAAAAAAAAAGAAAAAAGATATTACAGTAGAACCTCGATTATCCAAACTATTTGGTGTCAGGAGTGGTTCGGATAAGCGAAATGATCGGATAAATGAGTTTGAAAATTGTACATAGAAGCAGAAAAAAAAAAAATCGGTCTGTTAAATGAATCCAGAAAAGTGGGAAAAATTCAATACTTGAAAATTCTTCATTTATTTATTACAATGTACATTAAAACTAAATATGTACATATTATGTTTTATCCATTACTTCATAAAAAAGGCTTCATTTTTTATTTCTATTGGTTTGAAAAAAATTTTCAATGTTCGTCTGCTTCAACATTTTCATTTTTTTATTTTATTTTTTTTTTTTTTTTTTTTTTTTTTTTTTTTTTTTTTTTTTTTTTTTTTTTTTTTTTTTTTTTTTTTAGTTTTTTTTTTTTTTTTTTTTTTTGTTAAAACAGCAGAACTACAGTTGATTCCTCTTGCCTTTCAAGCCATTGATATGTAAAATCGATGTCTTTTATTACATCATCGTGGGTACCTCTGCGAGTTCGGATAATAGAGGGTTGTTCGGATGATGGAGGTTCGGATAATCGAGGTTCTACAGTAATTAAAAGTAACAGAAAATTTAAAATATTTTTTTTACAAAAACAATAATATTCCATAATTATAAAATGCTCATATTTTTTACAGCTAAAAAGTGGCTGGATAGTAGGTGGTTAAAAAAGTGGTATTTGAAACTGGGAAGGGGAATTAAATGAAGAATGTTGAGAGATATGGAATTCCATAGAGAAGAGGATCGGATTACGAAAGATCTATCAAAAGTGGCTGAGCAATGAGCAGGAGTATACAAATCTGATTGACGGCAACGGCATTGGCGAGTAAGAAGTGAAGATCACGAAAATAAAACGAATTAAGTAGTTAAATAGTGTTTTGAGTCTAAGTAATAGTCTGGAATTATTTATAAAATTCAGTTAATCGCCGGTCCCTCCACCGAGTACCATTGATACCATCTTCCGTCTACAATTTACAAAATGTACAAATCCTGTTCGTTCACTAACGAAATATAAAAATAAATTTTTCCCCTTAAAAAATAAGGCCGACTCTGGGATTAAATTATAATAAAGCTGTTTCCCAGATGCCCGTACTTCTCGGATCAAACCACAAAAATTTATCCAACCTAGTTCAATGGAGCCTTTTTTAAAAGGCTAAATAAAATGCACTTACAACGATACCAAACGTGATTTCTATTTGTGATTTTTAACTTAAAACTTTAAAAGGCTGATGATAAGGTTAAGGTGGTTATGATTTTATTCAATTTAGCACTTGATAAAGTTTTTTTTTATCAATTATTGAATTTTTGCCCTCGATTGAATTATGGTTTTGTTTTATCCAGCGCCTCATGAAATGCATACTACCAAAAAACAGCTTATAAGAGGACTCCTTTACATAATACTAGGTTTTTACCCTTTTTTGCACCACTGTTTGTTATACAAACCTATTTGTAACACTTAAAAGATATTGATAAAATTCGAAATAACGATGATATATTTAAATAAATTGATATTTCAATTTTTTAATGTCAATTATCTTCGAGTATAGTCCGAAAATATGATAATGTTCATTTTGCGATTACTTTTATTTATATAATATCAGTTCCTTGTATATTTTCTATAATACTGATAACTTTTTTTTTTTTTTCAATATTTACGATACTTCACCAAAAAAAACTGTTTCGTTATCTTAAAGCAAATTATTACAAAAGTTTTTTTCTACAACAATACTATCTTTTATGACGGGTAAATATTTAATGTAAACCTTCATTTTGTTGTTGTTCTTTTTTGTATAGATTAAAAAAAAGATACTGAAACATAAATAAAATTAAAAAAGACAATATAGTGTAGGAGAGTTAAAGAAACATAAATGATAGAGAAATAATAAGGTTGCAGTTAGGTAGATTTTAAACTTCTTCCCTAAGGATTCATATTTGCATTTTGACTACCTTATCGCTTGAAGGGGTCAATATATTTACCTTATATTTCGTCCCACTTTCCGAGGGTTTATTCAGAGACCAAACTCCTCTTGAGCACTGTCTTCATTATTTTAGGAACAGCTAAGAGTATATAACCTCGTTCCTAATATTTTTTAAAACTAGACCATCTTCATTGTAAAAATTGTTTAGTATTTCCACTATTTCTACGATTTTTTTTAACAGGGGTTTTCTTTCTACAAGAAGTAAAATAGTGTTATATTGCCCTTTGAATATAAATCGTTTTTCATTTAAAGCTAGTCAAGTTCATTTACCAGTTCAATGTTATTATTGTAATCCAATTAATTACTTCAATTACATTTTTATAATTAAACTAACTTAATTATGCTAATTCCACGTAACCTTTGTGAGAAGAAAGATTAGAGTCAATTAATTATTTCAAAATATTTTGATTTGTCAGGTAAGTAGCTCTTGATTGGCATACCTTACAGAGCTGGTTAGGGACCTCGGACGTCATAGAACGAATATACTTTATTATAAGCTAGCGCATTCTTTAGAAACGAAATTAAACTAAATATCCATGCATATGATTAAAGGACTCTACATAGAACTTTTTTTTTATGACATCATAAAATCATATATTACTCTGTAAATTTCTCTTCATTTTATTTTTAGACTGATTATAAAAATAATAAATTGTAAAATTTTTAATAATTTGTTTTCTGTTTGTTTTTTTAAATTTATGCCAAAATGGTTGAAAACGAGATTTTTTGGCTTCTAGTAGGCTAATATAATATTGCCATTATTCCTCTTCATTGTCAGAATTGCTGTCAGAATGGACATCAACCAAAGCCGAGTACACTGGTAGATGCAGTTAATGTATTTCATCACCTTGACACAGAGGGCATTATGGGCTCTGTACAACTCCAATCCTAAGCAGGTGTTGCGGTAGGTGATCATGCCCTGTCTTCATGCAAAAGCAAGCTAGAAATACTTTTTTGTGCTATCGGTATTTCAAGCTAACTCTCCCAATGCTTTCCTTCAGCCTGTTCCTCTTAAAGTTACTGATCTCTTCTTTATGGACATTTTTTATTATTCCTTTTGCCGAGTCATAAGAAAAAGGAGGATTGTAATGCGGTATTTCTGAATCGCTTCAGGCAAGCCGATTAGCTTGTTCGTTTCCCGGTAGAACAGAGTGACTTGGTAAGCATTGAAATGCCACACATATAATATTTATAGAATGTTTATTTAGTTCTATAAATATAAAAGAAAATTTTATGTTTTTTTTTCTTTACTATAAAGTAAAACCACATAGTAAAAATTTATCAAAACATAATATAACATCTAACTTATCTTTAAGGGAAATAGAAGTCTTCAAGTATTTCATACAAGAGAGATTGCCCCTTTAAGCACAATAGTGGAGAAATGGAACTTTGGAACAGTTCTTGCTCAGGCGCTTCTATATGTGTTATATTCCTTCTCTCTGTTGAGTCCGGATCAGCATTAATCTAAATCAAGGGAGGCCAGTCAGGAATTTATTTCCTGACAAAATACAAATGATATTTTTTTAAATAATTAATAAATTAAATTTATCTAATTTCTTCTCCACAAGGTTAGCGTGGGGTCAATAATTAAGATGTCTTAATTACAAATAAGAGTAATCCAAATATATTAATTAGATGAGTCACATGCAAATTATAAATTAATTTTAGTATTGTTAAATAAAAAAACAGATATATATTCCAACAAGTAGTTGACACATAAAATTACAAACAGGAAATAAGAATCATAACTTAATTTAAAAACTTATATGGTAACAAATAAAACTTGACCTAAACTTATCTTAATCTGAGGGAGATGCAATAATGCGGGTAAGGCGTCATCAGTGGAAGTGGAAGTCATCGGTGAGGTGTCATCTCAAAACGACTACCTCTAATCGGCTACATCGTGGTAAGGGCGGGAACCGCCAGACTGGCCTACCAGGGAGGCAAGGCCAGACCCAAGACCTCAAGGAACCAGCTTAGGAGAAACATGACCGCACAAGGCAAGCCCCCGAAAATATTTTTCTAGCCCTCTTTGAAGAATAGGCTCCACACCGGCTTCACAGTTTTTTTAATTAAAAAAAAAAAAATTAAAATATCATGTTTACCCCAAATATTACAAGGTAAGGGGTAGGCGGGTAGAGAAACGGTCCTTTGTTGTATGACCCTATAAAAGGTGTGAATTTCCCGACTACCCGTGAGAGGCTGTGAAGAGGCTAGCTACCCTATTGCGCACCTCCCTATTATGCTTGTTAAATTAAAACCTAGTAAGTTTGATACATAGCATGTGGTAGCGGACTCCGTCCAGAATCTTAAGCAAGTTGTAGTAGAATGGGAAGCAGAGCTGGAGATAAAAGGCATGATTATAAATTAAAGCAAAAGTCATGGAAATAGGACGCGAACCTGAAGATGTGGAGATGACTTGCAGAGAAGAAATCCTAGAAGCCGCAGAATACTATAAGTATTTAGGCACAGTTATAATAGGATATTTTTAAGGGCCGAAAGATATCATTGGCCATTCTACCCCCCAAAAAAATTAGTTTTTTTCCTTAAGGATACAATTTTGAAATCTTCCAAGATTTATGGGTCATATGCAGTCGCAGGAAAGTCCGCCATTGTAATTGTTTTGATCACCATTTACTATTTTAAAATTTTAGTTTTCATTCTTAAGGATCCTATTTTGAGATCTTCCAGGATATAGCGATTTTAACCGGTCGCAGGATGGTCCGCCATTGCCGTCCTTTTAAAAATCCACCATTGCTGTCCTTTTTAAATGTTAATTAAATTGTTTCGTTTTTTACAGAGGAATTCCTCCCTTCTTCTTAGAATTTTTGTCCTTTTGGTCCCTGTCTAACGCTTTGGTAGGAAGGTTGGAAATAGTCTCTCGACCCTAACTGTTTATACCCTAATTATTATTACTATTATTTTCGTTACTAAGGACCACGTTTAAGCCACCAAGTTAGCTTTACGCTTTCTCCAATACTCCTACCTCTGTTAACTTTTCTCTTTTGTCTCTTCTGCCGTCCATTTTCTCCCTGTCCTTTTAGAGCTTTTTTGTCTTGGAAGCCTAACCACTCTTTAATTTTGTTTTTATAATTTGTTCTGTTTTCGAATTCTTCTTTATTTCAGTCCATTTATTTTAAATCTTCATGTACCTTCTGAAGCGAATTGGGTTTGCCTTTTAATCTTTCAAAATGTTGTGCAATTTGTTAATCTGCTTGGACTCATTATTTGTATGTGCCCATAGCACATTAGTCTCCTTTTCCTAATTTCATCTGTAATCTTTTCTACATGTTTGTATACTTCTGTGTTCTTCTGAATTTGAAAGTTTCTCCTATTGTTCTGTTTTCGGATGTCTTCCTTACAATCTTTCTTTCCTCTTTCCTGATTTTTTTCATTTTTTTCCTAAATTAGTGTTTTAGCTGTATATAAACATCCTGGCCGAATGATGAATTTGAATTTCTGTCATACCCTAATTATTATACGAAGTAAAGAAAAATCATTGCATCAATATTGATACTAGAAAAATCTTTAAAAGGCACACACCACGGCTAACGATTTTAAAGATCGATTCCACCGGAGTACTGTATCAGCCTTATGCTGAGGGTAGGCCATAACGACCGCCACCCATGAAGGGCGACAATAGAGAGGCAATGTTAAATATTTGAGAAAGGGCCGCGGTAATATCCAGAGGAGACCTAATAATTCACCGGTATCGGGTTCTTCGCCGGTAGCCTCCGCGATAAAGTGTATCGGTTATGGGCGAGTTGCTAAATCAGTCGCCTTTGTGGTGTCGGCAGCGGAGTCGTTTTTCACGGGGGCTTAATTCGATTCTGTAGGTAGAGTCGATATATCGATATCTCGCGGGAACTGTAAATAGGACTCGGTCTTATATACAGTGGGGTGGAAAGGAGAGGGAATATATATCATAGGCCATATAGGATCTGTTTTAGCATATATATCAGCCTTCTTATCGCGGGGCCAACCTCCTGTGATTAATGGTGTCTGGGAAGGCAGTACGCGGTTCGGTTATCTCCAGAAGCGCTATCGAAAAAATAAATTGAATGGTTTCAATAAGTGAAATTTGAAAAAAGCCAACTCTGTATTTAGATTAAAAAAATCTCAATAATTATCATATTAAATACAAATGTTTATACATATTACTAGATCTTTTAAGTTAAAATTATGAAGTATTTGTTTCTTGGGTCTAAACGCTCTTGTGTAATCTAACTAGTACAGGAATGACGAGTTATTCTGCAGGTTATCAACCTATTCTAGCCAGGTTGTAAAGGTCATGATTTATTACCTAGATTTATGATTTTTTTTTTTTAAAGTAATTAAATCAACTACTAATTGAAATGTTATTAAATTCTGCATATAGAATACAAATCACCATAATACTCCTTGGTCCATTCATAACTATTGAGTACCTGCAAATGAGATGGGAGAAGCTCTCTGAAGGATTAATTCTGAAGACATTAGGTACCCAATTGCGGGAAGCAATTAGTAACCGGAAAGGTAACTTCCTACTACCCTCTTACCTGTCTTTGGATTATATCCAGCCCAATATTAATTAGTCTCTCCTCGAGGGGGCCGTTCTATATTCTATTCAAACTCTTAACCTCCTTTGAATCTCATATTGTTCCATTTTTAATGCTCGTAAACATTTAAACATTTACTGTGATAAACAATATTGTTTATATTGATGATTATAAATTTAGTTATTGGCAAATAAGGGTTCAGGAGAAGTAACCAGATATGTCAATTTTTTTACGAGAATGAGTCATTATTATCAATAGGTACCCATCGTTTCAGAATGAAAAGCTGCATTCATCTAGCGAGTTAAATGTGGACGGGGAAAGAACCAGGCATGTAGGGCTGTCACGTTTCACAGTATCAGAAATTTTTCTGGAAATCCTCAAGTTCTTCTTATATCACTGTTTCATTTACAAAACATGAATTTCTATCCGAGCTTCTTTTTTTTTTTTTTTAATAATTGCAATGGTTTTATAAAGTTGGTTTCTTCTAGAAAAATATGCGTCCCCTTCCTAAAACTTATGAGGTAGCAGGAATTGCTAAGAGGCCAGCAGGCAGTATAGTGTACCTGGGTGTCACTTCAGACAGGCACCTCACACTTTCAGGCCACTGCAACAGAAAACTCAAGTCGGTGAGAACTTAGAATTTAGTCTTAGAGGCTAAATCACCTGCTGAGTTCACCTCTCGCTCCGCCTCAAATTAATGATTTATAAATGTTTGCTGAGACCGGCTCTCCTTTATGGAGCTCCGATGTTAGCAAACATATCACAATCAACATCGAAACGACTCCAACAGTTTCAGAGCGGGGTATTGAGACTAATCGTTCAACATACAACGTTACAAAGGACTAAAACTGACATATTATACAGAACACTAGATCTGTTTACCTTACACGAAGACATATCAAATCCTTTGAAAGCCTCAAACACACGACTAACACATTAACACCGACTGAAAAACCACAGAGGTGGCAAAACTACATTAAAACTATTAGACTTGACTAAGATAATGTATCAGACTCTTTTTCTCAAACACCTAGTGAGCCCCATCACTGGGTCAAAAATTATTTTATTGTTGTTTCATCATTTTTGTACTTTAATGAGAAATCCCTTAAAATGCATTAAGTGCAGAAAAAGAGGTGGATTCATAATTTTTGTAATTGTATTATAAAACTTTATAAATAAAGGGGATTAGAAATAAAAAATAAATAAAGTAAACTTGGTAACTTTGGTAATTTTTCTCAGTTTCGATAAAAGTTGACTTACATGGTTTCTTTCCCTGACTTTTCAAATGTGATTATTCCATATGTTGTTTAGTACTCATTTTCTTATTTATATGTTGAAAAGTATTTTTAAAAAATGTACAAAGGAAACGTAAGGAAATAAATGTAATTATTGATATCTTACTTCGAAAAACTAGTAAATCTAAGTAAGATATAGTTTTCATGAAATTCAAAAAGTACATACCTTTAATAATTATGTATATAATTAATTATTACGATGTAATTGTTATAAGTATTTTACAATTAATAAAAATTTTGATTATATTTTAAACCATTCGATTTTGTCGGCACATTTTTCACTACAACCCCAAATCTCTTTGTTGGATCCGAATATGAACGCGTTTCATGAGCAAACCGCTGAACATATTTTAATGTTATATGAGATTAATCGACGCAGAATTTATTGCTCTATAAAAAAGGAGAGTATACAATTTTCCTTACGGGGCTTCATTTACGAGATAGAACCAATTTCGTTAACAGTTTATCCAAAATCAAACCACAATTTTTGGTTTTACTGATATATCTCAAATACGAAGAGGCAATTTTTGACTATCCAAATCTCTTTCAAAGCTCGAAATTTAATGATGTACCACTTTTAAAATGTAACATTTTTGTTTCATTTATTAATATTATATTTTCTACCATTATCCATTTTGGGGCTTAAAAAAAAATAATAATAAAATAAAAAACGCTAATATGATGAAAATATAAATGTAACACTATTCTGTGTTTTATATATTTATAATTTTTTCTTTCAACTTCCCTAACATCAGGAAGTTTATGAGAAGTTAACATTACTTGTGGTTTAGCATTATATTAATTCTGATTTATATATTAATAATTCATTGATTTAGTGTTTTTCACTTTGATATTTTCTTATTTCCACTTCATTACTTTCTTATTTCTTATTTTAATATCAGAAGGTAAACAGAAGTTAATATTAGTTTGAACATGGTTTTAAAGATTCTCCATAAATTGAGGAATATAACCGTTCCCCTCGAAAAGTAGCGACTTAAACATCGAAATAAATTGGAAGAAGGTCAGAATCAATAAAAGGTATTCTAGGCGCGTGAATGGGTTGGAGCCCCGCTTCTGAATGGGTGCTCTCAATATTAAAGTAAATTTAATTATTGCTAAACCTTCCTAGATCTACGAAAATTATATAGTTAAAATTTGGTACATATGGGTTAAGGAGTTTTACAATTTAGACACTATGGGGTAATGGTGCTAACAAGATATCTACCCATTTTCAAACATCACTGGAATCCACATGCCCCACCACATATTTGTCTCTATTTTAACAATTTAATTGAAAATAAGTAAATATTATTATCAATTTCTAGCTCTGTATAATACACTACTGTTGTGACCTCTCATGTCGGATGGCGCACGTCACCTATTGGTCAATTTTTAAACTTCATAGTTATCAACACATTATCGCTTTTTAATAATAAATAAATCGAAAATCAGTAAATTTTATTATCGCTAAACCTTCCTGGAACTAATGATGATCTAGTTAAAATTTCGTAGGCTTTGGTTCAGTACTTTTAGTAGTTAGTGATCACAAACGAAAAATGGTTTTTCCTTTTATGCATTAAAATGCGAAGCATTATGGAGAACTTTTCCTATTCCCAAATCCTCCTGACTTGGTTTAAGCTTGTTGCCTGGGGAGACTGATGAACTGTTTCATTAGATTTATCTTCGGGATTCCCAGGCGGTCACACGTTACTTGCCGATATTCTGAGCTTGGGTGGCTCTTTCCTAAATTTTGACGGCAATACTTTCTGGGTACTTTCCTATTCCAATCTCTAAAAACCAAAAAACCTTCCTATATTCTTTACTTATTAACTCTGCGTTCTTCTATCCACCTACTAAACACTAGATCCCAACCTTTTAACCTGTATACCCCCTCACATAAAACCGCTTCCTTTGACAAATCCTTCATCATTCGTGGTACCTCCTTCTGGAATTCCCTACCCACTTTTTTTCGTAAAGCAGCTTCCATTAACTTCCTTTAAAAATAATTTATTTCTGATCCTTTTAGACAATCAATGTTCCGCAAATATGTCAATAATCGAAAAAATATTTAGAATTACTTTTTTTTTATCTTTCTTTTATATGTTCATATATATATATATATATATATACGATTGTATGATGATGGCGTTCTCACATCAGTTGTTGGTGTTCTGAGTAAAGGTGGCTTTATCCACGTTTTCGGCAACAAAACTTCCTTGGTTCCTTTCTATTCCAATCCTTAAAGTCCAAAAAACCTTCGTACATTTACGACATCCTTGCCCTTCGTTCTTCCATTCATCTTTTGAACACCAGATCTCAGCCTATAGATTCGTATACCCCTTCTCATCGAACTGCTTCCTTTGAAAAATCCTTTATTAATCGTCCAGCTTTACTCTGGAATTCTATACCCATTTCGATCCGCACTGCTCCTCTCACTTCCATTAAACATCATTTATTCATCTATCTCCACAATTATCAATCTTCCGAAATTATGTAATAATATATTAGTGTTAGAATATTTCTTTTTATTTTATTTTTTATTTTTATTTTATTTTATTTTTATTTTGTTATTTTGCTTTTTTCATATAAACCCGAAGACTTTTTTTTAAATCTTAAATTTCACCTTATATATTTATATGTATATAATTTACATTCTATATAAGTTGCTGCCTGATATGTACCCAGCCAGACAATGATACCTTTTTATTGTACTTTTATGTTATTCTTAGGGGGCAAGGTGTCCCAGATTAAAGATATTTTTTCATTAAAAAAAAAAAAAAAAAAAAAAAAGAAAAAGAAAAATTGTATTTTATGTTATAATTATTATTTTATATATTTTTTTAAAATTTAATTTATTTTTTTTTCCCTGTAAAAAATGTATGCTGTAATTACTGAAGGATTTAATTTGTAAATAATAGGCCAGGCAATTGTACTTTTAACTGTGCATTATTTTTATTTTTAGGGGACAGTAAGTCCCAGAATAATGTTTATTTTTTCATTTCATTTAATTTCATTACCTAGATTCTCGAATCTATTTTCTAGATAAAGACATTACGTCTGTTATATCTATTATACCTGCTATAAAAATATCCTAACATAT
Source organism: Euschistus heros (assembly GCA_003667255.2). Lineage (NCBI taxonomy): Eukaryota > Metazoa > Arthropoda > Insecta > Hemiptera > Pentatomidae > Euschistus > Euschistus heros. The sequence goes on from RCWM02000297.1 coordinate 1,096,767, forward strand.
GATGTTTACACACTTTTACGCCTCTGATAAAAATGCCGTTAAAAACTGAAGCGAGGCCAGTATTTTATAATTTTTTAGGGAGGCCAGTAACCTCTTCTTCGACAGAAATGGTCCCCTATTTATTTGTTCTCGTAAAATAAATATTGACCATAAATAATAAATCCTCTAAGCCCCCTCTGGCTTTGCATATATTTTCCTGAGGGCAGCTAAATATTTCTTATCAATATATCAAAAAGAGAGAATTGTATATTCATAATAAATTAGAAGTGATTTATTTGTTCGGGTATAAAAAAAAAGAACAACAGAAAAGAAACTTCCAATGAATAATAGGGGGTTGTTAGTCAAACAAACAGAAAAAAAAAATGAAAAAGTAAGAAAAAAAAAGAAGAAATTATTAATTCAGGGAGGAGGGATCGGTTGTAAACCTCAGCTAAACTGGATCCCGAACCACGAAGAAGTTTTTTCCCGAAGGTATACCCAGGCGTTCATAAATTAGCCGGAAGCCCTTCCGTAAAATGGCGAATAAATTGATTGCCGGATCTAATGAATATAAATGAAGTGGGAAACTGGGGATTCTTTTCCCCCCTCCCCCGGGGACCGGGGCACTCACTGATAGAGGTGTTCTTGTACTGTCTTTTTGCTGATAAACCTTATTTTGGTGATATCAACTGGCCTATAGTCGTAGACCTGTTGCGGGGGATTCTTCAACTGGGCTATTCCTGACAAAAAAAAAACCTTGTACACTTACAACCTGGGCCTTGGTTTCAGTTACTTGGGAAGGAATTATTGTTCAGGCACTAATAACTCTATAAGGAGATGATGTGGACAGCATTCAAGCTCAACTTCCAGATTTTCACCCAACAAAGAAAACTCTTATAAAAAAACAATGTGCCAGAGGGGTGTCTTCTAACTCCTTGGTCGATCCACAGCTGGAACAACAGACCATAAATTCTTGAAGACATGATATGGCCGAGGTTGTTCATGAGCCAGGCACTTCAGCAAACTTCAGAGCTTCCGCACAGTGGTTTTACCAATCAATCGAAAGTCTAAAATCGATTAAAGAAATTTTAATTTGTATTTATATAAAAATTATCTTAAATACAGTATAAGACGGGAAGGATCATCTTCATAAAGCCAATGGTCTCAGCATACATCATTTATTTAAAACGTTTCGCCTAAGTCAGGTGTCATCAGTTATTACAACCTACGAGATCACAGCTTCGACCACAATCAATTTCATAGTAACTTTACAACACTAGGAATTCAGGGCAATAGTATATTGTATATATATTTATTACAAATAACAAATTATGCTAAAATAAAAAGAATTAAAAGTATTTCAATTTTAAATCATTATAATCATGCAGAATTACAAATGTAAAAAAAAAAAAAAAAAAAAAAAATATTTAACTAACAAATACAAGTATTAGTTAAAATAGAGCTAAAAATTATACACACACACACCAGTAACCAACTTTTGCCGCTGTAAATTAAAAATGGCTTTGTGAGAAACGTTTTACTAAGGGACTACCATCTATTGAGATTTCTTTAAGATCTGGAAGACCAATGAAACCATTTTCAAGCTGCAGTGACATTGTTCAACGAAGAAAAGTTAGTCTCTGTAAACCGTATAAAGAATTTCACTCTATGAACAGAGTATGGACAGGTTTCGAATATCGTACGACCCTATAATAAGTATCTAGAGGTAAAAACAACCTGGAAATAGCCACTCCTTGCGAGAAAAGGCCTTGAAAATGAGTTTGTGTGTGGAAAATGACCATTCTAATTCTAGACTGAAAACAGAAAAAGATTTACAAAAAATAATATTTTTATTTATTTTTGATTTTATGATTACCAAAAAGAACTTATTTGGATTCTTTGTTTGATTCCAATTAAATACGTAAGCATTTTTCTCTAAAATAAATATTTAAAAAAATATTTTTTGGAGGTTATTTCTGAATTCTAATTATCCTATAAATTTATTTAAAATGTATTAATTACGTATTCTTCTTCAAATAACTTTATTTCATCATTCTTTTCTTTTTTTGGTTTATTCATAACTGAATTCCACTTTAAGTGTGATATTAAACGTTTTTCTTTCAACAATAATTTCGAACGCCTAATTCAGTAAAAGTTTCCACTATGTGCCGGTTCGATTTGTGGAATGAAATTTATTTTATGATGGACCCGCCAAGAGCTTTGCCTTCATATTCTTCCTAAAATAGGTTAGTAACCTGTAGATACAATACTTCCTACCCTTGTTGGAATACATAAACCCAACAACAATAGTATCATAATTTTCCTGCGACTGTGCCATAGCGCTCTCTCTCAGCCTCCACTGGATTCTACTAGTGACGCAGCAGATAGAACAGCGCTGGGAACTTTCTGTGCCCAGATTGCCTTCCATATTGGGGGGGGGGGAGCGGGCTTGGATCGGGGTGTTCCCCGGAATGTTTGTAATTTTTTTATATAGAGTGTGAATGTAGTTATGATTCTTTCTTTTCTTTCTTAATTTTAATATTTTATTTTGTTTGTTTGTTTATTTCGTTTAACGTCACTTTATGCTGCTATTGCTAATCGGACTATGCTACGTTGGGAGCCCTAAATTTTGCCTATCCAGGTATAATTAGGATAGGGATCTTTAACGAGTACCTGACATCGCACAGGCTCGGGACCCCCATTTTACGTCCCTTCCGAAGGATAGGATTTTTAGGAGCATAGCTAAGGATTTTTACTCCCTTTAAAAAAATCCTGAGGTCATCTGCCGGGCTGCTAACCCACGATCTTGGGTATAGTAGGTTGCTATGCTAACCACTACACCACAGGTGACCCCCTTTTTTTTTTATTTTGTTATGTATTAGTTTCAAAAATCATTATCTATTTTATATTATCACTTATTATATTATATTCTTATCTCTTGTAATTTTATTTTTTGTATATATATATATATATATATAGTGTGGCGCCTTATCCAACTAGGCCACCGGGGTCGTATCCGAACCAGGCAATCCCCTCTCTTCAGTGATCCATAACCCCCGGGCACTCGCAAATCGCGATGTAATTCCGGGGATGAATGTTCATATTGAACATTACTTTAAATTTGGATCTCGTGGACAATCCGTCACCGTTTTAAATATATGTAATTTTTTCTTGATATTACTCATTATTATTAAATATATTATTTTATTTTTTGAAGAGAAAAAGATTTGACCCGGTCGGGATTCGAACCCGAATTTCACCTCTCTAGTGTGGCGCCTTATCCAAACTAGGCCACCGGGGTCGTATCCGAACCAGGCAAATCCCCTCTCTTCAGTGATCCATAACCCCCGGGCACTCGCAAATCGCGATGTAATTCCGGGGATGAATGTTCATATTGAACATTACATTTAAATTGGATCTCGTGACAATCCGTCACCGTTTTAAATATATGTAATTTTTTCTTGATATTACTCATTATTATTAATATATTATTTTTTTTTTTTGAAGAGAAAAGATTTGACCCGGTCGGGATTCGAACCCGAATTTCCACCTCTCTAGTGTGGCGCCTTATCAACTAGGCCACCGGGGTCGTATCCGAACCAGGCAAATCCCCTCTCTTCAGTGATCCATAACCCCCGGGCACTCGCAAATCGCGATGTAATTCCGGGGATGAATGTTCATATTGAACATTACATTTAAATTTGGATCTCGTGACAAACCGTCACCGTTTTAAATATATGTAATTTTTTTTTTTTTTTCTTGATATTACTCATTATTATTAAATATATTATTTTTTTTTTTGAAGAGAAAAGATTTGACCCGGTCGGGATTCGAACCCGAATTTCCACCTCTCTAGTGTGGCGCCTTATCCAACTAGGCCACCGGGGTCGTATCCGAACCAGGCAAATCCCCTCTCTTCAGTGATCCATAACCCCCGGGCACTCGCCAATCGCGATGTAATTCCGGGGATGAATGTTCATATTGAACATTACATTTAAATTTGGATCTCGTGACAATCCGTCACCGTTTTAAATATATGTAATTTTTTCTTGATATTACTCATTATTATTAAATATATTTATTTTATTTTTTGAAGAGAAAAGATTTGACCCGGTCGGGATTCGAACCCGAATTTCCACCTCTCTAGTGTGGCGCCTTATCCAACTAGGCCACCGGGGTCGTATCCGAACCAGGCAAATCCCCTCTCTTCAGTGATCCATAACCCCCGGGCACTCGCAAATCGCGATGTAATTCCGGGGATGAATGTTCATATTGAACATTACATTTAAATTTGGATCTCGTGACAATCCGTCACCGTTTTAAATATATGTAATTTTTTCTTGATATTACTCATTATTATTAAAATATTTTATTTTTTTTTTTTTGAAGAGAAAAGATTTGACCCGGTCGGGATTCGAACCCGAATTTCCACCTCTCTAGTGTGGCGCCTTATCCAACTAGGCCACCGGGGTCGTATCCGAACCAGGCAAATCCCCTCTCTTCAGTGATCCATAACCCCCGGGCACTCGCAAATCGCGATGTAATTCCGGGGATGAATGTTCATATTGAACATTACATTTAAATTTGGATCTCGTGACAATCCGTCACCGTTTTTAAATATATGTAATTTTTCTTGATATTACTCATTTATTATTAAATAATTATTTTATTTTTTTTGAAGAGAAAAGATTTGACCCGGTCGGGATTCGAACCCGAATTTCCACCTCTCTAGTGTGGCGCCTTATCCAACTAGGCCACCGGGGTCGTATCCGAACCAGGCAAATCCCCTCTCTTCAGTGATCCATAACCCCCGGGCACTCGCAAATCGCGATGTAATTCCGGGGATGAATGTTCATATTGAACATTACATTTAAATTTGGATCTCGTGACAATCCGTCACCGTTTTAAATATATGTAATTTTTTCTTGATATTACTCATTATTATTAAATATATTATTTTATTTTTTGAAGAGAAAAGATTTGACCCGGTCGGGATTCGAACCCGAATTTCCACCTCTCTAGTGTGGCGCCTTATCCAACTAGGCCACCGGGGTCGTATCCGAACCAGGCAAATCCCCTCTCTTCAGTGATCCATAACCCCCGGGCACTCGCAAATCGCGATGTAATTCCGGGGATGAATGTTCATATTGAACATTACATTAAATTTGGATCTCGTGACAATCCGTCACCGTTTTAAATATATGTAATTTTTTCTTGATATTACTCATTATTATTAATATATTATTTTATTTTTTTGAAGAGAAAAGATTTGACCCGGTCGGGATTCGAACCCGAATTTCCACCTCTCTAGTGTGGCGCCTTATCCAACTAGGCCACCGGGGTCGTATCCGAACCAGGCAAATCCCCTCTCTTCAGTGATCCATAACCCCCGGGCACTCGCAAATCGCGATGTAATTCCGGGGGATGAATGTTCATATTTGAACATTACTATATATATCTTTATTTATTTATTTATTTATTTATTTCTTGTATTTTTAAAGGTTGTTTATTTTAATTTTCTTATCATTGTACATATTGTATGAATGAGTCTCTGTCATCAATCGTAATCATTGCCCTTGATTGAGGCAGCTTGTAATTATTCAAATAAAAAATTGTTTTTCCTAACTACAGCCTTCCTCTTTTTCCTTACTTAAACTAGAACACAATTGAAGGGTTTCGTGGCTGAAGAAGTTACGTAATATAACACAATTTTGAGTAATTTATGTGTTTTTTTTTTTTACATTTTCCGTAAGTAGACGAATGTTACATAGCCCCTTCATCTTCTTCATATCTATTACCATTTTGCTACTTAACACTTCTGCACATAAACCATTCACCCACTGAACTAGATGGTATTTTCGAAACATTGAGGCATAACCCCTTCATCCACCAAACTCCTCAATTAGATTAGTACCTTATTCACTGAGGTACATTGTTTCTAAATCATGTTTGGCATCAATAAACCTAATTTTAAATATATACGATTCCTGGAAGTATTGACTTTGGAAACTTTAAAATGGAACAATTGAATATTAATGGTTTCTATCCTCACAGTCTATTGGTCCAAATATGTTTCACGATGGCCTTAAAGTTATCTTGATAATGTTGATGATCGCTTAACGTATTTTGAAAACATTTCTTCCCTCTCAAAATCACGTACGATTTCTAATACAATTATTAAAATAATTCACTTTACGATATACTATTTATGGCTGCTTAGCGGCCACTGAACCCACACGTCTTTATTTTATTTAGTTATTTATTTTCTGTTACGTTTTTCGTAAAAAACCTATTCAATAAATTCTTAATAAATCCCCGTTTTAGAATATATTTTCCTCAAGCAATATTGAATTGTATTCATCAATACATCGGCCTCTGGTATATTTATTTTATATTAGAAGTGATTTATTTGCTCCACATTACGAGGAAAAAGCAGGAAAAAAAAAATAAACTTCCAATGAATAATTGAGGGTTCTTAGTAAAAAATAAAATTATTTATTCGTCCTGAGGTAAATGGGATGTAAATTTCAAGATGATGAATTGTTATTCTCAACAAATTTAATGTATTTTTATTGTTTCATAATTACTGAACTAATTTTAATTTTTCCACATTTTTAAAATTGTTTAATTATTATTTATCAAAAAGCTGTGGCATCTTTTTACTTATATATTGGAGGTGCGGTTGCTCAGAGAGTATGGAACTGGATTCATAACGCCTAGGCAGTCCGTCTAAGGCTGATTATTTTAATTTTGTTACATTGGACCGTAAGAACCAAAAAATCCCTCCTGCATACATGGTCAACTTACCCTGCGTTCTTCTATCCACCTCTTAAATACAAGCCTACTGATTTGTATACCATTTATGCATCATCAAAATGCATCATCATTTTAGATTTCATAACACATTTCCATCCTAAAATCTTTTTTCACTTTCAAATATTATTTATCTATCCATCTTCTTAATTATTAATCTTCCGAGTATATGCGTAATGTAAATATTATAAGGAGTTTATTCTGATTTATATATTATTATGTAGTTAGTGTGCGTGTTTGTATTTTTATGAACTATTTAAGATTATTATGATTTTAAATTGCCAAAGCCAGATAACAGTATCAGAATTTGTAACTTTATATTATTCATAGGGGACAAATTTCCCAAAATAAATTTTTTTTGTTATTTCTTTCCATTAGCTAAGGATCAATTGTCAGGAGATGTATATACATAAACCATGATTAGGGAAAAACCAGTTGGTTGGTAGTGATTCTGGTGAAATCACCTTGTAAATTTGGTGTTTCAAGTATATTTTTTAAAATTTGTTTATTAATATTTATACTTTAGAAACCTTCCCTTGGTAGATATTCAATGGAATCGGCTGCTCGCTATCGATCATTGGACTGTCCAGATAATGGGGGACCCCGAGGCCTTGCGGTCGACCCGGAAGAGAAGCAGAGAGGAGAAGCCCCCTGCATTATGGTCGAGTTATAATTCGATTTGTGAGCTAATCGAGTCAAGGACCACTTAGCCCACACCTCGCTAATTACCAGTCAACAGGGCCAAAAATAATATTGTCCCGGCTCTCTCGGCAAACACCGCCCCCTTCGCCCCCTGCCCCCCCCCCTCACCGCTGGACACTTCAGCCACTCGTCTCCTCGATAATTTTTTTATCCCAGAATGTTTACCTCGTACCTTCCTTTTAATGTTAGCTTCTGGTGAAACGTAATTGAAAAAAAATATAATATTTATTATTTAATTGCGATTATTATCTCATTAATTAAGAAAATCACCAATTAAACAAGGCACATATTAACCAAGGAAGTATAATAGTTACAGTCCAATACTCTAAACTGGGACAGTTTCGCCTTATTTAATTTTCTTTTTTTATTTAACTATTTATTGATACGAATTTACAGCTGTATACATTATTAGCTACAAGGAAATTTGTGGTAAATTATTACAATAACATGTAAAGAACCACTCACTAGAAGCGCTTTTTGTAAAAAGTTGTACATTAGAAGGTCTCTCGGTCATGTTTAGTTATGGGTCGTCCCGAGTGGAACGGAACGTGGAACTGGTTCCAGCTTTGAACCGCTTTGGAACAAAACCAATCACCCAAATTTTTCGTTCCACCCAAGGTCGTTCCAACTGCTTTGTTGCGTTGATCCTTCCGCTGTTGATTTCCTTCCCCCCCTTCCATCGCTCTGCCACCCCGAGCATGAGCTTCTTCAAAATAAATCGCTTTCTTTGAAATTTTCTATTCTACCGACAGACCTCGACTTCTTCTTTCGGATTCAGAGAAATGAACCACACAAAGTTTTAATGCTTGTGTAATTAAATGATTTTGTCGCTATTTGTTTAAAAGCTAATGGAGCAGTCACAAGAATTGATTATTCCTTTTTTCTCGGAAGTTATGTCGTTTGAAAATTCTCGCTCGATAGTGCACTATACTTCAGCTAATTTCCCCCTTCCCCAAAAAATACTTTATGATTGAATGAAACTATTTTACAAGTATACATTTTTTTAATAAGTATACTTATCTATTTAATATTATACTTACCTACTTAATATTATATTACCTATAAAATGTTTGATTATAAGATAGAAGGAGGAGGTTACCAGCTCAGCAGTAACATATGGAACACTAAAATCTTTATGGATAGGTTTGTGAGATAATTTGTAGCTTTGAGGATTTTATGAAGGATTTTGCATAATTTAGATTCTCGCATAATTTAGATATTGGCGTAATATAAATTTTACTTTCTCTAAATATAACATCCAGGTACTTTTATTGTACAAAAAACTCTTAGCATTGTTCCAAAAGATTTCATTTTTATTCTATCTCATTTGTAGAATGTGCTCTTATTTTCATTAATGTATATATTTAACTATCATCAAAGTATATGTTAATCTATGTATATCATTTTTTTTTTAATTATTTTTCATTAATGTTATCATTGTGTCTCTGGCCAGATGTAACTGTATTTATTTCTGTACTTATTTGTTATTCTTAAGGGACTATGACCCAGAGTAAAATTTTTCTATTTTATTTTAAGTTTATCAATTTTTTAAAATTTAAAAGTACTTTATTACAAATAAAACAGTTAGTTGTAGGCACATATTCTTAGATATAAATATGGGGCCAACAATTCAATTCTCACATACCGTCATTAGAGAATTTTAGCAAAACTAACTATCCCAAATTTCTTCTTGTAAATTTGTTCCTTGTTGGCGATGATTTGTACTGAAGTAAAAACATTAGAAACATATTTCCTAGACAACTTTCATAATATTAGAAAAGTTGCATTAAAAACTTTTCCTTATTAAAACCATTTTTATAAGTTTTTTTTTTGAATATATGTAGTTGTATGTTGTATTTTTATAATATAGGGAAAACGATGAATCGTAAGTTACGTATCGATATAACGATCTATCGTAAGAAAATATATCGATATGAAAATGTCGTATTAATGGAAAAAATATTTTGATATATCGATAAATTGTGTATCGAAACCGATCCCTAGCACTAACTAATGGTTGAACCAAATTGTTAAATCCTAGGATATCCTCAACAGTTGTGATTTCTATATCAATTCTTGTTATTGTTTCATACCATTCTTGCAGAATAACTCCAACCGGACAGCTATGGCTACGTGACGGAAGTCTGTTTGTTCTCTGCGGCCGAAATAATAAATCCGTAGGCTTTGTGGTCAGTCGAGAATCAAGATTTCTGTTCACGTAATAGCAAAGCCTAATGCTGCTTCCATCCCCTCGTTCGGCAAAAAGGGCAGACAATTCACTAACCTTTATTTATGTTGATAGAAACTGTTTTAGTGCATTGGTGATTGGCAACCGATCTGTTTCTATTCTTCAAAATGTAAGGAAAAAATAAATAAAAAATTTCATAAGAATAATAGTTAAAGAGATGGGGGAATAGTCATGGTTGAGGGTTCTCTAAATGATGTTCAAACGGATCAGAGAAGATCTATCGTTTTTAGTTCTGGTATTAACAATTTCGTCTCGTCCAAGTCCAATTCAAAACTGTTTTGTAAATGAGTTTTCTTTGAATAACAAGATAAATATTGATTTAGAAGACTGAGTATTGAAAGATAATAATGGAGTAAAATTACACTGAGAAGGAAAATAAACTAGTGAATATTTAATTTTTTGTTTTTTAAATAATGAAAGTGCTAAGAAAATGTGTTATTTTATTTTATAAAAAATGTTACCTTTTACGTTCAAGCGATTAGTGGTTTGTAAAGTGTGATATAGTAATAATAATAATAAAGTTCTTTATTTATTCTGGGATCTTAAGTCCATTAAGAATAAAAAATAATGTACAATCAAGGGCCTTATTTTCATAATATTTTCATGACAAAGTAAATAATAATAATAAAAAAGAACAGAAAAAAAGATATTAATAAAAAGAAACAGAAAATGTATAATTACATTTTACAAAAACATAAAGATTTCTTGAATATAAACTGTTTATAATTATAATTTATAGTTTATAACAACTAAAAAGTTGCTATTGACAGTTTTTGGAAGACAGGATCTGGATGGATAGTAGGTGGTCAAAGAAGTGGTATTTGAAAGTAGAGAGGGTGTTGAGAGGGATGGAGTTCCAGAGAGAAGAGGATCGGATTACGAAAGATCTGTGGCTGAGCAATGAGCAGGATATGCAAATCTGATTGACGGGATCGGGTTTGGCGATCTAATTCTGCATTTAACTGCGAAATGTGGGCGCTTCTCGGGATCCCGAAAATAAAACGGATAAAGCAGTTAAATAGTCTTTTGATTCTAGCCACGAGATCCCCAGAAACACCCCCACACACAGCACAGCTGTAGTCAAAGTAGGGGAAGATAAGAGAAGTAACTAGTAATCTGCTGGTATCGAAAGGAAGAAGGTGGCGAACGTAATTGAGACGTTTTAGGATAGGGATGTTGCGGCGGGAAATTTCGGATACGTGATTTTTCCAGGATAGGATTTCATCAAAAACGACTCCAAGATTTTTGGCCGAGGAGTTAAAGCTGATAGGATCACTGTTCAGGAAAAGGGTGGGAATAGAGGATATGGTTTTTAAGAGCTGACTCGAACCTATTACAATCGCTTTGGTCTTTTCATCATTTAGATTTAGCTTGTTAGTCGATGCCCAGTTACAGATTCGATTCAGGTTACTGGTCTTCCTAGATCCTTTTAGTGGATTGTAATAGGTCAGAGTTTGGGAAAGGATAAATAGATTTGAAGATCATCGGCGTAGAAGATATAAAACTTCGACTGTTTTATTTTCAACTCCCTAACATTATAGATTCTGTGATTCTTTACCTATGGTTGACAGTCAGTAACGTGGCTTTTTCTAAATATTTACAGCCAACACCTTTATTGTTTTAAGTTATATATTATTAAAATTGTTAATAATACTTATTTTTTGTTTTTTCTCGTACGACACTGTGAGAACAGCATGTAATTAAATATTTTAATCGTATACGTTGCTTGTAGAATATTATATTGCCATGAATATTTCTATACTTTTTTGAAGTAACCTTTTTTTTTCACCCTCAAAAATTTAACATTTTGAAACACTGTAGCTCTGTTTTTATTGTTTGGATTGCAGATTTACTGATTAATTTCTTATTAGAAATTTAATGGAAAATATGTTTTGTTGTATACTATTTGTCACTTGGAGTTACCGTTTATAAACTATATTGGTTTGAATGAAAACGTCACGTTTGGAATTCCTTATTTTCTCTCAACTTTATTTATTTCAAATAATCATTAATTGTAATTTTAGTTTAATTATTGATTTAAGTGTTTTGATCTTTTTAATTCTAAATTATTTATTGATCAAAAGAAGGAAAAAGTTAAGAACGGTTTTGAAATGTATTCGACAGTTGATGTTGATGTGATGCAATGTCTAGTTGGTTTAAAGCAGGTTATTATAATATTATTTCAGGTGTACTATAAGGATAGAAATAGTCACGATCTATTGTTGGAGACATTTTTTTAAAACACATTCTCATTCCTACCTAAATCTAGCATTTAATTTTCGAGGAGAAAATGATAAAGATTAAATTGGCAGAATATATCAACCACCAGTAAAAAAATCTGAAAATAAATTAAATCATCCGGCTCACCCAACCGATCTGTGAATATTATAAATGTTACCGGCCAGTTTCTATGAAGAAACATTGCATATCCTTGGGCTACATTTTAAATCTTTAATAACCTTGTTTAATAATATTTTTAGCATTTGTCTAACAATTTTAAGTGATGTTAAACCATCTTAAGACGAACTAAGATTAATGAATATACGATACTACTTGCAGATATAATATGTAACAGCTTACTGGTTTATTAAATATCAGTACGAAATATTAAATATAAATAGTTTCAGAACAAAGCCAGGTTCAAAACAAAAACTTTTATATCATATAGTCAACTAAACTATTTTCATCAATTATAAATATTTTGGATGAACATTGTGCCCATATTGACAATTATTATTTTTCAGTTCATAAATTAAAAGATAGTTTTATAATTAATTAAAGAAATATATTAATAAATATATATTAAATAAAATACAATATCATACATCTTTAGATAATATTTTTGTCAGTATCGATTGCTAAAAAGTCTGTTTAAAATGTACTTATATATAAATACTTATTTATGACATTACTTTTTTTTTTCCCCCTTCACAACTGCAATGCTTTTTTTTTTTCTGAATCAGGTGAAGGAAGTTTGATCTCATGAAATTAATCTTTCATCATTGAAAACCAAAATGAACTGAACAAAAATAGTTAAATTAATAAAATTAATAAACGTTAACCTTAGAAGAGGTTTCTGAGCCTGTAGCGATTAGCCCAATGCAAAAGGTTGCCTCGTAACCTGGTAAAAATTATCTCAGAAATGTGGAAATTGTTTAATAATGTTATAAAAATGATATATACAAATAATTATTTGTTGCGCAGTTTGAAATATATCATGGTGTATGCAGTATAGTTTTAAGTATTTTTGACTATAAGGTTTGTATTTTACATTTTTGTAGAACCCTAAAGTTCTGTCCCGTAGGTCTAAATAGATTTTAGTAAAGAGTTATGAATTATTGTTTTGTTATGTAAGTTTAGCAAAATGTAGTTAAGTTTAAGTTATAATAATTGAATTTTATAAATAAAATTAAATATACTTTAATATCTAAACAGAACCGTTTCTTTTGTTTCAGGTAAGAAATTATCATGTCAACTATAGCTTTAGGGTAAAAACCTATATGATAAGGTAACAATATTTGTTTTTTTTTTACAATTGTTTATTTTAGGTGTAATTATTTGTTCTATATAATTTATATACATATCAGATTTTTAACTCATTCCACTTTCTTTCTCATTTGTCTATGAGAAAACTTTGAATCAAAAGTTTTGAATATTTATCGTTCTATTGCTGTCTAAAAATAGAATCTTTCAATTACAATCAAAAATATTTATAAATTACAATAACTTATTGTTGTTATTGTTGATAAACGTAGTGAATCCTAGCTAAGAATCTGTAACAAGAATTAGTTGTTGATAACAGATGGTAGACAATTACTAAGGAGGAATTGCCCCAACAAGAAATATATTGTGCAAGCGTTTAGCCTGAATTAGTTGCCTCTTCTCAATTCCCAGTTGACAGGGAAATTACTTTCGCCGCACTGAGTGCTACTGCTTCTTGTTTAACTTGACAGATTTCCATCGCCCGTTTTCCGTTGACTATTTAGAGGTGATTGTTGTTTAAAATAGTGTTCTATTCTGAAATATCAATCTATGTTCCTTTCCATTGAGTTACAAAAAAAACATGGATTTTAGTTTTAAACATTTATTTATTGAAATTTACCAATGTTTAAACAAACACGCTTAAACTTCAATATAACGCTTCCATTCATAGCGATTTCCCTAATATAACACTTTTTTACCTTGGCCCAGGTCCCAATGGAAAATTTTTGAATGAAAGTTTATTTGTTGACTCTCCCATTACCCCTTTATAACGCCCTATGAAAGGTACAAAAATCATTTTTGCGAACGATATTTTCACTGTTATTGGCTAATATTATGTCAAAATTAAATTACACTTGTGTTGAGTCACTAAGCGACTTGATAAGTGCTATGAGGCAAGATATTACTCGACTATATAGATTATATAGAATTAATTTTTATTTAAATACTATTGCACTATTACTTAGCCTCCACTGGGTTTTATCACACCAGTGACGCAGTTTAGAGATAAGCGCTTTTACCTTTTAAAACTAAAATTAAGTAGACTGTTACCTAAGAAAACAAAATGAAAATGGCTTCTGAGTAGGGTTGGGCGATAGTCGATAGTTACTATCGATATATCAATAGGTCATGCCTATCGATGGTCACTATCGATAGTGTCGACTATCGATAGATCTTTTCTACCCTCACGTTTTAAAACTCTCGGAATTATGCTGATAATTCTGTAAACTGTTAACTGTCCAGTGTCGGGTTTTTTTGAAATTGAATTCGGAATTCCTAGAGCTTAAGGATTCTCTCAAAGATTAAGCCAAAGGAAAGCAAAAATGCTAGTTTTTCTTTCGGGAAATATGTGGTTCAAGAAGCACACTTGACTCTTGAAATTAACTATTTTGTTATTTTTCTTTTCTGAAGATTTGATCTGTTCATTATTATTGTAACCATGTGAATTGTAAATACATTTTTAAAATTCAAATAAATTAGTTTTTTTTTTCTCTCATCTTTATGATATAATCTAATAGTCTATAATTCTGAAAATTTTAAATAGTAAGTAGATAATTAAATTTAGTTAAATTAGTTGAAATTCTTTATTGAATAGCCTTGGAAAAAAAGGAAGCAACTATCGAAAAACTATCGATAGATATCGATGGTTCTCAACCTTTAGTATCGGTCTATCGATAGTGCTAACTATCGAATATCGCCCAACCCTACTTCTGAGACACTGAACCTAGAGCAGACTATATGTAAATTGACGAGAGGGTCACCTACCATAATAGATAGGTGGGTTGTCCTTTTGGGTTTCTCTATGAATGGTTGGTTTGTTCCCTTCCTACTGGACAGATTTAAAATGGAACTGTTGTAAATATTTATCTAATCGTTTAAACTAAAATCTGGATTGGTTTGAATGAATTTATTTTTTCCGATGATTTATAAATATTTCATTCTATACTGATACTTACTTGATATATTAGTGTCACGACCGAGTCTGCTAAATTTTGAATTGCTTTATGAGGTGTTAAGTATATATTATTAATAATGATAAAAGTATGGTTGACTGGTATGATGAATGGAGAAAAAGATAATCAGGGATGCAGTCAAAGTAACAAAAATGTTACTTTGACTGCATCATTCCCGGATTATATTTTTCTCCACATATTATTAATAGTTTTACGGATTTATTCATTTTAAATTTTTTTAACATGTTACATGTTTTTACGGAGACTAACTGGGTTTTAATTGTGCAGCCGTCCGTTGCCTTCAGTAAAAATTATTGTTAATCATTAATAACAAAAAATGAAATTAATTATTAATAATAGTACTTTGGATTTTAGGTTTCTCCTTTAAGGTCAAGTATGACTCAATAATCAATAAAATTAATATTATTCTACTGTGACTCTTTAACAGCAAAAATTCCAGTAAAACACGCAGTGGTTCTTGTATTGATTTAGTGTTTTCAGGTAACCAAACTCACTAATAAGAACTACATTACCTACTTTACGTATCTATCACCGAAAAATGATTGCGCATATTGATCCTATCTAAATGTAAGTATATACTTATATAAAAATCATGCACCATGTTTCCTTGCTTTGATCCTTGATCTAAACTGAGATATTTTTTTGTATTTTAACTCAAATTCTTATTACTTACTATAAAAAACTTGTTAGTAAAAATTTTCTTTTAGAATTTATTCATGCATTCTGTTGTGTTAGCAATATTTGTGTTCTAGCCTTATTTTCCTTTCTTCATTTAATAATTAATATAATCTCTTTTTTATTGAGTTTGTCAGGTACGAGAATAGTTGATTTTTCTTTTGTATACAGGGTGTTCGGATGATCGTTTGTCAAAAAGGTATCTCGGGTAGGGAGGTTCATTTTAAACCTATTTAAGGTAACACTTTTCGACGAAGTCTGACGGGTTTTTTTAATTTTTTTTTTTAAAATGGCCAAAACCAAACATTCATGGCTTATAACTTCGTTGTTTACTGATACATCAACATTTTTTTTTTTGCTGTAATTACTAAATACATTGTCCATGTAAAATAAAGAAGATTTACTACAAAAAACAAATACAAAAAAAAACGGGAGATCGTTAAATCTTGTTAAAGGAAAAAAAAAAATTAAGAACTTCAAGTTTAGGTCAAGTCTTAAAATAATTTGGATTTGGCTCTTGCGCTTATTTTTTTTTTATTTTGCCTATAACCCTCGAGTGGTCGCGCGGGTGACAATAGTCCTGCACTGCTTTTAAAATCGCTACTCTGTATTTGTTTTGACATTGATGAATATGTCGAGCCTAGAGTC
Source organism: Euschistus heros (assembly GCA_003667255.2). Taxonomy (NCBI): domain Eukaryota; kingdom Metazoa; phylum Arthropoda; class Insecta; order Hemiptera; family Pentatomidae; genus Euschistus; species Euschistus heros. The sequence goes on from RCWM02000297.1 coordinate 1,113,288, forward strand.
TGCAAAGGGAGGCTAGGGGGATAGTCTATGTACCTCTGTTAGTTGCTATTTGATATTGTCGGTCTGTAATTGTCATTTGTTTTGGTTGGCTAACAATTGTCTTCTACCCAACTTTTCAATTTTTTGTCTACATTAGCAAAATTAATACAATTAGAGTTTGTTATAATTACATTGAATGCCCTCTACTTTCTTTATATTTCATTATTTTGAGTAAATAATTAATTTTCCTTATCCTTTGTAAAGTATCTTTGTATATAAAAGGATTAAGAAAGATGCCTATTGCTAAAACAACAGAAAACTTAGTGAATGACTATAGTCATCCGTGCGACCTTTCTTGTAACTGAGATATACGCGACCACTCGAGTATTAAGAAGATTTAACGTACCCCCGTTTTTTTCGTATTTGTTTTTTTTTATCAAATCATTTTTTTATTTTACATTGACAATGTATTAGAACTTACAAAAAAAAAAAAAAAAAAAATGGCGTTGATATATTAGTAAACAACGAAGTTATAAGCCATAAATGTTTGGTTTTGACCATTTTTACAAAAAAAAATTCATTAAAAAAAAACGCAAGACTTTGTATATAGGTATGTGACCTTAAATAGGTTCGAAATTCCGAGATACCTCTTCGGCCAGCTATATTCATTTAAATCGATCGAATTAAAAAAGATGCCTATTGCTACCTTAAAAATTTGGAAAATAAATCATTCTAAAAATATTTCGTCTAAACAGGGATGATTAGATACATTTTTTTTGAAATGTATGAATTGCGGCACCTATGGAGAGGTTTAAATATGGACTATTGTGATTTTTAATTATAAGTCTAAAGTGTAAATAGGTTATATCAAATTCATTCATTTTCTTTTTATCTTTCTTTTGGAGAATAATGTTGAGAGTTTTAGGCTGTGGAGGTATGAAATATACCCAACCACGTAGATGAGAGTGTGGAGGCCTTCCCTTGGGAAATTGTGGGTTCTCGAGTAAAATATGCTTTTAATAAAAAAATAATTTTAATCTCAAAATGATGGATTGTATGTTTCACAAAAAAGAAATGAAACAGAAATAAATATGATAGTTCGATTTCTATATACTTCTCAGAATTTCTTGAAATATTATTTATCATTGAAAGATATTGAATCTTCTTTTAGGCGATTTTAATGAATATTGATGGCCAATGTATGGGACGGTTCAATTTTAATTTTTTAAAAAACAAATTCATATTTCAGGGAACTTATTCATTAAAAATATATGAATATATCCCATTAAACAACGATTTTAATTCCTTATTTCCTTTTTCACAGAATTTGTAGGGTATAATTTACCTCATTAAGGGTTCTTGAGGGCTAACCATCTCCACAGAATTTTGATTTAACAATTTATATTGAAAAATTGTCTAAAGTATTTAATTAAACAATACAACTACCATTATCACAATTTTATTTTGCATAAATCTGCGTATACTTGTTCTGCCAACTGTTTTGATTCACTAGTTCTGCATATCTTCGAAGAGTACCTCTAATATAGAACAATATTAAACCAGCTGGGAATACCAACCGAAATTTCGAAAATACCAGGAGACGACAAGAAGACTATTGATTTAGTGATAACATTTATTTCAATATGTAAACTATTCTACTGTATATAGTCTATTTTTTTTTTTTTTTTATAATGTAAATTTATTGGAGCGTTGATAACCAAGTAGTTTTACGCTCTGAACACAATAAATAAATTGTAGAAACTCTTAATTACTGAGTAAAGTGCTCCTTACTTAATTAATTCTTAGCCACATTCTTACTCACCTGTTAAGAGGGGGGCGGTAGGCTAAGGAAAATAATACATCTTAAGCGAGCCCCGATAACAGTAGGCACCATTAGTACAGGACATGGAGGAACGATCCCTCTTGAGGACGTCTTCCCGAACAAATGGAGTCGGGGAAGACAAGAGGATGGATTAACCTGTTACTGGAGGGAATTCCTTTTATGAAATTGATTGAAAACTGTGCTCTCTGTTTCTATCTCTCTCTCTCTCTCTCTCTCTCTCTCACTCTCTCTCCCTCTTTCCTCCAAGTCACCACTGATTGCTGCTCTAATGCCACTCCCCCCTAACCCCCACTAAAGTTCATTTTTCTTTTTCCTTGCCTCCTGGATGTCTCTATCTTCGGCGTTCCTTCCCAGATGGGGTCGTCTCCTGTAGTTATCGCCCATTGTCGACAAATTGAGATGGAGTAGCTTTCTCTACGCTGGTCGACCCGTCAATACACGTTCTGATGTTATTTTATATTTAGAGAAGCATTGTAAGTTTTATTCATTTGATAAATTACATTAGATGAGGTGTTAGCTGGATACAAGTTAATAGATTATACAATGAATACATCTTTATTTCCGTACAATTTTATTTATCACTAAGTGAAGGGAGCGATAAAGCTGCTAACTTTTTTTATTCTCATTTGACCTGAAATATAGATTTACTGGTATTCTTATCCAGAGTTGGCCAAAATTAAATCAGAGCTAAAAAAATAACCAAGATATAATGACATTTATTTGACAACAAATTTCCTGGAATCAACCACCTAATTTAATAGTGATTAAATCTTTCTGTCAAATAAACATTAGTTCACTAAAAAATACTGAAACATTCAATCATTTTTAAATTAGGTGGCTGATTCCGGGAAATTTGTTGTCAAATAGCTATGATTAAATTTTGCAAAACTCCGTTCTCATCTAAACGAAATGAGACATTTTTTTACTAGTTTTTTGCTATGACAACACCAGCTGTAAGATATTTAACACTTAACATACTGACATTACATATCGCACATGGAGAATGAAAGGGGCTCTACCCAAAAAGTGACAATTTTGTGTTAGTAATTTACTAATTTAATAACTTATTTAAAATGTAATAACTTCTATATGATTATAACAACTTCGATAATAGAAAATCGTGTAGATTATGTCTATGGTGTATTTTATAAAGCATAACTAGATAACTAACTTTTACGAAAACTTTTTTTTTTTTTTTTTTTTTTTTTTTTTTTTTGTTAATTGAACGTATAAAACAAGTACAATATATATTTTTTTAATAGAGATTTCTGCCACTTTTGTTAGTTCTGTTAGGTTTTTTTTGCTCTTAACAGGCTAGAACCTGGAGCCAGGCATAGGCAAAGGTTAATGACTGCGGTATTTGATTAATTACAAATCGATTAATGCTTCATTCTTTTTAAATGTTCCTTACAACGTAGTAGTTCTTTTATCATACCAGCGCGTTCTTCAATGTAAATTATCAACTACAAATACAAACCTATTCATTATTAAGCTGAACAAGATTTTTATCCAAAGAGAGAGGGTAAATTATTAAATCTGTTTGAGCATATTTAAATTACAAAAAAATAAGTAGATAGAAAATAATACTGACAAGGGGACGTTTGCAGTTGTAACTCACAGATTTGAACGCCCATTTTCGTGTGAGTAGTAGGGACCTATAATAGTGCAAAACTAGAGTTATAGCCGCCAATGAGCATTAGGAGCCGCGATAAAAAATAAAAATCACGTTTTATTTTTTTCTCAGCTCTCAGTCAAGGTAGAGAAATGATTCTTTCACGTTTAATTGCAGTTATTTATGCTATTTGAAATAAAAATACTTTTGTTATGCTCAAGATACGACCAGGCTTTAGGGTCCTCAAAAACTCCAAAAAATGATAAAATTTTAGGAAACCAGCTTTAAATCAGTGGAAAAAATTTATTTTTGATTTCGACAAAATTTAGTTAATTAATTTAGAAGAATGTATGCTGATTCTTTTGATGTTATTAATACTGTAATCGCCGTTAGAAATTGTTGATAAAATCTTCTCCAAAATTTTAACCTCCTCAAAAGAGGTAAAAAATCAATTTTTTTTTATTTTGATAAAATTTCACATATAAGAGTTTTATGGTGCGTTAAATCGAGATTTGTGGTCAGTTGTTCGTGAAACAACAAATGTTCCTTGGAATTTTATCATTTTTTTAAAAGTTTTTGAGGACCCTAAAGCCTAAAATAGCATACATAACTGCAATCAAACGTGAAAGAATCATTTCTCTATCTTGACTGAGAGCCGAGAAAAAAATAAAACGTAATTTTCATATTTTATTTTTTTTCTCGGCTCCTAATGCTCATTGGCGGCTATAACTCTAGTTTTGCACTATTATAGGTCCCTACTACCCACACAAAAATCGGCGTTTAAATCTGTGAGTTACAACTGCAAACGTCTCTTTGTAAGAAAAATATAAAACAAACAATTTGAAAAATATGTGATTATATAATAGACAGATTAGAGAATAATAGACGAAGTAGAATAAAATACTGGAAGGAAGATGTGGAAAATGTTTGAAACCAGCTGTTTAGTGGTTTTATTGTTTTTTTTTTACTATTTATTGATATTTACAATGTTTAGATTATATACAACTAGTAAATTTGAGGAAAATTATGACAATGACAAGGCCATAACATGTAAAAAAACTACACACTAGAAGCACTTCAAAAAACCTCCTAGATTATAAGATCTCTTGGACATGTTCTTCGCAGACAGCTCGGAGGATTATCGGGAATCGAGTGTGAACCAAGTTTGGAAACTATTGAATATGTCTGTTTGTGACGTTAAACCAGCATTGAGGATTTCACTAAATATTTTGGATTGTAAAGATTAGATACGAGAAGAATTGAAAAGATTATTGGAGCCCCAAAGCTCAACTCTGTATGCCTAAAATGGATCTAATTGCTGTCATGTAGTGATGTGGGCCGGAAATATTCCCAGTGGGAGGGAACTTATAAAATGGGAATATTTCTTTGGCCCGGAAAGATTCCCAAAAATTAGGAATTTATGAACCTTTTTAGATTTTGAATTTTTCAACACTTACTAACAGTTAAATAATCTTAAAACTTGTTTAACTAATTGTAAGTAATTTCATACATTAAAACCAACAACTATCATTCCATGTATTAATTTACGGTATAAATAATATCCTGGCAATTTTTAGAACTAAACTAAATAAATTTCGATTCTTAAACCATTTAAAATATTTAAAAACCGAGCACGTTTAACAATTTCTCCTTGGAACTCATATTCAAACATCCTAGGTCTAAAATATTCAAAAAATACCTATTTTTATAAATTTCCTTTTTCTTTATGTTTGTTTAACTTTACAAATTGTAATTGTTAGGACAATAATTGTCAATATAGCCATACTATTGAGTACATTAAAGTTTTAATAAACAATAGGGGAATTAAAGCTTAATATAATATTTACTCCATTCTTTGATTTTCAAAATATTGAAAAAAAATGTGTTTATTTCCAGCGAGGAGGTTAAGTCCAGTTCCAAAAACCTGAACATATTAGAGTGACAGTGAAGTGAGTAAACATCAGAAAAATTAGTAGAAAGGAAAAATTTTTCTGATGTTTACTTTTTAAAGACACAATTTTAGTTTATATTTATTTTAGTTTTATTTTATCGCACAATTACCACATTGACCCCTTAATTTGAGCGGTTTCGCTTTTAAAATAATAAAAAAACGACAAGAAACTGCCCGTCGTTACAAACTACTTTTGTATAAAATTGTATAAAATGTATACAACATTTGCTGGACAAACGTTTAAAGCTCCCAATTAATTACAAAAGATTCATATACATGACTGTGCTTAGACCTATTTGGACGTACGGAATTGAGCTTTGGGGCTCTACTAAACTATCCAATTCATCTCTTATCCAATCCTTACAAACCAAAATCCTCGATTCTCATTTGTCATCAATAAATTTATCCATTATGATCTTAATGTTCCATATGTTGCTAATTTAGCCCAAACCAGATACCTTATCCTTCCATAGTAAGCTCCATAACCACTCCAATCCACTAGTCTCCCAACTTGCTTCCTCCTCCATCACTGATAATCCTCCGAGGCATCTGAAAAGAAGATGGGCTAGAGACTTTTTAGAGTAGAATTGAATGCTAGTGCTACTAGTGAGTAGTTATTCACACGTTATTTGCATTGTATTCACTTTTAACGCATATTATAATTTTATTTTAAAATATATAATTTTCGAGTTTTCGAGTTAGATTTAACCATATGATTAATTACTGCTTTTACCTTTTGATTTACAGTTTTTTGAACTATCTTGCTAATTAATCATAAATTTCCCTGGAAATATTTTCTCGACTTTAAATCCCCGGGAATATTACATCACTACTATCATGTAAATGGCTTTTTTAATGAATTGGGACCTTTGAACGCTTGTATAGTAAATGTTGGATCAGTCGGAAACGACGAGCAGTTTCTTTTTTGCCGGCTAAGTGGATAACAAAAAAAAAAATAGAAAGAAAACAAAAAAAATATATAATTTTTCATTAAAGATTTGACTAATATTATCTACTCTAGGCTAAATATTTTCGTTTAAGCCCATTCAATTAATTTAATGTTATTCCAATTGAGAAGTATTGGGTTTGACAGATGTATGTCATGTTGGAATAAGTTTATCTGGAGCTATATATAAGACAGAGGGCAATAAGACAGGGATCGAGACAGGGGCTGCGTGGAGTAGTGCTAGGGAGGAAACGAAGCAGACAGGGCCGTCCTAATGAAAGGAGAGCGTGTGTCGGAAATGAGGGGAATCTCTCTGCCAGGGCCTCCTTAATCTCGAATTCCACCGAGCAACTTGTCTCTCTCCCTCTTCTTTTTTCCTCTTCCATCTTGGATAAACACTTCTCAGAACTTGTCCGATTTTAGCGACCAAATGATCAGGATTGTTTCTTATCACTGCCAAAAAAAAAAAAAAATTGCACATCTTAATTTAATTTCAGTGGCATAACTCCTCATTTATACTGATTTTTCATCTACATGTTTCGGGATTCTATTCCTACCAAAACTGTTACACACTACATAAATATCACTTAATTAATCCTAAACATTTATATTACAGTCAAATTCATAATTTACTTTTTTTTATGTTTTTTTTTAATATTGTTATTGACATAAAAGACACTATACCATTTTAAGTCCGCGATGTCCAACTATTGTTTACTCATATGGTTCCATACAATACCAACTGAGAACTATTTACATAGGGGTCACCTGTGGTGTAGTGGTTAGCATAGCAACCTACTAAACCCATGATCGCGGGTTCGCAGCCCGGCAGATGACCATAGGATTTTTAAAGGGAGTAAAAAAACCTTAGCTATGCCGTCCTTCGGAAGAGACGTAAAATGGGGGTCCCGAGCCTGTGCGATGTCAGGTACTCGTTAAAGATCCCTATCCTAATTATACCTGGATAGGCAAAATTTAGGACTCCCACCGTAGCATCGTCCGATTAGCCACAGCAGCATAAAGTGACGTTAAACGAAATAAACAAACTATTTACATCAATGATTACTTTTTCAACCTATAAACAATTTCTATTTCATGTCTTGTTACTAATATTCATTTTATAATTAATTCCTTTAAATTTTATTTTATTTGCTTCTTCTTTGAAACTATTTTCTTCACTATTCGAAGTTTCCTTCAACCAAACTCCTCCCTCAGACGGTTCCTCCACCCCTCTCTGTCCATCGCTTCTTCTTCCGTTAGTCTCCGCCCAGCCATACTTTCAGCCACAACATTTCTCCACCTGATCTGAGGCCTATCTTCTCCATCCCATCTTATTTTGGGAATTCTTTTATTATCCATTCTTTTTATATGACCAAACCATATCAATCTCCTTCCTTCCATTTTCTTAAGGATATTCCTATTTACTTCGATTCTTTCAGAGACCAGAGAGACCAGGGACCAGAAATCAGACAGAGCCCATTCAGAAAAAAAACTCTTAAACGGATAGACTGCATTATCGGTGCTTAGAAGTCTATCAATAGAGATTATCATGGCTGTCACTATTTACTTTTTCAATAATATAGTTAATTATTTTCTCTTACATAATATATGTAAGTAAGATTACTTCTCTTTAACACAACAATGGTATAGTTTATTTAATAAATCTGAAACATTATAATAAATGTTTAAATTTGAAACACAAAACCATTGACCTTAGTCGCTATGGTCGAAGTAGGTAAGTACTTCTTCATTTACAGTGATATAGCAATTTTCATTGTCTTCTGTTCTCTCTTATCTCTAATTTTCAGCAAATAAACTGAAAAGTCAATGCCTCCTCCCTTAGAAAAAGCTCTCATATTATGTTCTTAATTTAAGTTGTGCAATGCCGTTCCAAATACGCGAAGAGTTATTACGTAAAGCCTCCATAAAAAAAAAAAAAAAAATTATGCTACCTTTTAAATTTTTAAATAAATACAATATTAAAAAATAAGGCAATAATTGATAGTGCGGCGAAATAGTTTTATCTATTTCATCTGCCATAACACTGTACAATTAAATTATTATTATAGTAAACTTTACTATAATAATAAACCAATACTTTAAAACTTTTAGTAATCATAAACTAATAAATAATAATAAACCTGATAATAATAATAAAAATAATAAACTAATACTATATGAACTTTTTTTATAAGAACTACTTTACTATAAGAATAAAACATCCAAGATCGTTGAAGATGATGTAGTTAAAATTTAATATGGATAGGTAGAATAGTTTTTGCCATTGCAAACTCTGTTGCAGAATGGCGCTAGCCACACGTCACAACAAATATTTATAGCTTTTTGATAACAATTTTATCGAATTAACCAAATTCATTATCGATTTTTAAATCTGTATAACACCATTTCCTTTGAAGCCTCTCTTGAATAGCACAAATCTTTATTTATTTTTTTAATAACAATTTAATTGAAAATAAGTAAATTTTATTATTTCTAAACATCCTTAAGCTAAGAAGATGACATTGTTAAAATTAGATAAAGGTTCGTTCAGTAGTTTTCCAAGTTAATGATAACAAACGAAAAATTACTGGTCCTATTATAAAATAGAATAGATTTTTCTTTGAATCTCACAATCAGTTATTTTCAATATTTTATTTTAAGTTCTTAATTTCATTCTCTTCAAAGGTAAATAAGAAATGTCTTATTAGTTTATTTCTCAGTTCTTAAAACTGTAATTCACCCCATTCTTTTGTTTAAATGTAACCAGTTTGTTTATTTCGTTTAACGTCACTTTATGCTGCTATGGCTAACCTATCCAGGTATAATTAGGATAGGGATCTTTAACGAGTACCTGACATCGCACAGGCTCGGGACCCCCATTTTACGTCCCTTCCGAAGGACGGTATAGCTAAGGATTTTTTACTCCCTTTAAAAAATCCTAAAGTCATCTGCCGGGCTGCGAACCCGCGATCTTGGGTTTAGTAGGTTGCTATGCTAACCACCACACCACAGGTGACCCTAAATGTAACCAGTATTTTAAATAATATATCATCGATGCGATACGAATTATTTTGGGTGGATCGGTATTAATGTTTCCACTGTCTGCTTCTACTGTCTACTAACTTATTACGTAGGAAAACTTCATTTACATGTATCTATGTTATTATGTATATATCTTACCGCGAAGATGGTGCAAGTATCTTCTGATGTAAACAAAACTGCTTCTTTTGACAGTATGGATATTTTTCTTCTTCTTTTTTTTTTTTAGAATATATCCCTCTCAGAATGAATAACATTGATTAAGGATCCTGATAAAGAAAAACCAGGCTTTTAGACCTTTTGATGAAGTTGTTTCTGCAGAAGGAGAGGAGAGGATGACTGTAGAGAACAGAACTCAGGTAATGAGGGTAACCGAATGTCGGGGAAAGGGAAGGAAGAAAGAGCAGTCTCGTTAATCAAACTAGCCCATTGAGAGTGTTAATCAAAATGTTGTGAATCAATGTTCAATGTTGAGCTTGAATTATGGTTCCGGAGAATTAATAGCGTATCTCGGGAGGGGGTGGGCTCCTGTATAGAAAATGGGAAGAAAGGCCCTCCCCGCCCGTGTAAATGGCCGGAGTCTAATTTACAAAACTTTTTTATTGCCGAAATTCTGAAGCCCTCAGTCAAAAGGGATAGCCTACAAAATGGCTTTAAAACATTTTCATAAAGAAGCCTGTATTCATTCATTCTCTTTCCCTTCTATCGATCATCAATATTTATATTCATATACCATTTATGTATTTATCTGATAACAATGAACGCTATCTATTTATTTATTAAATGTAAAATATACCAGTTTCTCAAAATACAGTCCTAAAAAAAATTCTCATCCATTAAGTCACGGATGATGGTATAAAAGAATCAATACAATTGTAATGGAAATTTTAACTGAAGATTAGTCTCGAGCGTTAAAGATCCATCACCAGTTGTAAGAACAAACAGAAATTCTTATATATATATATATATATATATATATATATATATATATATATATATATATATAAACAATGTTTAGCTGCAAATTATCAAGTGAGTGAGTGCTATATATAATGCTTGCATTTGTGCAGGAGGACAACATTTTGAGCAATATTTACATTAAAAAGAACATAACATAAATATGAATGTAAGTAAATAAGTATAAATATGAAAACTCGTTTTGTTTCTTTTTTTGCGATTTTCTCTAAAACTAAGCAAAAAGGAACAAATCTCTAAAGGACTTTTTGTCTTAGTTTTTCGGTCCTCTATAAGTTCCTGAAGTTTTGCCATTTAAATTCGGGACACCCTGTATATATACTAGTATCTACCGTCATAGCTTCGCCCTTTATCATAAGTAAAGAACATGTCTAATTTAAACTAATAATCAAAGTTTCGTTTATCTATCGATTAAAATCGTGTATTGTAAGATCACGTAAAAAATAATAAAAATTAATTCATAAGACATTGGAATAAATTATCATTCAAGTTTTTTCTGGAAAGCCATACTTATAAATGAATGTGAGAGATACAGACAAAGGTCCACTACAACGTTTTTGTAAGTCCGGTCTTGCAATAGCATGTGTTTGTGAAGTGTAAAAGATAAGTAACCGCTAATAAGACTTCACAAGGATCCACATGCCGCACCTCATATTTAAATATTTTATAATTAATTTCAAGCTCTAAATGGCACTGTGTTTTTATAACCTCTAATGCAGAGTGGCTTTCGCCACCTATTGTTCAATTTTCAAAGTTCACTGTTTTCCATATATTATTGTATTTTAATTTAAAAATTAATTAAAAAACGGATAATTTAAATATAAATAAACCTTCCAGGAACCATAAAGATGATCTAGTTAAAATTGGGTAAAGATTGGTTGAGTATATCATAGTATAGATTAGTATCCATGTAGATATTATTACTTTTTTTTTTTTTCATTTTATTGTGTATCTGACTAGATGTAACTAACTATATTTATTTGTTTACTTATTTGAAATCCTTAATATACTTTGTCACAGAATAAAAATATTTTTCTATTCTATTATATATGTTTCATATTCATTTATCTGGTTATACTGTATCATTCAGACTCTACGCTAAGCGATAAAGATGTCCACACGTTGGAGAGAGGCTGTAGTACAAGGTAGTTACAAGGAGATCCCACACACTATTTGCATTGCCATGTATAATTCCCGCATGCATATTCACCACCAGCTCTTGTCCCATCCTCTGTATCCTGACTGGTGCTTCCTCCGTGTTCCACCTGCCGAAGACGTCCTCCAGGACGTTCGAATGCTCATGTAAATATATTTGGGAGCCGTGAGGAGGGTGAGGAAGACGACCTTCTTTTATATTCAGTTCGCCGTTAGGGGATACGGAAGAAGCCCGCCTTGAGATTAAACACTATATTGTGCATACCAATTCCCCGCCCCTGGGCGCACTAAATCTCTGCTCTTATAGTTTCATAAGCGGGTGAGCTTCCCCGTCGCTCTTTCCCTTATAACCATCCTCATCCGCCGAGGATCATCTACCTCTCAGCACATCCTGGGGTCGATATCTTCTGGCAATTTTACTAAATTAAGACCCCTGAACATTATTGACATTATTTAATTTTTATTTATGATAAATAACTGGAAATAGGAAAAACAAGGTTGACATTTTTGTAATCTAAGGTCCTTTGTACTTAGTAAATGTTCCATATTATTTCTCAAAGAAAGCCCTACATGATGATCTAAATATACATTTTATTCTTGACCCTTAAATTCTTACAATTTCATCAAAACTTTTCCTACTACCCCGACCTTCTCGTTCATTTCGGTTTTTCCCGAGGATCCTTATAAATATTGTAAATATAGTATGATTGAATTAGGGTTTTTTTTCCCTCTATTTTGCTTATTTGTTATATTATTATATATTATATTATTTTATCCAAATCACAGCTCATAACCTTTACACTCAGACAAGACTCTTCTCCACCTGTCTTCATCGACAATCAACCCATACCACAAACAAACGAAATTCATTACTTAGGACTTACGTTTGATAGAAAATGACCTGGGGCCCACATGTAAGCCAAAAACCTCTCAGTCTAAACAAAAGATTAAAACTTCTGTATCCAATGCTTCATAAACGGTCGACATTGAAACTCCGACAACAACTGAATACATACACTTACTTTCATAAACCCATATGTCCATACGCCACACAAATATACGGGACTGCGAAAAATACACACCTTTAAGAAATACAAATATTCCGATCAAAATTACTCAGACTAATCAAGAAATCACCTTGGTACGTTTCAAACCACACACTTCACACTGATTTAGAAATACCCACAGTAAAGGAACATATACATGACCTTTATAGACGATTTCACGACAGACTTCATGGACATAACAACATACTAATTAATGCCATGGTCACGACTGACATTCCTGGAAATACTCTCAGAAGAGAAGCTGGATGAGAGATTTGCTCAAATAAATCTCTTTAATCCATGCCAGGAGGAGGTACTATTGAGTGCTAGTCTCCCACACGCATACAAGGCCTGTAGTATTCAATTTCATCACATTCACTGAATTGTGATTGTGTGAATCAGAATCTGAAAGAGAAAAAAATATACATATACACATATATATTATTTTATATTCTTTATTACTTCAATTATTATTCTAATTTATTTTAAATTACCATTTATTACATTTTATTTTATTTCTTGTTTCGTTAGAGGTTCTTAATATTTATTTTTTTTTTTTTTTTTAATGTAAATATTGTATAAATGATTCCACTGACATTTATGGATCCATTACTTACCACTCTTGAATGAGGTAGCTTGTAATTTATATTGAGTAATAAAATAAAATAACACTTCCTGAGAACCATAAACACGTTTATTGAATTTCTTGTTTAGCAGCAATTTATTATCTTACCTTATCAACAATAGATTGTATTGATTAAACTTTAGTTAATAGTTTTTACTTAAAAAGCAACATGACAGTGTCTTAGGAATTTTTTGTTATTTTATGAGATTATTGAAAAATATAATGATAATAAATGATAGCAATACTGGCGGTGAAGGTGTCCATGACAAGCGAACATCAGCGTTAGTTTAGTTGATATTCTAGTGGATATACGTCCTTGAAAGGGAAGAAATAAATTTGTACTTGGCGAGTATCTAAAATGTGAACTTTATTGAAACCACTTTGATAGAACTTAATCGAAACTGTTGCTGAGTTATACAGCTTTGGCTATACAGCTACAACCGCAAAAGAGTTCGTTTCCAGAAAGCTAATTCGGTGAAAAATATTTTTTATATAGTTTATTATTATTACTTTTTTAGTTTAAAAATTAATAATAACCGTCTCATTCTACTTCCTTCCAATTTTATTTCTGACAACCCTCCAAATCGTCAAGTATCTTACCTTAATCATAAATATTCAACTCTTTTAAATCTTTGAATTAGCTTATATGAACTGAATGGCACAACCACACACACACACACACAATTTTATTTATTCATTTTATTTTTTTATTATCGTCCGATTTACAAATCTTTATACATTTTTACCTAAACCGAAACATATAAATAATATTTAAAATGTGTTTCAAAATATTTGTTTCCTGACAAATATTAATAGATTGTGACAATAAAATACCTATCAGGAATACTAATGACCGGTTAACAGAGGCATTTTCAGAACATAGGGACTATAACTCTGTAAAATGGAACTTCTGATAAACTTTCTCATATATATTTTTTTTTTTTTTTTGATAGAAGAATTTTATTGAATTAGTATTACAATCTGCCTTACCTCAAGGCAATAAGTTGTATATGTGACATAAAATCCAATTTGTACTATGAAAGGTTCTTACACTCGAAAAGTAACAAAATATTAAAATATGATATTAAATTCGTTTTAGGTGAATCTGGTGGAGTTGTAGTTCGATTTAATCCCCTAAATTAGGCAAAACTATAAAGTAAACAGGAATATCACTGTAACGTGATTAGAATATTATGAATGCCATTTCATTAAAAAAAAAAAAACCTAGATATATCGGTATATGGATATTTTTGGTCACCAATACATCATGTATCGATATTCATAGCTCATAATATCTTCGGTTTGAAATATCTATATTTTTCTTAGGATACACATCCCTAATAGTATCCTGAAATAAATGCACGTTGCATTTTCACGTTTTAGGAGACCCTTAACTTTAAATTGAAATTACCGGAAACTTTAAGTGAAATGCACTGAACTGAGTTGTTATTGACTTCTTATAATATCTTATATATATATATATATATATATATATATATATATATATATATATATATATATATATATATATATATATATATAAACTAAGAATATGTAAATAAAAACAGTCTGTATAAAAATAATTAAAAAGAATATAATAAAAAAAAATTGGTAGACAAAAACAGATTTATATAAGAGAAGAATGCTGTAATTAAGACAGGACTTAATGAGAGTTGATGAAAAGCCCCTTTGAATCTGCCCCTATTTCCTTGTACCTATAATAATTTCCAATTCGACGGGCTATTCCACACAGTGTAAAGGACGATATTGTCGCCGGAATTCTACTTAAACTGGAGAGGTCTGGAATTCTCCAGCTGAGTGGCTGCCTGGAGGCCACTTTGTATTGGCTACACGTGCCAACATTTCTAACTGACACAAAACATCTCCAACTGCCGTGTACAACTCCTACAATTGAATTGTTTCATGTTAAAGGGGTTGCGTCAGGCTTTTCTTCTGGTCGAAACAGTATTTTTTTTGTATTACATTTATAGTAATATGAAAATATGGTCTTAATTCAATATAATTTTTATTTAAGATTCATCTTTACAGTTTGTTATTTATTCGAGGAATACTATAATTTTGTAATGAATAATCGAACTTTCAAAAAATAAATTTGATGACTTCTGCAATACTAAACTTAGGTTACCTCCTTATGTTAGGTTTAGGTATATATATATATATATATATATATATATATATATATATATATATATATATAGTTTTTGGTTTTTTTTTTTTTAATACCAGTTACCATTTTACACGGTCAAGATGGCGGCAACTCGCAGAAAAAGGTTCGAGAAGACCGTTTTCAGGAAAACAAAACTGCTTAACTTTTTCAACGGATCATAATGTTTTTTGTGGTGCTGAATCCGAATCTAAAGTTTGCTACCACGGCAGCCTTCGGGTTTATACCCAAAATCGTTAAAAACCTCCCAAATCGTCGATCTTTTACCTATAAGAAGACAACGAAGGATTTTTCGAAGAATGTCATTATATAGTAAATTGTTGCAGGATATAGTACAAACGATATAAAAAAAAATAACCGAAATTGGACCATTGTTAGTGAAGCTATGCAACATTGGGTGATTGGCTAACTTGCGGTCAGTCCCACTTCTTCGTGAAAAAAAACGTGTTTTAACGAAGAAGTGGGACTGATCGGTACTCTTTTGGCTATGACTCCAGATCTATTTGTCCTACCCACAATTTCTTTTTTCATCTTAAATCTGGTTGAATTTTAAAGCTGGTTAAATTTAACATATGTAATTTAAATTAAAATCCGTGAAACAATCACTCCAGTTCACTGAACATGTCAAATTGTATTATTTTCCCGAAAAATGCACATTAAGCGTGTTGGCGTGGGTATTTTACAAGATTTAATCACAATTTTACATATTGAATCTTATAGTAAATTTAAGCAGCTTTAAAATGGAAAATTGAAATTAACAATCGGACAAATATATGCTTTTAAATGTTTTCCAAGAGTCAGGCAGATAATAATATTCTTTTAAAAAATGCTGTTTTTCCTGATAAAAAATAATTACTTCAGGTTTTACTTTATTATTTCTCAATCACCAATAAGATATGAATACAATTTTTAGGAAATAACATGTAATATTTAAATTTCCGTTTAAACTAGAAATGATAGAATTGGTAAATGGTTGTTGATTTTTCTAATCAACCTAAAATAAAGCTCCTCAAAACCATATTTCTCAATTTTCTTTTACACAATTTACACACAAAATTTATAAAATTCATCTTCCTGTAATATTAAGATTACCATTCCCAAAAACTTCTAGTCCTCAGGGAGAGTTGAATCTTTATACGCATCTTACCTCGGAACTTCCAAGTCGTGGTAACTTCTTGAAAACACCATCGTAAAATTACACCGCTGATGAGTTTGTTACGAAGGCGTAGTATAACTGTGGAACTTACATAAATTTGGAGACATTTTTTTAAAATGTCGAGCCCTCAGTGTTTTTACCGGCCAAGTTTAACCACTCCTACCCCTCCTGGTTGATGGAGTCAAGTTTCGTTAGAAGTTGGTCAAACTGTCATTACTAATTCAACGCCTTTTCTCAAAATGAACGTTCCCCTCGAACTAATAACATACATTTTGGACTACCAACTTTGAGTTACTACTAAATATGTAAAACGACTTTGGGTACTGGCGGCCTTGTGTTTGTTCCAGTTTAATAACGCCCCTTCGCTACCTTTCCAACAAGACAAATATTAACCGTTGAGGTTCGCTCGGTTATTATTCGTTATTTGCAACGCGGTTACCCTCGAGTGCCAAGGTTCGCTCTTCCATTGTTTTTCTTTCTTTAGTATTTTTTTCTTTCTTTTTTTTTAGCTTTTCTTTTATAATTACTTTTCATAACGTTTTCGAACTTTTTTCTGCTTTCATTTGCTCTTTATAAATACTTTTTTTTTTATGTTAACGTAGTCCGCTCTATTTTATTGTTTATCTTTAAGTAATATTTTGGAACCAAAGACGTTCCTCATTAAATTAAGAATAAGTGCAATAATACATTATAGATTTTCCATTATAAGAAGGTCTGAAAATGGGGTATAGCCACAAAATGTTGCCGAATATATAAACAAAACTATTTATAATAAGAGGTGGTTGTAGAGTATCTTATATATTGTGGGGTCGTAAGTGAAACACAACATGTCAAATAACATGGTTTTATAAAACGCCGATCAAAGATGTTTTTGCTTTTTATATTTTGGTACTGACAATATTTTAGTGTGAGGATTTAAAAGATTGTTGGAAGTGTTTCTATTGAAAGACGTTTAAGCTTAAAGACGTTTTATTGAATTAGATATTTATACAATCTTTCGATAATTACGATAAGGAATCCATTCACAAAATATGTAAACTGAAAATTTCTCACTTCAATTAATACTACAAATATAAGAGGAAACAATCTTTCGATAATTACGAAAGGAACATGTTAAACTGAATTTATAAAAACATTTATAAACTCCTAACTCCTTTATGAAACTCATGTTGTAACCTTCTGTTTCACCTTTTCCATTTAAGAAGACTAAGCATCAATATAACAAACTAAACAACACAATCGAAGTCGAAACTGTAGAAGTGATTGTTTACATGTAAGGTTATAGGAAAGAACTATCGATAATTGTAAACTCGAAGTGAAGCGTAAGGATCAAACTGGTCGGTGTAGTGCGGGTCAAGCCGGTTTCGTACCAATAACTTTACTTCGAGTTCGTGGTTATTGGTTCGAGTAAACGAATATAATTAATTCATCATATAAACGAGATAGGGAAGTGGTGTTTTACTTCCACTTATCGAGTTTTAACTGTGTCTTGCATTTGGTAAAAAGCTCCATCTTGTTAATTTTTACTGCAGCAGATTTCTGTAAAGGAAACGATCACATGACTTATAATAACATTTCTTCTTTATGATAAACCCATGTCATTGTAATTGATTTTTTCCCTTTGATGTTGAAGTGTATTTTCAGATCGGCCTGAACCAAAACACCCCCTGGCCTCCTCCGATAAGAGGTCTGGTGACCTGAGAGACTGCTCTAGAAGAACTCCCCGAGACGTGGCTTTGTCGACTAAGTGCTCTACCACTCACCGCGCTCATTTTTCTACTTAGCCTACTTTCTGCTTTGGCCCAAGGCTCGCTTATAGCGTCCGCTTCAAAATCTCTTTTTATCTTTTCCTTATGGCCTTCTTTCACTACTTTTCCTCCCTGTATTCTAGTATATAGTTATTTGAACACGATACGATATATGTTATTTATGATTGAAAAATAATATTTTTAATCTCAAAGATAACCCTTATAAAATAACTGCGTCAAAGAATTGAGTAAAGAAATATAAAAAGAAAACATAACGTACAGTTTTTCTGTTGACAACTGATTATAAAAAAAAAAGTAATATAAAATAATAAATAAATAAAAAAATAAACTCTGTTTAAAACTAATGATAGTAAATGTTTTGAGTCTACTGTCCGACAATTAGGAAGAAGTTTAAAATGCAAAACGCCTTCGAAGGTTCACCAAGCACAAAGCATCTTGTTTTTCCTTAAACGAAAAAAAGTGCCGACTTATTATAAAAGATAACTGACTTTCTTTTTATAGCATAGATATTTTTTCTTCTAGCATTGCACGCGTATTTAAAAAACGTTTATGATCCTATAAAGCCTACCCAATTTAAGCATTAGTCAAATGCAAACATTGACATTAACCATGGAGTTATAGACAAGTGGAGGGAGATTACCTCTCAAGAGGCAGGCAGCCATTTTGGAGTGCTCCCTATTATCAGTATAATAGCCGCTTATCAGTTCAAATTTTGGTTTCCTAGGCTTTATACTACTGTTATTTTGTTACTTATTTATTAGGAATCCAATTCATCTCGTATCCAATCCTTACAATCCAAAATCCTTCAAAAAATCCTCAATGCTCCTTACTTTTTGACCAATAAACTCATCCATAAAGACCTTAATGTTCCATATCTTCTGATTTAGCACAAACCAGATGCCTATCCTTCCATCGTAAGCTCCATAGCCACTCCAATCCACTAGTCCAGGGGTGCTCAAACTTGAACTGCTGGCGATCTACCTCAATATTTTTAGACTACTTACGATCGACTCTGAGACTGCAAGTGTGTGTGATGCAGGGTTGTCGTACATACACGATACACCCTACCTACCTAGGTAGGGTGTACCGTAGCATATATAGATATTAGCTTTCTGCACAATATAGGTACATTATTTTAGTCAAGGTTTGGGTTAGGTTTAGTTAGGTTCTTCTCTACAATATCAATGAAAAAACTCATAGTTATTCAAAATTGCGAGTTTATTTGTTGTTACAAAACAAAAGAGTTACATATGGTGTTAAACTTAACTAAGGAGTGGCTTTGGATGTTGAAGCGTGGCACTGCATGTCCTCAGCATACTTTTCATAAGATGGTACGTAACCACTGAGTGCTAATCTCAAGCATGATGACATATGATCGTCAGTTAGTCGATTGCGATATTTTGACCTTATTATCTTCATTTCAGAAAATGCAGACTCGCACAAGTAAGTTGACCCGAAAAATGCCGTCAGTTGAAGGGCGATTTGCCTTACATTCGGATATTTATCTTCAGATATAAAACACCAGAAATTTGTATCAGATGCTGTAGCTTTGAGATGTATATCTGATATAATCTGCACCAACTCATTTTCAACAGAACATGAGTTCATATTAAACTGACTTGCTATTTCAGTAGCTAATTCCTCAATGTTTTTACATGAAAAAGGATAACTCATAAATGATGCTATATTTTCCAATTTACTGCAATCATAAAAACGCATTTCGAATTGTCCCAAAATATTTGATAATTCAGCCTCATACGTATCATAATTCAACTGAGGAATCCTTGCTTTCAAAGACGGAAAATGTTTCAGATCCTTTCTTTTCAGTTGATCTATCATAAGTTGCAATTTACTTTTGAATGCGTTTACTGCGCTAATCATCTCAATAATAGTTTTTCCTTTACCTTGAAGCTCCAAGTTAACGGTGTTTAAGTGCATTGTGATGTCAGTCAAAAATGCCAAATCATTTAGCCATTTTTCGTTTTTCAAAATCTGAGTGTCATCACCTCTTTCGTCTAGAAAAGCTGTTATTTCGGGCAATAATTCTTGAAACCTTTCTAGGAATTTTCCGCGACTCAACCACCTGACGTCCGTGTGAAGAACTAAATCAGTGTGTTCAGCTGACTCCCTATCTTCCAACTGCAACTGAAAGAGCCGCCGTTGCAAGCTACGTGCACGGATGGAATTCACAATTTTTGTTGCAATGCCCATAATTTCCTCCGTGTTTAAAACTTTTGAACACAAAACTTGTTGATGTATAATGCAATGGAATTAAAAAAATGAAGGGAATTCTTCATTAGCTCGACACAATGCCACAAAACCGTTTTTGTTTCCAGTCATTGCTGGTGCTCCATCGGTTGTAATGCACACTAATTTATATATTGGTAGCTCGTAGTTTTTTACAAAATTGAAGAAAACGTCATATATATCTTCGCCACGGGCCTTCCCCTTCAGAGGAATGATTGTCAAAAATTCTTCCTTAGCCAACATGTCATTGAATACCATCCGAATAAAAATACACAGCTGGGCAGTGTCTGTCATATCGATGGATTCGTCGAACTGTAAAGAAAAGTATGTACATTCCATGATATCATGTTTTAGTTTATCTGCGATGTCCTGACTCATGACTTCAATACGCCTTGTGACAGTCGGACGAGATAACTGAAGTTCTCTAATAGCAGACATGATTTCTGTTTTATTTTTAAAATCTCCAAATAAAGTCTCACCCGCTTCAATAAATGCTTCCTTCACCACCGATCCATCTTCAAATGGTTTCTTGTGTTTCGCCAAAATATGAGATATTTTAAATGACGCGATCGTAGCAGCTTTTGATTGTTTGGCTGGTCTTGTGAACATGGATTGTTCTTTTTTCAAACAAGATATCAAATCACTTACTTTTCGTTTTCTTAATTCACTCGGTAGCGGAAAATCCTTTTCATAGTTTTTATGAACCGTTTTATGATGCCTCTCTAAGTTACCACGCTTAGGTATTGCAACTGACGCACGACAAATAACACAAATGCACTTACCCTTCACCATACAAAAGAAAAATTCTTCCTCCCAATCCTTATTAAAATGATACGTTTTAGATTTCTTCACTGCACTCATTTTCCACTATTTAATAATAAACTTTGTATCGACGTAGGATCGCCATCAAGTTACAATTCAGAATGACTCCAATTCCTGCAGGCGCAACATTTATATCGGCGTGAACGAAAGTCTCGAATGTTCCCGTCAAACGCGCCGCCCGAAACTAGACTGTACTGTCTCTCGTCTAGAAACAACACGGCTTTTCTTTGACAAGTGCCGCGCGTTCCTTTGATAAAGCCACCTTTTGCCGCAAGCAGTGTTATTTTATTACGTAATACATTTTTGTAGTTTAGTTACCTACCTACTTATTAAAATTTTTTTTCTTCTCGAGATCTACCCAAAAAGCACTCGCGATCGACTAGTCGATCGCGATCGACCGTTTGAGCACCCCTGCACTAGTCTCCCAACTTGCTTCTTCCTCCATCCATGATAATCCTCCGAGGCGTCTGAAAAGAAGATGGCCTAGAGACCTTTTAGTGTAGATTTTATTGAAGTGCTACTAGTGAGTAGTTCTTCACAAGTTATTTACATGCCATTGTATTCACTTTCAACACATTTACTTGTTGTATATTATTTTGTACAGATATAAATATCAATAAATTAAGAAAGAAAAAAATTATTACGAACCCTTTCGATTGCCCTAGCCCAATGGAAGTCGCCAGTTGGGCATCCCGTGTTCAATCTCCTCTGGCTTTAATTTCAGCCGGTTAGTGTTTTGGTCTCGCCCCTCACGGAACAATATACGGGAAGGGCCTCTCCATAGTATTATTACATTAACAGTAGGATTTATTATATAGTGTTAAAGATAGTGTTAATCCAAAAAGGGCTTTTTAACAATCTACTAGATGCCAATGTCTTAATAATTGTATCTTTGGTTAACTTGGCCCACTGCCGTATTACACCGAATGGCATACCTCCACCATCTTTTTGAAAAATTTGATCAGCTACAAGATTATCTACATTGAAATTCTCACAATCGAGGCATCGTCTCTGTGATAAATATGTACATATAGCATAGGGATAGCAAAGCAATTGAATCAAATGTACTCAATCCTTCCAATTCAAAGCCTTCCGAGCTATGGTAGATCTATTTATTTATTTATTGCTTGGCTCTACAGCCCTAGATGGGCCTTGGCCTCACGCAGAACAGATGATCATTGGAGTTTATCCATAGCTTTTCTTCGCCATCCTCTTATTCCTAGATTTTTCAGGTAGGCCTCCACATTATCCTGCCACCTTATTCTAGACCTTCCTCTTAATCTGGTACCATCCGGTCTGTCATTCATCATACTCTTTGGCAGCCTCCCGTCCGGCATCCGTTGGACATGTCCCAGCCACCGCAACCTTCCTTCCTTGATGACCGCCACTATATTTGGTTCCCCGAATAGCTCTTCCAATTCTTTGTTCCTTCTTATTCCCCAATTTCCATGGTCGTTTACTGGGCCAAAAATTCTTCTGAGAACTTTCCTTTCCCAAACTAGAAGTATTGCCTCGTTCCCTTTTGTTAGTGTCCAGCACTCACTTCCATACACTACCACAGGCCTTATGACTGTTTTATACATGTTAACTTTTGCAGCTCGTGATAATGCTCGGAACTTCAGTATTTTATTAAGAGCGGACATGCATCTGCTGCCTGCTGTAATTCTGGCTTTAATTTCAGTTTTTATTTCGTTATTTTCCGTTATTAGGGAACCTAGGTACTTAAGCTCTTGCACCATCGGAACTTATGCTCATTAATATGCATCTCCTCTTCTCTGCGAGGTTGGTTTCTTGCTGTAATCATAAACTCTGTCTTCCTCTGATTCAGCTTCAGTCCTCTATTCTTCGCCGCTGCTTCAAACTCTTCCAGCACTCCGGAAAGGGCTGGTAAAGTACGTGCTGTGAAGACTACTTCGTCATGATATGCCATATGTTGAGTCATCCTGTTGTAAATATTTCCACCGGGGCTCGTTCTTATGGTCCTTATCACTTTTTCGAGAGTTAAGTTATTAATATTATGAGTGAAAGTGGGGGGTGGGAATTTAGTATCTTTTTCCATGTCATTTCTATCAATCTTACTGACTTCGGTGGTATTCCTAAAGCTCTCATGTCCCTGGCACACTCCTCCCTTTCTATAGAGTCATAAGCTTGCTTGAAATCTATAAAAGGTGATTCAGGCTCACATTATATTCATAACTCTTTTCCAGAAGTTGTCTCAAGGAGAAGATTAGGTCGGTTGTGGACCTTCCCTTTCTAAATCCGCACTGGTAATCCCCAAGTACCTTTTCAGCCCATCCCGCTAGTCTGTTATTAATTGCACTAGAGAGTACTTTATATGTGGTTGACAGGAGCGCAATTCCCCGGTAATTCTCGCATTCCCTTTTATCTCCCTTCTTGTAGATGGGGCAAAGAATGGCTTTACTCCATTCGCTAGGTATGCTTTCTTGTGTCCATATTTCCCATATTAGATTATATATTTTTGTGGCCAGTGCTTGTCCCCCATACTTGATGAATTCTGCTGGTATTCCATCGATGCCTGGAGCCTTATGGTTTTTTAATGAAGCAATTATTTCCATTATCTCCTCTTGATCTAGTGGGATCTCTTCTTCATCATCACCCTCAGCGTTCCATTCTTCCAAACGGCCATCTCTGTCGGTTTTATCCTCTATTCCCGTGTCATTCAGTAGGGTCTTAAAATATCTCCTCCATCTACTCAACACTTCCTGACCATTTCCCAGTAGTTTTCCATCCTCATCCTTGTAGAATACGGGTCGCGGCTCATAGCCTGTTTTCCCTTCCCTGATCCCACCGTAGAATTTCCTACTGTTTCTCTTCTCGAATTCCGCTTGTATCTGCTGTAATTTCTCATATTCCTTAGCTCTCTTTTTCTTTCTACATATTTTTCGTGTTAATGCTCTTTTCCTTTTGTAATCTTCCGCTGTGGCTCTGGTATTTCTTTGTAGACATTTCATTCTCGCTTCATCTCTTTCTTTGACAGCTTTTTCACACTCCTCGTCATACCAATCGTTTCTTCTTCTCTAATCTCTTTTTCCTAATACTTCTTCAGCTGTGCGTTTTAGTGGATCTTTAAGTTTATTCCAACTTTCTTCTATAGTTTCCATTCCTTCTGAGGCCTCCAGATTTTCTTCCTGTTTCCTGCTGAATTCTTGTCTAACCTTCTCGGTCTGTATTTTTTCCCTGTTGTATATAGTAACTCTTGGATATGATGCTAATTTCATTTTATACCTTACCCTGACTAAGAAATGATCAGTCTCGCAGCTAGCACCTCTAAAACTGCGCACATCTTCAATATCCGTCGCATGCTTACTGTCCACCAATACATGGTCTATTTGATTGCGGGTATTTCCATCTGGTGAAATAATTATAAAGCCTCCTTATGTATATTCTTGTGAGGGAAAAAGGTGCTGCTCACTCTCATACCCCTAGAATTCGCAAAGTCTGCTAACCGTATCCCATTGTCACTAGAAATATCATGTTTGCTATGGTTTCCTATAGCTGGTTTAAGGGCGGTTTCCTTCCCAATTTTCGCATTCCAGTCTCCTAAAATTAATTTTACATCATATCTAGGGATAGTACCTACAACTCTTTCAAGTTCCCCATAAAACTCATCTTTTTCCTCATCTGATTTGTCTTCTGTTGGTGCATGGATACTTAGCATTGATATATTGAAAAACTTACCCGATAACCTAATTCTACAAATTCTCGTCGTTGCCCCCCTTTGTATTGTATTGTAGATCTAGTCCAGTCAATAAAGGATTATAGAGAGCGTTTTCTGTAATCCAAGGCTTTTCTTCGGATAGATGTTCAGGTTAGTTAGAAAGTAAACATACTAAATATCCTCGAGTTTTCGGGCCTTGGAACAGGAAGGGGGGGGGGCTAAATTATTGCTAATTAAATTTTCTACAACTCTGATTATATATCTACATTTTTCATATTCCGTACCGTTTCCGAGATAATGTAACTTCACCTTAAGTTTTCTGTTAAACTTCCCTCCTTATCTCCTAAAAGGTTCATCCTACGACAAAAGTCTTCTTAAATAATATTGTCCAAAATAAAATTTCCTTCAAAATACGCATTAATATGCCAATTTATCCTCAACCTGTCAAAAGTTACATAAATTTTAACTTTTCTTGGTAAAACATACTAAACGTCCTTCACATCTGCCCAGCGTATATATCGGAAACGGTACAGAATATGAAAAATGTGTATAAAGTAAAAGTTGTAGACAATTTAACTAACTTTTGTTTAGTTAATAGTCATATTTTGCACCGTTTTCGAGATATGATCGCAAAACCAAAAAAAAAGGGACTTTTCGCGCCCCCCCCCCTTCCTGTTCCAAGGCCCGAAAACTCCAGGACTTTGAGTATGTTTACTTTCTAAATGCCCTGAACATGTTTCCGAAGAAAAACCTTGGATTACAGAAAACGCACTCTACACCCTATTTCAGGCCTTCAATGACTGGACTAATCGCCTCCATACAGAAGACAAATTAAAACACACCAAAGTGAACCAAAAATTGTCTCTTTATTTTCAATTAATTTATCCAAACTAATCTTGTTGTATAGTTAAGAAAATCATTTGTTAATATAGATACACTATCAATTAAATATTATTTAAAAAATCTTTTGATATTAATTTTTTTTTATTCAAGACAGATCACAGCATAAATAGATACAGACTACAAACTATTAAATTTATATTTTTTATAGCAAAACTTTCATCCAGTTTACTCTATCCATTTCACATGAAGAGGGGAGATATGTTTTGGCTCTAAGGAAAGCAATATTTGTTTATTTTCTCTGGCCTTAGGCTTGTGTATTTTTGTTGTGGAGTGCCTGGGGACGGAAGACCGGAAGTCGATATAGGTGATGCAGGGTGTATTTTTATATACACTATAAGAAGGATCATTTTGTGGATTCTAATTGACATAAAAAACGTTATGGTATACTTAAATGAGACTTAGCTATTTAGTATCTTTTCATCGCTATTTGAATAACCTAACCATGAAATAATTTTATTTCCTTTATATGTATGTATTGCATGATGTTTTCCTTTATGTTTATTGTACATATTATGTAAATAGATTCATGGCCATACATAGCACTTATTCCCCATGAATGAAGCAGATTGTAAAATTCACTCAATAAAAGCTATTAAATTAAAAACAAAAGAGGGATTCGCTACAATCCGTTTTTCTAACAGCTGTTCTAGGTTTTCCTGGGACCAAAACTTTTTGACTTTTTTTATGCATGTGGTGCACTCACTTACATTGCCACCACCCCGAACTTCGTGAAAGTTTATTGGCTTTTGGGTCTTTTATGACCGATATAGTATCAAATAGAAATTAGGTGAAAATTACATCTTGATATATTAGTAAAAACTGAAACATATTTAAATAGTAAAATTTTATTTTCTAGAGAAAAAGAAGAACAAAATAAAATTTATCATGAGTAATTTAATTAAAAAAAAAAAAAAAGAAGATGTAAATAATGGAATCCTGCATTACTATCATTATTATTCTTAATATCATTATTATTATTGTGTTTGAATGTAAATTAGTACTTCTAACTTATTATAATTTCATTTAAAAATAAAAATACTGTTGTCAATTAAAAATTAATTTGAATTCAGAAATTTTATTAACTTATAATAGTTAAAATCGCCTAAATTATTCCAACTAGTCTTTAGAATTAAAAGTTCGAAACTTATTTAATGATAATAATGGGGTGAGTCTGAAAAAATTACCGTTTTATAGGTAAAAATCAAAATTTATTTTTCTTCTACTTACAAGGTTTTTAATAGTCAAAATATAAACTATTGTGCTCTATGGTTTGACGCCATCTGGAAGGCATATGTAGAATTCCTTTGTGTTTTGAATTGATGAACTCACGAACCTCATTTTCAACTTCATTTAAGTTGTTGAATGTTTTTCCACCAAGGAAATGAGCCATTGATCTGATGGTGCTAGGTCTGGACTGTATACCGGCTGAGGGAGAAGCTCGATTCCATCCAAATTAACTAGTTTTTCTTTTGTAAGGCGAGAGGTGTGGGGTCTGGCATTACCTTGTTGGGACAAGAGTTGCTTCCTGTTGACTAAACCTGGAGACCACTGAGCCAGAACATCGTTCACTCTCTGCAGTTGTTCTGAATAGAGCTCTAAAGCGGAGAACGTCCTGGTTGACTACTGAAACACGCCGTGATCCTGATTTCATTTCTAGGCTCAAATCACCTTCATTAAATTTTGGAACCAACCACCTTCTCACCATCCTTTCAAGAGAAAGAAAGGACGGTGAGAAGGTGCAACCAAAATATGTTGTCTAATCATGCCCTGTCGCTTTTGTTTGATTAACGCTTTCCAGATCTTTTAAGTTCAATACGGTGTTACGACCGCAAAAGCAAGTCGTTCCAAATGTCTCTCCGTTCCTTGTAACTGATGAAAAACTCCGTTTGAGGTGGTTTGCGAATTTCCCTAGGACCTATCCCATCTTCATTAATGAAGAAATCAAACGGCGCTCTTCTTTTGAAAAACATTCATTTTAAACCATAATTGACGTGTGTAGTTGTATCCACTTTCATTCAAATTTAACACAGCTCTAAAGTATAAATGGTATTTATTGGTCTCAACCTTAAAAAAATTAAGAAAAAAAAACAAAAAACGAAAGTCTGTCTATCATTTTGTCGCAAATAAAGTGTGAATATTTATTAATATTAGATTTAAATATTCTGCAAGGTCTGATAATTCTCTCTCCTTTTCAAATATCTTATACTTATACTTCAAGCAGCGTTAAAAAGCTAAGATCAATCGAAAATAAAGAAATCATTAAACGTTTTTCTAATGTACAAGGTTGTGTCTAACATTTTGTCGCAGAGTGTATTTATATGTATATTTTATTGTATGCAGCTCTAAATTTCAATGCATAGCTTTAAAAAATCATATTATTTATATAATTTGCCATTGTTAAAACATTAGTATTTGAGTTGTTTTTCGTCTGCTTTATTCTTTCGACAAACCATTTTCCAATAACTTCATCCCTCTAAACCTGCTATATCAAA
The DNA here is from genome assembly GCA_003667255.2 of Euschistus heros. Classification (NCBI taxonomy): domain Eukaryota; kingdom Metazoa; phylum Arthropoda; class Insecta; order Hemiptera; family Pentatomidae; genus Euschistus; species Euschistus heros. The sequence continues at coordinate 1,141,712 of RCWM02000297.1, forward strand.
CCAACATCGAGATATCGCCCAGTCAAAATCACAGATCATTAGAGCCGCGTTCGATTCAGCCATCAGACTCACCTTTGAGAACGGAGCGAGCGGTTTATTCGCCCGATGATGTGTATGGAGCGGAGGTTATTAAAATTCTATAAAAGGGTAGGGGGCACCCGGAAAAGCCTTGGAAAAGCGGTGGAGATAAGGTTCATGCTCGAAGTGACCTAAAGGAAAACGCTTAGTGGTTCCGAGGGAAATCTCAAAGAGATATGGAGCCTCCTTTTCCAGCATGTAGCGTTTCTATTCCACTAGGACGGGGTCTCTCTTTGTTCCGGGAGTCTTTTGTGCCCGCCCTCCTAGCCTGATAATAAAAGCGGTGGCGGACTCGACAATGTACCTGTTGGAATTAATTACTGGAGTGGTTTGCCCGGAATGGGATAGCCTGTATTAGAAAATGAATTTTGTAAATTAACACCGCTTGATTGTAGTAGTATTATTCAACACCTTTTCCGCTAGCAACTGCGTATTCTACCTCAACAAAATCTATTCAGTGGTAGTCTAATAAATTATATATTATTTTGAGTTGCCTAATTTTGCCATTCGCTGCTCATTACTATAAAAATATTATGTCATATATAAGAACAGTATACAAAATACCTTCTCATTACATTTTTTTTTCTTCCGATTTTGGCTGTCTAGGACCACGTGAAGTAACCAGCAGTTATTTCCGCACTTTTTTCCGTGATTTTCTATAGTTAAGTTTTCTTCTCTCTTCTATCCAGATGCTAATCGATTCTCTCTTTTCCTTCTTCTGGAAACCCTTATAGTTTAGTATCATTATTTTGAAGGCTGTTCTGTCTTGTTTACGATATCCGTTATACCAACATTTGCCATGTCTTTCTTAATGCCCTCAATTCATTGGTTACCATTTTTTACTCGTATGAACATGATTGAAAATTTGCTTCATATGCCTGTTGTTATTTATTCGCATTATTTGACCAACGAATTTGATTCTTCTTTTCCTGATCGAATCTGACATATTTTCATTTATGTTCTCCTTGCAATGGTCCTTGTTTTTCCTGTTTCTTAATTCTCCCTTTTCTTTTTTCAATCGCCCCCATATTTTCCATTCCTTTTTATGCATCTCTTCTATTTCTCCAATTTTAATAATGAACATACATTCTATCGTATGGTCTATACTCTCTGGTTTGATTACTGAATTGTAATGCTTAATTTTAATTTTCATTGAAAGTCATCTCTAGTTATAAATATATTTAGTCACTTAGTAAGCTAGTTCCAGTTTTACTATACAAATTAATGACATAAAAAAACTTATAGCGAAACTATCCATTGGTAGCACTCTAATTAAAATTCTACAATAAAAGACGATCCCGATGCCAGCTTCTTTTCAGACCCCTTGGAGTATTTCCGGGAATAGAATGAGAATCAAGTTGAGAAACAAGTGGATTTAAGTGAGAATTTAGTTAATCATGATAGGAAAGATGGTTTAGAATCGCAATCTACTGCGCTAAAAATCATTTCATTGCGGAAAAACGAATTGTCAAATGTATCATAATAGTGTCTTTACTTCCTACACAGAAAAAAACATAAATCCGTAAAAAACAAAAAGTGGCAAACAATAGTTTGTAGAGAAATTCTTGAATAATCACTCTACGAATCTATGAAGGAAGTTTCCAATTGCTATTAGTTCCATTCACAATTTATGATTTTCAAATAATATATATGTAAGATTAACAATCAGGATTTAATTATTCTACAGATGGTTCAAATATGTGTTTACAGAAGCTTAAAGCATTTTTCTAATACCCAATAAGACTTTACAATGTAAGAGATAGATTTGGCAATAGAATTCGAGTTTTCGCAAAAAAAATATTTTTGGCTCGCTAGATTGAGATTCTAAACTACTGTGTTGCGAAATGAAGTTATCAGTTCATTCGTGAAAAATTAAGGAGCATTAAAGATTTCTCGAAGGATACTACACGGGGAGATTGAATATAAGAAGAATTTGATGGTTTGTTGGATCCTCATAACTCTATACTGTAAGTCCAAATAGGTCTGATAATGTTAATATATATGAGTTTTTTTGTTGTGAAACGGAAGATTAGAACGTTTGTCGAGTGAAGGTTACAGCAGTCAAAATAGATGTGCAGCTTTTCGTCTTTTTAACTTTTTATGACGTCTCTAGTCTTGGTTAAGTCTAAAAGATATCGTATCTGTTCAACGTTTTTGAAGCAACTCCATTAAAGGATACAAGAGGACTGAATGAGATGGTTTTTGTGGCAGAATAAAGTTTACCTGCTAAGCTTTGTTGCGGTTTATCTCTCTAGTTATGAAACCAATCTTCAAGGGAAGTATGTAACTGGAGAGTCTGGGATGCACAAAACGCCTAATAATTGAAATAATATAAAATAAAATTGAAGTTCAAAGCACCATATCTTGTAGAGGTGACAAATAACTTATTAATTACTAATTATATTTTATTTCATTAAAATAGTATCCAATTTTGATTTAAAGTAAAAAAAAATAAAATAATAACAATTCAAGAATCTATGTTGCAGCCATTGAAAGTAGAAATATAAGGAATTCAATTTATGCTTTTTTCCGCAAAATAGATATTTTTCAAACATCACATCTTGGATCCCAAAATTTACGTTTAAGCAGCCACATGCTATTAGTCATGTTTAGACAAAATAAGTTAAACCTTATACTTTTACGTTAATGTTCGTGCTGGATCTATTTTAAAAGGTTAATGAACAAAATAAAAAATAAAAAACCCGAAGACAACACTACTACAGCCAGTTTTGTTTATATGCTATAAATGGAATCTTTTGTCTACATGCTACAACTCAGCTATTTCCATGTGGATATGGAGCCACTTGTTATTGTCTAATATTTTCTCTTTGAAATAAAAGCAAAAGGTCTTATATTTTGTTTTATTTGGATGATATTATTAATTAATACTCAATTTTTTTCAAATTAATACTCAATTTTATGAATTAGGAAAATCGTATGTGGTTACTTAATCGACGATGTTATACAACTTATCCAATAGAAAAATGATGCAATAGTTGACAGTGAAACTATTTGTTTTAGTTCCACATTTTCTTCTCAAATGTAATTACACTCATTTTTCGAAAATTAATTAACTACTTAAGTAATTCCAATTGCAACAAAAACCTAATTACCCTATCAACGGATGTGAATAAAACTACAGTTCAGTCGATGTACTTAAAATGTTAAAATGTTTATTATTACCAAATTATTTAATTTTTCATTTATTTCATTGTCTCAATGTATAAGCGATTTGATAAATTGTGTCATAGGGTTTATGTTATCTTCTCATAATCCTCCCATAACACATGATTTAATATTTTGTTCATTGCCTTGAGCTAATTGTGGATTAGGAGTAATCCATACATCCATCACGTTATCCATGATATAAGTTAAATTATTCCATTATGAATCGTAGTGTTCGACTTCATTTGGGAGTTGTTATTTTTTTTAAATTGAATTAGGTTCAATTTTATTTTATATTTTTCGCATAAATATATCTTTTGGCTGGGGGGTCTATATTTTGTTGGTGTAAAGTTTTTTTTTCGCACCCATTTTGTCACTCTCTAGCTGTGTTGTTGCTCGGATTGCAAATTTCACTAAAGTTATTTCATCAAAAATATTTAATGGACTATATTTTTACTTAACAACATTTGCCACTAGGACCTACCGTTTAGGAGCAATATTGGTTTGAATGAAAAAAGTCATGTTTGGTACCGCTATTTTAATTTTATTTAATTTTTTATTTAATTAATTTGATTCTTTTAATTATTACCTGTAAATTGTGAAAAGCAGTAGATTGTAGATAGACATATCTATGAGCTATGTTTTTTTAACAATAAATTGATACGAAAAAAAAAAACAGTGAATAAAACATGGATTTTTAAATTCGTATTTTTTTTTTATTATTATTATTTTATTTTTTTTGCTACCCAGAACTTCATATCATACTTAAAAGACAAGAGACTACTCATCGTTTCCAAATACTCCAACATTTACTAAACAAGTGCTCCCTACAAATTATAAATACGACTTATTTATTTAATTAGTCCCATTTGAACATGCGGAGTTGAGCTTTGGGGCTCTCCTAAACCTTTCAATTTTTTCGTATCCAATCCTTACAATCCAAAATCCTACGTAAAATCTTTTATGTTTCTTAGTAGGTCACAAACAAATTTATCCATAAATAACTTAATATTCCATATGCTGCTTATTTAGTCCAAACCAGATATCTGTCATTTCATTGTAAACTCAACACATACTCGAATCAACTTTTCTGCCAACTTGCCTCACTCACAATTCCCGATAATCCTGCGTGGTGTCTGAAATGAACCAGAAACATTAAAATAATATAAGTTTTAAGTCCACGGCATTAATTCAGAGAGTACAAGCAACATAGCACGTATTTTTTTTTTCTTTTCGATTTGTAAATTCGATGAATCTTTGGTTGAAATCAGCCGCTAAATTATCGTTGAAGGCAGGAAAATATATCGATAACATATATTCTGCCTTCAACAGTTACCCTCCTCCTGATTTCGCATTCTTACCAGCCCTCCAGCCCTTGAGGATATCCTGCCCTAAGGAGAGGGCCATCAGTCGTGTGGTTTAAGGAAGCGGGAAGATAAATCTTCAGTTGTGAGTAAACAAGCAATGCAGAGCAGGTTCGATTCCCGCACTCATGTGACAGATTAGCATTCCATTGTGGTCTGCCTCCACCAACCACTTTAGTCTAAGAGTACCCGTAACGAGAATAAATAACCATATGGGATCGAAATATAAATTACTCAGTAAGTAATAAAAGTGTATGATTAATAAGTATATCATTTTTCTTTTGTGAATCACATCGTTAATATTACTTTATTAGGATAAAAAAATTTATTTTTCAATAAAATGGTGTCAAAAATGGAGAATTAAAATAAATACAAATAAATCCCATCAAATAACCTTTACCCTCCGTCGTAAACCTACGGCATCCTGTCCTACGGTATCCTTTAATGATATTCCTCTAATCCCTGTTGAACAGATCCGCTACCTGGGACTCCATTTGGACAAACGTCTTACTTGGAATCCACATACAAGACTAAAATGACAAGAAACGGCCCGTCGTTATAGACTTCTCCAACATTTACTAGACAAACTACATGAGAATCATTTACATGACAGTTATTAGACCTATATGGACATACGGAGTTGAGCATTGAGGCACCACTAAACCATCCAATTCTTCTGGAATCCAATCCTTAAAATCCAAAATCCTTCGAAAAATCCTTAATACTCCTTACTTTGTCACGAATAAACCTGAATGTGCCATATGTTGCTGATTTAGCCCAAACCAATTCTTTCAGTAAACTGCACTCCCACACGAATCCATTAGTCTCTCAACTTGCTTTTCATTCAATACCTGATTAACCCACCGAGGCGTCTGTAAAGAAGATGGCCTAGAGACCTTCTAGTGTAGAACATTTTTTGAAGTGCTGCTAGTGAGTAGTTCTTCACAAGTGATTTACATGTTGTTATAATCATTTCCTCAAATTTGCTTGATATATATTGATGTACAGTTGTAAATATCAATAAATAGTTATAAAAAAAATTTTAATAACTATTGTTTCCCTAAATAAATAATACAAGATGCCTCTCTAAAGGGCAATGCATAATATGGATGGCAAAGAACCTACTCTTACAATATGAACAATCAAATTAAATAAAAAGATAAAACAAATCCTTTAACAAAATTAGTAAACAGTAATACAAAATAAATCAGCTGCTTTTATCGACTCGATTTTATTCTCGGTATGAAAAGATCTTTACACTTAGGTCAATGTATTATTTGCCACTACTATTGGAATTTTTTTATTCAAAGTCTAGATTCAAAAATTAAACATTTACAATCAAATCTAACAACATACGAAACATTCAAAACAACAGATATATTAAATACCAAACAAGAAATCAAACATGTTTATACACATCTAAGTTTATACACCTGGAATATGCTCAGTGTAATAGAAAAGAATGGGCTAATGGATAGGCAGGTAATATATTTTTCGTTCATTTATTATTCAGGTAAATGGGCAATCTCTTAAGTTTTCCCTAAAACGTGTCGGTTTTTCGGTTCCTTCATAAACCAATACTTTTTTTTAAATAGCTGTTTATTGGACTTCACAACTGTATAAAAAATAACAATATACATCTAACAAATGTGAAAATAATTTTCATAACATCACGATCGCGAGTTGAGATACTAATAAATTTGAATTGTTATGGAATTTTCTATGAAATGATAGATATCTGGTTGAGCTAAGTCAGAAACGTATGGTGCATTAAGATCTTTATGGATAAGTTTGAGACAAAGTATTGAGCATTGGAAATTTTTCTAAGGATTTTTGGTTCAGTGATGAATTGGATGGTTTTGTGGAGCAAAAAAAAATTTTTAATAGGACATCGGAAATATTTTCTGGTCATGTTTTATATTATAGGAAAAAGAAAACTTTAATTAGCTTATTTTCAGCTGATCTAACAAGCGGAGGACACACCCACTCTCACATATCTTGTTAGCAATTTTTTAGATTTTTTTCAATTAAAAAAAACAAAATTGCATGGTCAGGCAAAGTTTGAAGATTATGATTTTTTTTTTTTTTTTCTATATAGATAAAATTTCGTATTAAAGTTTTCTTTTGAATGCCGAACTAGAATCTGGCATTATTTTTTGTTTAAAACAATTTATAAAAGTATTTTGCTTGAAGATCTATTCATTTTTTTTTTTTTTTTTTTTTTTAGATTTTAATTAACCTTATCGAAGATCTAGAAAGCGGCTTTTTTTTTTCTTAAATTTTCAGTTTATAATAACAATCATTGGTCAAGAATCATGTCTAAAACATTTTTATAACTCGAGATAGAAAATAAATTAAGTGATGAAATGGTCAGGGGTGCAGTCAGGTAAATAAACACGTCAAGTTTTTAAATGAAAAACTTTATATTGGCTTGCCGACGTTTCGACCTGCCTTACAGGTCTTCATCGGGGCTAAAATAACAGAAAATTGGATGTGACCAAGATGATGAAAACATTTAAAAAATAAAATAATTTAAAAATGAAAAGGAAAAAGAAAAAATAATTATATATTATTTATATTATATATTATTTGTTATTATTGAATATTATGTATATTAAAATGTATTATTTTTTATATTTTTATTTTTGATTTTTAAATTATTTTGATTAATTTATTTTTTAAATGTTTTCATCATCTTGGTCACATCCAATTTTCTGTTATTTTAGCCCCGATGAAGACCTGTAAGGTAGGTCGAAACGTCGGCAAGCCAATATAAAGTTTTTCTTTTAAAAATTACGTATTTATTTACCTGACTGCACCCCTGACCATTCCATCACTTAAATTACAACTAGTAGTCAACAATAGAATCATCGTCGTAAATAAAATAAATTAGTTTAATGCCATTACATATTTTTTCTCAGCTTCTAAGGCCCATTAGTCAGAACGGTAAAATGCTTGTATAATATTTTTTTTCCAGGAACCTCCAAAAAAATTTCTGTGAAAGATTGCGCGTGTCCTTTGTTAACATTTACGTTTAATTATATATTATAGTATTTAAAGTCAGGATTTGCTTATATCATCGACATCAGTTCCCCCTGAGTCAAATACAGGAGATCCTCCAAGAAAAGCCGATCTTAACTTGCTCCTACAGTATACTTAAGAGATTCATCAGACAATTTGGCCTCCCCTGCCGAAGCAATCAGAGGGACCCAGGTACTGAAAGAGACCAGTACTTAAGAGAATCCGGTCTGAATGAGGACTCCATGGCGGTGAAAGAGGATGCGCTGCGCCTCAAAGAACCTCCGCCCCCCTGCGCCCCTATCAAGGGCTGCTCGGACTAATCTTCTTAGGTTCCCATTCACAGTCAACATTCTCAGGCACCTTGTGTACTCCGCTCTGTCATTGTATTCTCTTCCCCCAACGACTTCAAGATCCGAGGAAGGAGCAGTTCTAAGAAAAAGAGGAATCGGAGGCTGCTCACAATGTAGAAATGTGAGATTTATTTTGGAATAATATGAAATAAGAATGTTTTTAACAATGTGACGTTTTATACTTCAACTTCGTACATTAATGTTCCCTATTTCACTTCTAATCACTACTCACAACTACCAATCAAAGTGACAAATAATAAGTGAATTTGATTAAATACTGAATTCACTGGAGTGAAAGGCATGAGGGAGAGGAGAACTCTGTGGAACCCCTTTATTTCGTCTTCTAACTTAGCTCAGGAGATCCCTCGTCCAGCTCCTCTTCAGACTTCACTGTGCTTCGTCGTCGTATATGAATGTATTGGGTATATGAATGTCCATGTACTTTTTCGTGAAATCGTTTGTATAGGAGTCTTTATTTGTTCATTAACTGTTAGCATGCTAAGATCAGTATGTTGCGTTATGTTGCCTACGTACCAAGGTGCTATCTTAATAGCCCTAGTATAGTACATTCTATTTTATTCTATGTTAGGTGCTACATTCCATGAAGGACCTGGCTCTCTCCACACACCTTTCTTCACATCCCTATGACATCCTTCATCATCCAATATCCGATTCTAGGTATTTAGCCAGTGTATGTCCCCAACTTTATCTGGCCTTTTCTCCTTGTTCCCCCTTGTTTTCCAGTACAAATTTCCCTTGGCCCTTAAGGTTCCATTCTTTCTAAATGACCCAGAAATTGTATACTAAAATACAAAAAAGATCAAAGTATATTTTAAAGAGCTGTAATAATATCAAGAAGTGTCTATGAACGTGTTAGTTACCGTAATGATATGGCTGATATAGCAGCAAAATAAGGTGAACTTATTCGACGACGATATTTCAAGATTGGAAGACATTGCAGGATCACAAGACCCTGCACCAGTGTCTACCGTACTAATCGAAGAGATGAAGTGATCACAGCACGGTCAAGACAGGGCAATAGAGGACATAGAGACGTTCACCTAATAACCAAAAAAAAAAAAAAATCCTTCCAAATATAAAATGTGTAACAGTATTTTTTCAATAGGCCCTATTTTTAACGAATGGTCTTTTTACATCAAAAAGTTAAATGAATCAAGAATACCTCCAAATATATAAATAGAATGAGGAAACAATAAGAAAAATATTGAGAAACTCATAAAGTTCCGTAAAAAGAAGAAATCATTGATAAAATTTGAATAAATCTTCAATTTATTTTATTTTGTTTAGGAAATGTAGTTATTAATCGACTTCAAAAAGGAGGAGGTTTTCAATTCGACGTTATTATTATTTTTATATATATTTTTTTTTTGTATGCGTTGTTACGATATTATTCTGTTAATTATGAATCAATTTTGATGATTTTCTATTTTTTATCGGCTAGACATAATTTAGAGGTGGTCCCATAAAAATTTTAATGAAATCAACTCAGCCCTTTTTAAGACAAATCAACAAAAACAATTAATAAGAAAAAAACAACAGTCGGAAAACACTTATCACTATAAACATATTATACCATATTGACTTAATCTAAATTATTTTTACAAGTAATGTAATACACTCACTTACTATTAAAAATTAAAAATAACCTCAATATTTAAATTTTAAAAAAAAACCGACTTCGAGATCAAACCTACAAGTACACATTTATCTAAAAAGTAAAAAATAATATTTTAATTACTTCAAAACATGGAGCATTAAAGAACAATCTCCGAAATTATCGATACTTACGTACCTATTCATAATTTATGATCAATTATATTTGGAGTCGGTGCCAACAAAAACAACCAGAATTCGAAAAAAAGCTGGTAATCATAAATATCTCCCCACTATTTCATCACCGCCATACCGCTGTCTCGTGCCTTTCAGAAAGTTTATTGCAAAGGCTGGATTTAACTACCTTTCTTGGTTGGCACCGACTCCAAAAATAACTGATTATAAATTGTGGATAGGTATATAATTGCCCTTAAATGCTCTTTGTTTCGAAGATATCTTGATTTTTTTTCTAAAAATTGACTTTTATATTATAAAGATCAAACGAATGTTGATGATTATAATGTTTTACGCTCAAAAAACTAAAACAAGCAACGTGTTAATTAAATTAACCATTCTCCTTCCCCAATCTCACTAGGGAAAATTTCAAAATTTTATGCTCAGTTTATTTCCAAACGATTTTTAATATACTTATAATAAACATTCAAAATATTTATTAGTTACTTATAAATTTATTAATTTATGGTCGTATAAAAAAAAATGACCGTTTTATCAAATTCCTGAGTTGAAAAGTCTGTAAATATCTTAATGCTATTTATTATTTACCAATACTTAACTATCCCTTTAGAGCATTCTCTAAGCTTGTTTCTAGCACTGGCATTCTTCAAAAAATAGTCCTAGTTCAATTATTTAATTTAAAGAAGAAACATGACAGTGTCGTACCAAATTCTCGTAATTTTAAGACTGGAAAAAAAAAATATCACAGCCGCTGAAGCAACTCGTAAAGTTATTATTGAAGGAGAAGGTGTCCTTGAAGAGCGCACTGCGCGGCGTAGTTTTGAAAAATTTAGAAGTGGAGATACGACGTTGGAAAGGAAGAAGAGCTCCGGGCGGCAATTAATGGATACTGATAAGGTTCTGAAGGAAGCTGTTGAGTCAAATCCGTTCACAAGTACTCGCGAACTTGCCAGGGAGTGTGGTGTGTCGGGAGATACTGTTAGTCGCAATCTTCTCTTCATGGGGAAGTTTAAAAACGATTTTACAAAAGTTGAGAAAAGTTTACAGATCTTCATGGGTTTGAACTCCTGCCTCATCCACCATATAGTCCAGAACTTGCACCTCCAGATTACTACTTGTTTCGATCCATGGCCCATTTTCTTCAAGAGAAAAAAATTGATAATTTTGCGGAAGTTGAAAATGCTGTTTTCATTGAGTTCATTTACAGCGATCCCAAGGAATGGTATCAGAGTGGCATCGAGCAATTGGCTAGCAGATGGGTAATGACGGTAGATAACGATGGACTATACCTTGATTATTAATTGTATTTTATATCAAAGAAATAATAATACAAATGTTTTTTTCAAAAACGGTCATTTTTTTTTTTTTTTTTATACGCCCAATTGCATAGACCTGAGTTGGAAAATGATGCTTTAAGGAATGAATGTAATATTAAAAAATATAAATATTGTTAGACTTCATACAATTGAGTTCTATTGATATATTTACAATTATATTGGTAAATATTAATATTAACTATTTTTTTTTTTTTTTTATTAAAATCGATTAGTCAATATGCATAATAGATGAAGGCAAACTGTGCAGTAAGATACTGAGCGATAGCACGGAAGTCGATAAACACGGACACAGATACAGAACACGCTTCCACTTATTGATAATAGGGAAATATTTTATTTATTGAGATGAGAGATATCACTATAGACACGTACGGGCTACCTGGCCAATGGGAAATAATCTTTTATCGATACACAATGGAGAGGGCGTCCGGCTAACTGCCGCATGGATACCTAATTACGCAGAATAATAAATTATAAACATAGATGATAAGATAATATAGTTGCTAAACTCCTAAACGATATTAATTATTTCATTTATTTACGTGGTATTTTTTCAAATATTTAAGCGGTAGTTATTCGTTTAATTTTGCTTGAAGTACACCATGATGGTATAGAAGGATCAATACAATAAGGATCTTAATTAACTGGAAATTAATTGCCACTTCTTTTGAAATGGAACTGACACTTATGTTGTAATATAAGTAGCAATAATTTCATCAATTCTAATCATTTAGTTTTGCATTGAATGTTGATTCGTGCTTCAATTCAGAGGTTCAAAATGTCAATTTGAAACTTAACAGATATAAATAAAAATGTATAGATCAATTTGTTTTGTTGTCAACAATAGTCGCATTGACTGATTCAATATTTATCAATATGTAATACTCTTATTTTATCTCTTCTTTTTTTTTACTTCTATAAATATTATTTCTTTTGATAGCACATATTCAATTTCATGCCTTTTTTTTTTTTTAACTTGATTTTATTTTATTTTTTTATTATATAACTATTAAAAACTGAAGATTAATGTGAAACAGTTGGAACTACCCTTCCCATAAACTATTATTATCTCATATTTCACTCACCTACCCTGGAGAAGACATCATAAATCGATACTGGGAGGCTCGTCGTCAGATGGCTTAACTGCCACAGACGGGCGTTGGATAAATAAATAAATCTTCATTTTAATAGATTTTATCTTATTATTATAGCTAATTGTTAGATTTCCTTTGATTTACTTCTGAATATGTAATTACATGTATATTACTTGCCACCTTAAAATATTATGAGGTGAGTCAGAAAAAATGACCGTTTAACAGATAAAAGTCAAAATCTACTTACAAGATTTTTAATGATTAAAATATTAATCATTTCGCTTTATGGTTTGACGCAAGTCGTAGAATTTCTCGATGGTACCACTCTTTAGGTTTTGAATCGAAGAACTCACGAACCCCATTTTCAACTTCATTTAGGTCGTTGAATGTTTTTCCACCAAGGAAATGAGCCATTGATCTGAACAGGTGGTAACCTGATGGTACTAGGTCTGGACTATATTCCAGGTGAGGGAGAAGTTCGATTCCATCCAAAGTAGCTAGATTTTCTTTTGTAAGGCGAGAGGTAAGCATATGGGGAACCTCTCGGCATGAACGGTTCAATTTTTCCAACGCTCGCAGGTGTCGAGTCACAGTAGATTGTGAGTGGCCATGTTCAGCTGACAACCCACGAGTGCTTTTCGTAGGATCGGCTTTAATAGCAGTGCACAGAGCGTCCTCGCTGACTACTGAAACACGCCCTAATCATGCTTACCAAAATGAGGGCATGCTATTTACCAAATGATTAAGACGGGATCAAACATTAACTTCTTATCACAATTCTTAGCTCCCGAATTTATATAAGAGAGGAATTCCGATGCAAAGTTCAAACACAAAGAAAACGGTAATGTTTTCTGAATCATCCCTTTAGCTGATAGTAATATTTCTCAAAATAAATTTACTCAATATAATAAATCATATCAAATATATCGATAATTGTTAATTGTAAAATTGTAATGAATTTTATAAAATTATGCAGTTGTTTTATTATTCTTTTATTAAAGCAGCTCAAAACACTAAAAAATTCGATTCAATTTAATTTTTTTTAAATTTTGAGTATTTTGTATTCATAAATTGTCATCACCTTAATCGTCTTTTAATGGGTTACCATCCTGGAGGTTTATTTCGAATACAGTTAAGAAAAAATATGAATTAAAAACTGATTAGTATTATGCATTAGTTTATTTCATAATCATATTTTTTTTTAAATATATTTGAAGTTACTTTATATTTCAAAATTGAAGATAATTAAAAGAAAACCGGGTTTTAATATCATTTATGGATTTTACATATCATTTACAAAATTTATGAATTCAATAATAGTAATAATTATATTAATGTTTATAAAAATATAAAATGTTAATAAATAAATTATTAATATTTAGACCAAAAATTTATTTATTTATTTTGAGTATAAATATTGTGAAATATATTGTATATAACAATGTTTAAACAAAAAATATCGACAAGCCCAGCGAACTGTGGCGGAGTTAGGATAAGGTCGGAAATAAATTTGACTGGTTTAGCATAGAGGGTGTTAGGCCCGGGGTTTTATCTTACCCATATCTTAGCCATTCACTGGATGCATTGCCCAATTTAAACTTTTATTTTTTACATAAATCGTCGACGAGTTCTACTGATTTCTTCAGTTAACTCTCTTTCATACATTATTAATTAAATATATTTCCATGTTGAAACGCTGAAATGGTTCTCGATTCATGTGGCATTGATCGCTAGATCCAGCAGTTGTGTTTTGAAGGTGATGAAGTGAAAACTATCACTATGATATATAATTATACCTACTATAATAATTAGTTGAATGGTTATGGTGAAATAAATGCATATTAGGCCGGAGTGAAAACGACCAAAAGTAAATACAGTAGAACATCGATTATCCGGACAAATCAATTTCAGGTCTAGTCCGGATACTGAAATTTTCCGGATAATCGAAGAAATCATCCACAAGATAAAATTTAAGCAATATGTACCAAAGCAGTAGAATAGGAAGTATAGTAGTAGGATTTTCACCTTTTTTTAGCCTATCAATGATTTTTACTTTGCCCTCAAGAGAAGGAACGACACGGTTTCTTTTTGACATTTTCAAAATTACCAAACACAAAAGCGGGCACGAAGTAAATTTGATAATTAACTTTAGTGTAAAACCAAGCTCTTCTGTGTCATATTGAACGTTCAAAGATAAAATGACAAAATAAATTGAGGGAATAGAAAAAATTGAAAAAATCTAATTCGGGAAAACGGGAAACCTTTAAGCATAGACCTGCCAAATGAATTCAAAGAACTCTTGTTTAATTGTACATTTAAATGAAGGTTTTAATCTATTAACTAATAGAAACAGTAGTGTTTTTATTGTGAAAATTATTCAATAAAACATTAAGTCTTGCAAAGTCTTATTTTATTTTTTGTAATTCACCCGAAACGGTCCGGATAATCGACTTTCGAATCTGTAAAACTCTATCCCGGCAATAATGGCAACTTCGGGAAAAAATTATTGGTTGGAAATTGGAGAATGTAATACGACAACCCTTAGCTCAAGATGTAGCATGAATAGAAAATACGAAAATATAAAAAATCCAAGTTTTCTTATTTGCTGAGAAAATTTTTCAGTGAGAGGGCTTGGAAATAATTGTAAAATGGAACTCGATGACCGAGCTAATTGGTGCTAAGATCTCAGGCTCTTGGTGCAGGTCATGGATTCTTTTTTTTTTTTTTCGAGGTGAACCACCATGCCTAGACTAAGTTGTAGATGTGTAGGATAGCCCATCCTTCAAGTCCTGGTTGGAGTACATAAGGACGTTAAGCCGTCAAAAAAAAAATAATAATAATAAAATAAAAAAAATTTCTTAAATTTTTAGTTATTTGAATAATTTTCCTGAGGTTGCAAGTCATCAATATTGAAACATTTCTGCTTCATGTTATGACGTGGAAGTAGCTTCGTAGAGTTTATTCGAGATCTTATAAACACATTTTCATTCTTTTCGACATTCAATAAAGATCTCTGTTACTTACTTGATACGTCTCACAGAATTTCTGCAACAGTCCCTTGAATTTTCAGATGATAGAATTATTCTAACATAGCCATCAGATACACCAGTTCTCTCACAAACCACAGCCAAACTTGTTGGATTTTAAATGATTTTCGGTATTAATGTGTTTTTTGGCTAGGGGTCTATACTTTTATTAATATAACGCTTTATTCGCATTCATTTTGACTCGCCTAGGATCTGTTTTGACGACAGACCCCTCATCAGAAATTTAATGGGGAACATTTCTTTTCTTTTTTTTATGACACTAGTCACTAGAAGCTATATTGCTTTGAATGGCTGACTGTTTCTTAATAAAAATTAAATTTAGAATATTTTTTTATTTTATAACCTTTGTCACCAGGACGTACCGTTTAGGAGCAATATTCGTTTGAATAAAAGAAGTAACGTTTTTTTTTTAAGTTTCGGGGCTTTTTTTGACACGCTTTAGCTTTGTATAGCTTGCGATGAAACTTGCTGACAGTTTCCTAGTTAGAAATTTAACGGAAAATATTTTTTGCCATATAATATTTGTCGCTATGATTTACTGTTTAGGAGCTATATTGGTTTAAATGAAATGTAATTTATTCTTTAAATATATATATATATATATATATATATATATATATATATATATATATATATATATATATATATATATAAATTTATTGAATTTACAACTGTGCAAAATATATCTATATCAAGTAAATGCGTTAAAAGTGAATACTATGCAAATAACGTGTGAAGAACTACTCACTAGCACTTCAATTCTACTCTAAAAGGTCTCTAGCCCATCTTCTTTTCAAACACCTCGGAGGATTATAAGGAATGGACTGGGAAGCAAGTTGTGAGAATAGTGGATTGGAGTGGTTATGGAGCTTACTATGGAAGGACAGGTATCTGGTTTGGGCTAAATCAACAACATGCGGGACAATAAGATCTTTATCCTTCTGGATTGTTTACTTGTTTATTTGTTACAAAGTAAAGATTTTGGATTGTAAGAATTGGATACGAGAAGAATTAGAAGGTTTCGTTAAGCCCCAGAGCTCAACTCCGTAAGTCCAAATAGGCCTGATATAAATGAGTACTTTGTAAAAAAGATCGGGAGTTCTTAACGTTTGTTTAGTAAATGTTGAAGAAGTCGTAACGGCGAGCAGTTTAATGTCGTTTCGGTCTTGTATGATGGTTCCAACTTAAACGTTTGTCCAGTTGAAGTCCTAGATAGCGGGTCTGTTCAGCAGGGATCAGTGTTTATTCTTTAATTTCAAAAAATTAAATTATCATGATCTATAGTTTTTCCCATCCAGAGAGTAAATAGAGTTTGTTTTTTTTTTCTTCACGGAACGGCCCTTGGGACCACGCGAATATCATGAGAGCAGCACTTGTTCTTTGCTCTTCGCCTGTTTTTTCCTCTTCCACATGTTTTTCATGAACTCTGAATGTTTGAGCTTTCTCTCCTCAGTCCATGCGTGACCCCTCCCGGGATGTTTCCTCTCCACAAGAACCCTCGCCCCTGCCAATGTCTTCCTGTACTCGTCCCTATCGAGGCAGTCCTGGTCTCCCAGACCTATCTGGTTCAGATCACGTCTCAGTTGCTTAAGATACCTAGTCGAGACTTTATAACCACGGATCTTCTCGAAGATCTGCTTGTTCAACCTTTCGGGGCTCATTCTCACCATGTGCCCATAAAACCTTAACCTCCTTATTAAAACATTAACGATAGAGTTTTTTATTTATTTATATAAAGTTTTTTTTCTTCTTATTTTCGTCCACATACTTAATATAACTAGGTCGATCTTCCTTCCAGCTACCATAATTTTATAGGAAGTCCTGAATTTCTGTGTCCATGCTACTGGCTCCAGCTTCAACTTCTCTTAATTTTGTTTAGACTGTTTCGAATGAGAACCCTTTTGTCCCCATCTGTCTCTCCAATGGGAATTGTTGTTGATACAATAGTATTTTAATCCGTTTGGATAAGTTCAATGTATTTTTTTTTTCGTTACCTACTGACAGTAGTACTACACTTTGTTTTTAGAGGTTTTTATTGTAAATTTTGTCAATTTATTTGGTTATTTTCAATTTATTTGTACATTCAGACAAACAATAACCTATATAAAATTATATGATAAATTGATTAATGAACTCACCTTTTGGATTTTGACACTAAATGTTGTCAAAAAGATAAAAATAATTTTATTTGGAAAAATTGAATGGGTAGAGCTTGATATGTTTTTTGCCTCTCCTGTAAAATTTATAAAGCTTGATTTAGCTGGTTTTGATACTAAACGCCTCAGATAATATTATTGTAGAACTTGCAGCTAGATCTGCCTACTAGATGCTCTCCCCAGCCTGCTAGATCGATGAGGAACGTCATTACCTCCTCAGACGATCGGTTGCCATCTAGATCCTATCACCGCCGCTGGAAGCACTTGCTGCTCTGATTCAATCTCGGCTCAGCGCACCCTCGGAGGTGGAGGCAATTGAATAGGCTTACTTACTGTCCTTCTTCGATCTGATAGTCTGCATCCTTCTTCTGTCTCATCCTATTCATTTCCTTCCTACACTTATAGCTTCACTCAAATATGTCTTGTAAACAAATAAATTATCTAGTTTGAAGCGTATTAACTGATGTTTGAATGCGACACTGTGAGGATATATGAAATATAGTGAGAACCATGCATAGTTTTCGGGGTCCGTTCTTAGACTTACAGCAGATAGTATGCAACTATTATCCTTTTTTGATCTTATATTTAAAAAAGGTTAGTCAATTAGAATTTGAATTGATCAATTTGAATCTATTCGTATGCCAGTTAATTTTATTATGAAAGCATCAGTGAAAAATCCATACACATTGGTCGAATTTTGGGTATGTGTAACATTCTAGCATCGTACACCTACGACTAAAGGTGCATTCACACTACGCTGACGTGACGTGTTGACACGTCAGCTCACGTGTTACGAAGAAATATAAACCATTATTTTGAATAGTAGCTCACACTACGCTGACGTGCTGTATCGTGTCGCTACACACTCTCTGATGCATCAGCACCAAATATAAATTCCCATATCTCGTCAGCAATGAATATTAAGGAGTAGCTCATCGAGCATGTGAAGAGATATCGATTTCTTTTTTGACGCGTTTGAAAAGGATTATGGGAATAAAAAAGTACGAAACGAAGAATGTACGATCTGCTATTATTCTTGCTTTATTTCATTTATTTTTTAATCACATTCAAGATTAAGATGACAAGAAGTTGCTGAATGTTTACGATTTTAGATTATTAATCATTTAATAAATAAAGGCAGACTTAAAATTCCGATCAATTACAAAAGGCTCATTTACATGACAGTAGTTAGACCTATTTGGACATAAGGATTTAGGATCTGGCACTCCACTAAACCATCTAATTCATCTCGAATCCAATCCTTAACGCTCCTTATTTTGTCACAAACAAACTCTTTCACGAAGATCTTTATGTTCCATATTTTGCTTATTTTTCCCAAACCAGAAACCTTTTCTTTCACAATAAACTCCAAAATGGCTAAGAAGAGGTTGATAAAAACTGGAATGCTTTTTGTCTAAAATTATTTTATTAATAATTTGATTTTATAAATATGGTAAATATTTGTGCTGTGTTAACTATAGCTAGCAGGTTATTATAACATGCATACTTCATTGCTGTACCAAGTAATACAACAAATAATTTATAGTGAATTCGGCCATCTTCTTCAATGGTACTTTATTCATACTGTGAAGTATTTTTAAACTTATAATTAATCATTCGGATGACTTGGAAGAGAACCAAGTCGAATGCGGAAGAAAAGAGTTGCAAATCCTCCGCAGGCCTGTAGGTAGCGCTGTGGTCCCATTAGCCAAGTCTGAATACGAAATCGGAGCGAATACATTAGTGAGTCGTTAATCACGACTGCGGCGAAGAGGTTCACGATGTGCGGCCGAATTACAATAATCGATAAAGAGCGCTCTCGTCTTAACATTTTTAATTTATGTGGCGGGGGTGGGAAGGGGGGAGGGGGGAGGACGTACTCCAGGGGACTCCTTGGAGCAGGATTAAGCTCTGGGTTCCAGCCATGAATCATATCAGAGCGCTGGACTAATTGGAGCGTAAGGAGGGAACGGAGGAAAAGGCGGGAGAAAAAGGCGGGAGAAAAAGGCGGGAGATTGTTCAAACATTAACATACCTCATCGGAGCGGAAGGGCTGTCTGAATAATAATCAGCGCTTGTTTAAATATTTCCCCGATGGCAGTCGCTTCCATTAATAAAATATCTTCGTGGGAGCTACGGTGACATCGCTAAAGTACGCTGTACTCCTTCCAAGATCCCCTTCTCAGCATTTACGTTTCCTCTTAAAATTATTTTAAAATATGGGACTCCGGTTTTGTATGTTTTAGAATCCTTCGTCCATCTTTTTTCAACAGAATCTTTTTCATTTATTCAACGAAAAATGTTTTTTATATATACTTTAGAGTAACAAAAAGAAATTGTAATAATTTTTTTCTTGATTAGAAAAAACAATTAGACTATGTCTATCAATAATCTACTGTTTTTGACAGAAAATAAGGGGTTTCAAATGTGACTTTTTTCATTAAAAATATTATAGCTCCTAATCGCCAGGCCATAAACATAATTATTCAGGACTTGATTAAGTTACTTAAAAAAATATATTATACACGTTCACTGAAAGTTCTATAGGTTATATCTATAATCTTCTAATGAAGAATCCGGGCGAAATTAACTAGAGCGAATAAAAAAAGACAAAGCGTTACTTTTATCATTCAAAGCAATATAGCTCCTAAGCGGTAAGTCCTAGTCACCGAATAAATCTAAATTTATGTAACGGAATGTTACATAAGAGTCGTTCAGGATCAAAAACCATCAAGTCTACTTTTTTACGAAAAATATTTATATTTATATATTACAATGGGAGTGTAATAGAACTTTAGTAGCAGCTGTACGTGATTTAATTAATGTACAATAAATTCAGTAGAATAGATAGACAGAAAATTTATTTCTCTTTCTTCGGCTCAACAGTCCATGGTGAACCTTGGCCTCCCTGACAATAAGTCCCCAGCAATGTCTATCCAAAGCTTTCCTTTTCCAGTTTGTCACGCCCATCCTTTCCAAGTCCTCTTCCACGTCAGTAATCCAGCTCTTACGAGGGCGTCCTCTTCTTCTCTTTCCAGGGAAGTTCGCCTGGAAAACTTTGTTTGCCATTCTTGTGTCCGGCATCCTTTCTAGGTGTCCTAACAAGCTGATCCGTCTAGATTTTATAAATCGTACTATATTTTCGTGTTGTGCAAGATCTTATATTTCCTCTTTATTCCTAATTCGCCATGCTCCTGGAGCGTGCACAGGGCCAAACGCGTGCCTCAATATCTTCCTTTCGAAGATCCTTAATGCTTGCTGGTCAGGTGCTTTTAGTGTCCATGTCTCTGCGACATAGCACACAACGGGTCTGATAAGAGATCTGTACAGCCTGAGTTTTGTCCTTTTGGATAGCAGGTTTGATCTCACCATATTTGTAAGGCCAAAGTAAGCTCTATTTCCACTCATTATTCATTTTTTAACCCCATCGTTCACTATATTTTCGGAGTTAGTTTCGTGCCAAGATACACGAAGTGGTTAACAGCTTCATAAGAGTGGTTGGCAAGAGACAAGTTACACGGCTTTTTTCTTATTCTAGAAGCCGAATATACCATATGCTTACTCTTCGCCTCATTAATTTCAAGACCTACTATTCTGCAATATGTAACCATCTTATGCAAAATGACCTTTAAAATTTTCTCATTTCTTGCCAGGACAACAATATCATCAGTATACCCAGGAATTTGGTAGGTTCGACTCGCCAAAGTCCCACCAGACTCCAAATTCTTCATTGCTTTATGCAGGGCTAGATTAAACAGGACCACTGAGAGGGCATCACCTTGTCTTACTCCAGAATCAAAATGTATTTTCCTGCTTATCCTGCTACCGACAAGTACACTAGCCTGAGTCTTGAAAATTGTCATTTTGATTAAGTTAATCAATTCGTGCGGAATATTGAATCCCTTTAAAGCATTAAAGAGCTGAGACCAATCCACTCGATCAAATGCTTGTTTAAAATCCACAAAGAGCATGTGAACATCTATATTTTGGCTGTAGCATTTTTCTAAGGTTTGCCGCAAAGTAAATATTTGTTCTATTGTGCCTCTGTTTGGTCTAAAACCACCTTGATAATCTGTTCAGAATATACTTTTAATCTTGCTGTTAAAATATTGGCTAACATTTTATATACTACGTTGAACAAGGATATACCTCTGTAGTTTTGGCATATGGTCTTGTTCCCTTTCTTAAAAATTGGTAAAATCAAACCCGAACACCCAATCCTCCGGCATCCGCTCCTCGATCCACACTTCAAAAATCAAGTTGTAGATCTTCTGGCCTAGGTATTCCCCTCCAAATTTAAACATTTCAGCAGGGAAATTATCTTTACCAGGAGCCCTGTTATTTTTTAATTGGCTTACCGCATCTATAAAGTCTTCATATGAGAGAGACTCAATGTCAGGCAGCGTTCTGGTGTCTCGGCACATCTTTCAGCTTCTTGCTTCAATTGGACTATACTGTTAGCAGACACCCACGACACGCCAGATCGTCGACATAGGCAATCGCGGGGAACCGTTCTCTTCGAGTATAGCCAAACATATCATTGAAGACTAACTTCCACAGGGCCGGACCAAGGACAGAGCCCTGAGGACAGCCCCTCTCGAATACATCTTCATACTCATAAAAGTTTCCGCGTATTTTAACACGTCGGTCCTTGGAGGTAGCTCATTACCAGCGCATACAAATTGCTAGGTGTATCGTATCTCTGGAGCTGGTGAAGTACGCTTGGCCACCACACACTATCAAAATGCAGAGGATTATGTCAAAGAGGAGTAACATGACGTACCGATCTGCCCTCTCAGCTACGTCATGACGTACCCTCAACAACAGCATCAGCGGTTCCCCTGCCTTTAGTGGATCCGTATTGCGTGGATGGCTTGCTCTCGTCAGAAACTGGCTGCAAAGCTCTTAAGCAGCAAGTTTTCCAACACTTTACTCATTACAGGGAGGGAGGCAAATAGGTCTATATGACTTCGCTAGTCGCTTGTCTTTGCCTACTCCCTTTAGAGAAGTCTAATATCAGCAGTTTTTCCATAGTTTCGGGAAGTATCCCTTATCTAAGCAATCATTGAAAAACCGCTAATAGCCTATCTTTATGTAGGGAATACTGTTCTTGAGTATAGCCGTGTCTATACAATCCAATCCTGGTGCTCTTCCCACTTTCTGACTGTCCACGCTATTCCGAAGATCCCATATGTACCATGATGGGCAATATCAGTACCAGATGGATACGTAGTAGTAAGTTCATAAATGCTTCTTCATCATTGTCTTCAGATGGGTTGTCTCTGGGGTATGTCGCCTGGATGGAATAATTCTTCTGGTGTTACTGCCTGTGTCGTCTCCTTGCTTCAATGATGCAATCACCTGTAGTGGAGTAAGCGCCAAAGGCAGTCCTATTAAGGAATACAAGGATTCTTTGCCGACTCTTCCCAATAAAATCGAATTTCGCTTTTGTCTGGTTTCGATATACTCGGGGCTTACTCTTCACGGAAGACAGTACGCCTCTCGTCGCAACTACATCTCTGATACAACCGCCGCCTTATACACCTCTCTCTTAAGGTGGTTAATCCCGGTGTCCACATGGGACTCCTCTGCAGCATCGAGGATGACATTTGTGAGCCTAGACACTCTATAGTCCAGGTTATCTGTAGATTTTCCCTCCAACGTAGCACGAAAGGTACTCCCATTTCCTTTTCGAGTAACGAACCTTTATGGAAGACGTGGTAACATCTGCATACTGCACTAAGTCAAAGCAATTGCTCGGAAGCTCGTCTCAGTCGACATATTTCTTATCAGTGTCGGTTGAGGCAAGAGTTACGTCGATCCAGCTCTGACCCCTTGGCCAGAGAATGTAGGGGTGGTAGAGGGTTCATTACAACCACTACCGTTGGTTTCCTGGCAATACACTTAGCAAATTTGTTCGATTGGATCCCAAAACGGTTTCCAGGAAATTAGTGTCTGAGCAAACAATTACATTTCTTGAGTTTTCTGTGGGAGCAGATTATCTTCAAGATTATTAGTTTCGGGAAGGTACCTGATGCTAGGGTGAAAGCAATGGAGCCACACTATCTGCTCTGTATATGCTCAAGACCCATTACATCAAGATTCGGGTTGATAATGACTATGGCAGCTCTAGGCCTCTTTTTCAGGGCTATTATTCTCGACGTAAGGCCAAATCCAACAACCTTGTTCCTATGGCAGCTCGGTTCCTGGATCGCCATAATGTCATAGTGTAGGGTGAGAGATCGCAACTCATCATTACATACATCATTGATTGCAGATCCACCATTCTGAGGAGCGGTACAAAGCACGTCCTCGAAATGATCTGACTGCCTATCTTAAATCAGCTTTTCCTCACCGATGATTAATCCTTCCTAGGTACAACACATATTTAGCCTAGGTTGATATCTGCTTCTCATTTCTTAACAGACAGATAAAACTTTCTTGCTTCATTCCCTTCATTCATTTCTTCCATATCCTCAATCTTCCTTCTATACCATACCATCCTATACCTTTTCTTTCTACATAAACTAGTTGCCCTAATTCTACTGATATTTCTATCTATTATCTCTCGTGTCCCTTTGTAGCATTACCTGTCTATTGACATTCTTCTGCTCAATTAACCTCCTGCAATCCTCATCAAGCCACTCATTCTCCTCAGCACAGATTTTTCTCCCAATACCTGGTCAGCAGCCTCTTTAATTATTTCTTTTAAACTAGACGATTCTGCTTCAACATCACATTTCTCCTCACACTTCGCTAATCACATTTCAACACTTCTTCAAACTGGTCCCTATGTTCCTGGGTTTTTAACTTCTCAATATTCTATCTTTTTCTCTGTATTCTCTTGCCTTTTTGACAATTGACCAATCTGTGAGATAATTTAATTAGTGTATCATTTATCGTCAACTACTTGTATTCATTTCACACGAACTATGCATTCATACAGATCACATTTTCACATTGGTGTAGGCATTTTCTTTGTAATTAGTTACTACATTATTACAAAATTAATTTATTTTTTATAACATGATTTTAAAACTCACAAGGGGACGTTTGCAGTTGTAACTCACAGATTTGAATTTGTTCTGGGTATAGGGACCTCAATAGTGCAAAACTAGAGTTATAGCCACCAATGGGCATTGGGAGCCCTAAAAAAAAAAATTAAATATGAAAATCACGTTTTATTTTTTTTTCTCAGCTGTCAGTCAAGACGGAGAAATGAAATGATTCTTTCACGTTTAATTGAAGTTATGTAAGGTATTTGATATAAAAATACTTTCGTTATGCTCAAGACACCACCCGGCTTTAGGGTGCTCAAAAACTCTAAAAAAATGACAAAATTCCAAGGAAATCCGCTGTAAATCATAAAGAACTCACATATAGAATTCAATAAAAACTGAGTTTTCATAACCTAAAAAATTGGTAAACAAACAGGTATACTTGCTAAGAGGTAGCTTGTTCCTTTTAACAGTTACTTTTCGTTAACCAGTACCAGCGGCCTACCTTCTAGCGGTAGAAATTCGAAATTAGAACTCAATTTTCCTTTTATCACCACATAATAATCTAGCCCAGATGTTTCCAGCCTCTAAATTTCCCTCACCGCTTTTCACTACAGTCCACGTTTTTAGCAACAACAACCACATGATGTTTATTATTTTATATTATATTTTAACATAGAATGAATACCTTATACTCGTATATCATTTACCCATTCGCTTTTATCAATGGTCTTTGCAGTTAAGACCAATTAATATTCAATTTTGTTGGGATCTTGTGGTTTTCGATCTATTTCATTTAAGCCATGAGGGCCATACTAATCTGTATGGCTGTGAGATAGTTAAATAGACAATGTGAAAGTAATCACAGATTGTAAGACAACCAAAATCAAACAAAGACAAACAAAAGGAGCCAAGACTCGGAAACATGTAGTTTCATACAAAAATAAATAGCAGTTATGCCTAAGAATTTATATTATAATTACATCTCATTCAACATAAAAGTTAAATAATATTTTTATTATTTTTTTTTTATTTTTAAAAGCTCCTCTCCCTAGAGTAGTATGACACTCATACCTTAAGTGAAATAGATCAAAAATGACTAAATCCCAACAAAAATTGGATTTTAATCGGTCTTAAATGCAAAGAGGTGGTTTTTTTCCTTTTAGCAGTTACTTTTAGGTAACCAGTTACTGTTTTACCGGCGCGCATTCTAACGGTAGCCATTCGAAATGAAAACTTTAAAATTCCCTAACTTTCAGAACGAGATCGTCATATTCTATTCTAGATGCAAATAGAAATCACACTCCATGCTTTCGTAAATTTTACTTCAATGTTTACAATTTTATTTTACTCAATTGATATGAAATTGTTGCAGTATTAAATAGACTTGGTAAAAGTAGAGAGAAAAAAGGCATAAAAAAATAAATAAAAATGTTTAAATTCATTATTTTTATAAATAGTCCAAATGAAAAGAACAACAATTTATAATAGTATTGACAACAATAAAAAACCTGAGAAGCCATAAATAAATGGCAAGGTGTGAGAATAATTTAATTGAAAGCTAATAATATTATGTTATGTTGTTGTTGTTGATTGTTTTTTAAGGGCAAAAAACTGATATGGTTATTATTGCCCATACCCAAAATTTAGACAATAACAAATTCCTAATCAAATTATATTAACCTCCAAAAAAAATAAATAAATACATAAAAAATTGAAAAAATAAAAATAAAAAATAAATAAATAAAAAATAGAAAAAATAAAAATAAAAATAAATAAATAATTATTAATAGTAAAATAGTACATTTTTAAAATAGTTGAGTTTCTTTTATGCCTTTTTTTTCTCAACTTTTATCATGTAATATTGTTACGGTTTCATATTTAATGAGTAATATAAAGTTTTGCAATTATGACTAATTAAGATTCAATTTTTGGTGGGATCTAGTGGTTTTTGATCTACTTCATTTACGCCATGAGGGCCGTATTACTCATAGTAAAATCATGTAAAAAATAAATTAATTTCCAATAATGCAGTTAATATTTACAAAGAAAACGCCTACACCAAAGAAAATATGATCTGTATGAATGCATGGTTCGTGTGAAATGATTCCGAGTGTAAGGATTAACGATAAAAGATATACTGATTAAATTATTTGTCTATCTATTCTACTCAATTTATTCTATATTAATTTTATTTTTAAATCAGCAGCTACTAAAGTTCTATTTGACTTCTATTGTTGTACTACTAAGGATTAGAGGAAAGAAGTACTAATGGTGATCTGTTTTGCCGAGCCGAGTTCGGCGCCACGTCACTCCTAATCGGCAGCCTGTGTAAACACTGACATCTCCCTCCTGAAACCTAATTCTTATTTAGCTTCATTGATCCCGCCTTTGTATTGGTTGGGATAACAGTTAATCTTGTTAACAATTACCTCTGAAACTAATAAGGTAATTAATTACCTTATTTTCCAATGTAATTAATGTATTTATGTCATTTGTATTAGTTAAAGGTCTAATTACTTTTCTCAAGGAATAAACTGGTACTTTAAATTCAATTGGTTCTTTTAAATTTCCAATATAACAGAAAGCTTTGGAAAAAAAATACGTATAACTTATGAGCATTAATACCTAAATTCACTTACAATCAGTAAGCAATGATCCCTCCATTGTCTCTCAAGCACTCCAATCCCATATCCTAAGCATTCAAGAATGGTTTCAAAATGGAAAATCAAAATAAATCCAAAAAAATCTCACCAAATAACCTTTACCCTTCGGCGCAAACCAATGACTTCCAGTCCTAAAGTATCCTTTAATGAAATTCCTCTAATCCTTGTTGAACAGATCTGCTACGTAGGAATCCTCTTGGACAAACGTCTTTCTTGGAATCCTCATACAAGACTAAAACGACAAGAAGCTGCCCATCGTTACAGACTACTTCAACGTTTACTTGACAAAAGTTCAAAGCTCCCAATGAATTACAAAAGACTTATTGACATATTTATGACTGTGACACTTACGGACTTACGCCTGAAAAATAGATGGCCCAGAGATTTTCTTGTTTAGAATTTTTATTGAAGTGCTACTGATGAGTAGTTCTTTTTTTGACATTATTGTGTTATTGTTCTCGTTATGAACTCATTTATTTGACATATATATTTGTACAGTTGTAAATTTTTATAAACTGATATTTAAAAAAAAAAAAAAAAAAAAAAAAAAAAAAAAAAAAAAAAAAAAAAAAAAAAAAAGATGACTTACAAACATAGGTAAATATATCCTAATTTAATCATGTTATAGTGTATATACAAACTTATTTATAACTGTGAATGTTAAGAATCTGCCCCAGTTAATGCCAGTTGGTAACAGCATTGTCCTTTGTAATTAAGTACACATTCATCGCTTATTGAACAATAATAATGGAATGATAAAATAAAGACTTTCTCACATTAAAAAGAATAATTGAAAAAATAATCCTTTCCTGGAGTTCAAAGTCTATAATTCCTTGACAAAATTAAACTATAATTATTAAAAGGAATCTATATTACTTCTCATTTTTACCATGATGATTTTTTTCTTTATAAGATATCCCCATATAAGGACCATTTATTTATATATTTACGTGTTGCCTATAGCCATAATACTTGTATGAATATAAAAATACAAAGTTTAGCACGATTAGTTATTTAAACATTAAGTAATAAGATAACTAAACATATATAAACAAAAGTAAAGAAAACAAAAAAAAAATAATGATATAGCCAACAAGAAACTACCTTCGATGCCCATCATTAGTCAGTTTGTTTAAATCAAACTTTCGTATAAATGTAAGTCAGTTTTAAATTTAGAAAACAAATTTTGTTCTGCTTCTGTTCCTGTTCCATGTTTGAGAGTAATACTTTTTATTAGATCAAATTTTTGTCTTTCAAATGATTTACATTCGTAATCTAAAATCTGTCTAAAGTTTTGAATTTGTCCATCTTCATTACATACGTAACATTGTAATATGTTAAATCGTTTTAGATATTAGATAACGTTTATGTTATTAAACCTTTAAGGAATTTACATATTTATATGCTACGTTTATAAAAATTAAATGGTAATGATGATATTAGACAAGCAAAATTGATAATCGATCGTAATTTTGTTGGTTTTCCAAAATAGGCGGAAAACTATTGAAATATATAAGTTAAAAAATATAATTCCTAAATAACTATTCTGTGATTTGAACGTTTTTATTCTTAAAATTATAAAAAGAAAAATGATAATAAATTGTTTAAAATAAAATAGCTCTATAAAAATCAAAAATTTAAAATATCACTTATAACATGGCAATAAACTTTAATTGGACAGAATAAATATAATAGAACAAAAGAGAATTTCTTAAACTGGAGAAGAACGGGTGTTAAATAATTGACAAAAAGAACCCGGCCCTAACACTAACTAACAACCAGAGTTAATTAATTCCAACTCCCTCTTCAATTTCAAGTCCTTGACTATTTAACTTCATTGCTAATTACCAAGTCAGCTTTATTATTGCTAATCGATAGGCAGGCCGAGGGTAAACAATCTGCGGCCGAGTCGAGGATCGCTTCAACAACTTTCGATGGGAAACGGAGGTCTGCCAGCTAGGGGAAAGGGAAACAGTTTTGTCAATGAAATCCAGTAGGAAAAATTGGAAAAAAATATCTTTTTAAAATAAAAACTACATAAGATAATTGTATAAAAATAAAATAAAATATGAAAAAAATCTGGTGAATCTATTTTTCGCAATACATTTTTATTCCATTAGCAGAAACACTAAGTGGTGCTGCCCATTTCATATGGGTTGCTACGTAGCTGAAAAAAAAACAACTAATAGTCGCTTTTTGTTTGTTTTTACTGATGCCTCCAAGGAAAACAAAGACACAGGTTGCACTGTAACATTTTCCGGAACGAAAGTTCGATATTGACTTCCTAAACTATAATCGGTTTGCTATCCAATTAGCACTTGATATAGTTAAATTTTTAGATAGCGATAAAATACTAATTTTTACAGATTTCTTCTCGGTTTTAAAATACTTACAAAACTCGCATCACTGCAACAATCCAATTTCCAACATAATAATAGAACAGTTATTTGCAATAAACAAACTTATACACTTTCTTTAGGTACCGGCCATATTAGAATACCTGGAATGAACTCGCTGATGTTGCTGCTAAAGAGGCGATAAATACGTTTCCTTTGATGACTAGGCTGCGGACAGCACACACACTAGACTCGCACTCCATCAGCGACTCCAAGATCACATCATCAGCCCACGTCCTCAAGGTGCCAAGCCCCTCTATCAGTGGAGCAGATATTCACTAACTGCAGCCCAACACCCCACAGCTGCAACATCTCTCTTCAAGAAGGACCAAGCCACAATCCTCCAAAATAATCTACCAGATTTTTTAAAGTTCCTCAGGGATTGCTAGATCATTAGTATTATTTAAGCAAATTAAACAAACTAGAATCCAGGGTTTGCATATGGTGCCTCTGGCCATGTCGCTGTACACGGCATCTTAGAATAAAATAAATATATGAATAAAATTATAGTTAATTTTTTTTTTTTTTAATATTGAAAAGATAACATATAATTTCATAGATAAGTATATAACTTACAAAATAAGTAAATGATCTTATAGATATAAAATATAACTTTACAAATTAAATATAACACTATGTATATAAAATAACAATAACAGTAAGAGTAACTATATAACTTACAACTTCGACAATCATGCAATATACAATACATATTTCAATACATTACTTCCCCTTCTTTTTCTTTACGTTTCCCAAACCATCAGTCACTATATATGTGGTTGTTTATTATTCCCAGACAGTCCAATATAATATTTTCCGCTAACACAGCCAGGTCCTTCATATCAATGGCCCAGGTCTTCCATGAAGATCTTTGTTTTATTCGGCGAGCTTCGAACCATAAGCCTCTCACTTTATACTTAAACTTTTCTTCAAGGAAAGAGAGGCATTTCTCATATATTTTTTTTTCTAACAATAGGAATATATCATAACTTCATTAAAGCAGCTGAATAGGTTTGTATGGAATTATTTGTTAAAAAATCGACTCTTAAAGTTACACCAGCGTATGCTGACCAAACTTTATTGAAAATTCAATTTTTTTTTTTTTATTATAAGAAATAACATTAATAAGTTCAGCAAAAAAAATACATAGGCATGTACTTTGTTTTTTAAATCTATTTATTGGAATTAACAACTATATACAAAAAAAAACCCTACAAATGTGATAATAATGTTCAATATAACAATGGTTTATAAAAAAAGTAATAACACACCCACAAAAAAAGTTCTATATAAGAAGGTCCAGAGGTCATCTTCTTTTCAGACGTCTCAGAGGGTTTTTGGCGATATAAAGACTTGCGGATTTGAATAGCTATGCAGTTTTGTATGAAATGATAGCTATCTGATTTTGGCTCAGCAACATATAAGAACATAAGTCAGGTGAATTAATGATCTTTTGGAAGGATTTTGGATTGCAAGGATTGAAAACATGATGAATTAAATTTAGTGAACTCCCAAATCTCAAATCTCTATGCTCTAATAGATCTGTCATGTAAATGAATCTTTTGTCATTAATCTACATCGCTTACTACTACTTATTCCGGTCTCTGCAGAACTCCATGAATGGAAAGCAATTTCAAAACGAACAGGATATCAAAAACCACATGGAACAGTTTGGCAATAAACCCCAGACGTTTTATGAACGTGACATTATGCAATTGGTCAAAAAATAGGAACAAGTTATACTAAATAATGGTAAATATGCTGTAAATTAAAATTAATCTTATGTATATTATACACAGAGTCCGATTTCACCCTCAAATACCGAGCGGACTTATTTACCAACCCAACAGAAATAGGTGTATATCATATGCCGGTAGGTTTAATGTTAATATAAAATATACCCTAGCATCATTTTTAAATATTTTTTTATTGGCAGGGCACAAAGGAAAGGGAGGTATTATATATTGATGAGGAAAAATATTCAATAGATGGACTTAAAGTTAATTGAAAGCCTAATAAGTAATAAAAGTCGGCTAATGAAGGCTACTGATTGAGTAGGCCATGGGTTGTTAGAGTAGCGGAGCCGGCCGGAGGGGGCCGGGGCCACACTGTTGTAATAAGGGCACCCCCCTTCCCCACTCCCCGCGGGCTCTAATGAAACATTAAGATCCAATTTCGCCCCCCCCCCTTCTTTAGGGCTAGTTAATATTTATAATTTTTTTAAGGGCTCGCTCCCAGGTCTGATTAGCGCCGAAATAAAATAGCTTGCTTTAGGGGCACTTAGCCGCCCCACCTCCGGGCTTTATTAACCGGTCGGAATTATAAAGTCGATGCCTTGCCCGAAAATGGATGAAAGGGTGTTGTGTAGTTATCCCGCCGCGGGCTACATTTTCCGTCTTTATTAACCTCCATCAGCGGTCCTAAAAGTAAGGTAATTTACTGTCTACTTAGTTCGGGGAATTTCCTTCTTATGAGGCCTCGTTCATAATGAAAAAAACCTCAAAAATGATCATTTGAGTCCTAATGATGCATTGTCATGATTAAATTAGATATCTTTATAAGATGTAATTTCATAATGTAAATCAATAGCAGCCATTAAACTGAAGTCAACGACGAATTAATAATTATAATGCTTGTAATATTATATAATGTAAACTATACTAGTATATAAAAGGACATGTCATTTTTCGTTAATTATCACTACCCGCAAAAATTACTGAATCCATCTGTACCAAATTTAAACCGCATCATCTTTCTAGCTCCAAGAAGGTATAACAGTAATAAAATCTACTGATTTTTCAATAAAAAATGATAATATGCGGATAACCGTATACTTTTAAAATTGACCGATGGGTGGCGAGAGGCAGGTTTTTCCCACGGCAAGTTAGGTACGCCGCGTAGAACTTATGACAGCGTATTGCGCCGGCAGAAACTTATGACCGAAGTACGCCGCGCATGTCTGTTTTCCTCCAAATAGAAATCACGAGCGTATAACTCTTCAGTTTGAGCCACTTGGAAAAACTGTTTAGTCATGCCTACCTTCATGGACCGCCTGGGATCCATGAAGAAAAGTTTACTAACTAAACATATGATGGATGAGGAAGAAAAGGATCTATTGCTCTTGGCTTTTAAATTGCAAAAAACAATCAGCAATACGTTTAATAAACGTGAGAACGAGAGTGGATTTCACATATTGATTAACAACCACTTAATCGACGACGAAGTGAGGTTCAAAGAATATTTACGACGTTAACACTCGATAATATAACGTCCCTCACACAGCTGTTGCAACTTACAGCTTCATCCTCCTCTGCATTGAAACGAGATGCCATTTTTATTGAAAAAAAAAATTAAAATAAACAATTTTTCACAATCCAAAGTCGCGGCATACAACTGACTGTCTGAGATGAGTTCCCCCAACACGCTCGACGTAAAGCACTGCCGTACAACGTTTCGAGCTTTGTTGGAAAACAGACACACTAAATTTGTATATGGCAGTGTCCGGCGTATTGCGCCGGGCGCAATGTCTAGACATTGCGTTCGACGCGGCATATCTATCCTGCTTCGGGGAAAATCCGGCTTATGTGAGTGACTACAAAACTACGGTGTTGCATAAAGCTCGAGATAGATAATAAAATTTACTCATATTCAGTAAAATTATAAAAAAGATTTAAATATGGTTCAACATGTGGATTCCAGTGAAATTTAAAAATTGTATGGTTAGCGCCATTACGCAATTGTGTTTACATTGGTAAAACTACTGAACCCATTGGTACCAAATTTTAACTACATTATTTTCATAACTCTAGAAAGGTTTAGCTATAATAAAATTTACAATAATTAAAATTTAAATGCACAATGTTGAGTGGCAGAAAAGAGGTTTGCCACACTGTGATATCCTTATATGGTTAGAAATCTCATGAAACCAATCTGATGAAATAAAATTATTTCTACCTAGTAAAAATTATAACCAAATCAAAATACACGTTTTTTTTTTTTTTTAGATATTGTGTGTAAAAACATGATTCAAGGGCCTTTAGTTGTAAAGAATGATAATGCAGTCCATTGTCCGCAAGAGTTTTTTCATAGTTTCTGTCCTTCGTGATTATCAACTCACACATTAGATTTAAAAATTGGACGTCAAAATTATTTTCTTATGTAATATTGAACCACCTAATCTGTTCAATTTCAACTATGATAATAATTACTGCGATATAAGATTTTAGTCGAAAAGTAAATAAAACTTCAATATCTAGTTAAAATCATCTAATGTAAGTTCTTTGCTTATGAGAGTTGGTGAAGCCGCCGCGGGGGATACTAGTATTATATAATTTGATATATTTATATATTTAGGATCTCAAACAATACTCTTGTTAGAACAGTACGTAAGAAATCCAAAGACCCCCAAACGATGATGACACATTTTAAAACTAGGATAATACAAATAGGTACGATAGATGCAGATTCAAAAATCTATGTACTACTCCCAATTGACAAATAAATTTTCTGAGCATCGGTCTTATGACGTCCAACTAAATTAACTTCAACTTTGAAGTATATTAAATTAATTCTTTTATTCCAGTAAAGTGGTACCTGTATGATAATGGAGATCTTAAGCTACTTTTTGAAGCACATCTTTAGTCATCACAGTGACAGTGGTCACCTTTCTTAGTTAGTGTGAATATGGACTTCCATATTCCTGGGAACTTCGACATATATCTTGTTAGAGAACACAACTCGCATCTTTTGTGATGGAAAGTTCTCTGAAGACACTCGGGGAGAGGTGTGGGTAAAATGTTCCCAAATGAACTTAGATCTGGTTGAAAGGGCGGCTCAAAGAGCCAGTTAGGATTGCGATTTCTGTAAATAATTGTTTTCCTTTAATAAATAATCTCTCTACCGTTTCGAATTGTTTTAAACTATTTTTGGTGACTTTTTGGAAGAAGGCCCATATTTACACCGAAATTTTTCTGGTGCTATATCGAAAGCTTTTTGTAAATAATCATTTTCGAAATGAAATAATTGATGTTAATCATTGTTTTGGCTTCTCACATTTAAGAAACATGTTGTAGTTTTTAATGAAAGACAAAAATCTAGAATTTTTCATGCTAAAAGTAAGTTTAAATCAAAAACAAAAGAGAGTGTCCACCTTTTCCCTGTCTCCCTCTCTCTCTCTCTCTCTCTCTCTTTATATCTATAATATAAATACTTTTGAAACCGAAAAAACATGGTGTTCTCATTTAGCATATATATATAGATGTCATTATATAAATTTTATCACTATTGTGTGTGTTTCAGGTGAGCATTAGCAGACCTAGAAATAAGAAAATTTTGCCGCTGGCTTTTAAATAGAGACATTATGGACAGATTACAAGGGAAGGAATGAAATGAAAACCATCATCAAAGGTATCTTATGCTTTATGACAGTGATCTTTTATTTTCAAATTAACAAATTTTTTCTTTGCTTTTTATTCTAATGAAGTTTTCTTTTATTTAATACAGATTTTCATCAAGCGATATCATAATGTATATTTACCAAAGTACCTGAAAATTAAAATTTCACGAAGCATGTGTTAAAGAGATTCACCCTGAATTTTATTTGTGTGTTTCAGGTGAGCATTAGCAGACCTAATAAGAAAAATATTTTGAAATTAAAACCATCATCAAAGGTACTTATGTTAAAATTAAAATTTACGAAGCATGTGTTAACTCTTTTTTTAGCAGGAATTAATTATTTTTAGTATTTTTCCTTTAGCATCTATTAACTACAATTAATATTAAAAATTATTTATTTTTCCGTGTTATTACTAAACTAAAAATATGTTAATCTAAATTAAACTTTAGCTAAATTAAATAACTAGTTATATGTTTTAATATTTAGAAAAACTGTTCTATTTAGAACTATACACTAGGGCGGTAGGATTTGCAATTATATCCTTTTATGCTGGATAGAAATATAATGAAACTTTTTTTTTGTCACTTTTTATACCCGGGAACATATATCGCCCAATTGCTGTGTCTTTGCAGCAAACTCAAAAATAACTCAAAAACTTGAATTTTGCCGGACAGTCTTGTGAATAAAGTGCAGGACGACCTTTTTGACATACAATGGTAACATATCCTGCTCTCTTAGTAAATAGTTGAAGCTCAGATATAACGTCATACCGACAAAATCTACATAGGTGAATGGTTCATTATACAGTCAAAAGATTAGCATAACTGAAAAGCTTGTTTTTGATATATATCGTTGCAACAAATGAGCGATATTATGATTAGGGCGTAATATGCATAAATAAATGATGTGTGAATCACTGAATTCTGAGTAGTTGTCACTGAACTATTGTCACATGGTTCTGTTTATTTTCCTTTATTTACTCTTGTATATTATTATATCATATAATTATTTTGAAAGAGATCTGTTAATGAGAGGTTATACTGACTATCACCATTTTATATATATATTTATTTATTTTTATTTTTTTTTTTTTTTTTTTTTTTTTTGCCCAAGACTCCCATTGAAGTTCTATACTTCTCGATTCTATATTTTATAATTATTATAAATAATAGCAGCAAGACTGGCAGATTTTTTACTCGGATTCAACAACAAAATGTGGCCTATATATGTAACATATACGGCTGAAATCCACTTTAATAGAACAGATTAAATATTATTTCCCAATTTACTTTTTTTTACCCGCTAGGGTTTATAATTAAATACAATTATAATCACCTTCTTAATAACTTGTTAATCATCCATTTCAAACACTTTAATCTGAATTAAAATCGTGTCTTTTGAATAAATGTAAATTTCTTCGAAGTTTTAGGACCAATTCCTTTCCTTAATTCAACGGTCTTCCAGACGAGTATTCGATTTTTATATTAATTTTTATAAATTCGAAAATTATTGCTGACTATTTCATATTAAATTAAATATACCTTTTGTTAAATCTTGATGCATATTGAATTGCAAAAACATGAAAATTAGAATTTTTGAGCTCACAAAAAACACTTAAATAAACACTCAAGCATTTTAATCACTAATTATTCACAAGATTACCAAAGCATCAATTTTCATCTTGGCTTATTTGTATTTAAACCTAATACAACTAAATTTGACTTAATTACCGAAACGCATGCTAACCCAATCTACCAAAGATTTTATAGTCTGTTATAAAAGAATTAAATAAATGACAAAGACATCCCTTGAGTTTATATCATTTTTTTTTTTTTTTTTTTTGAAAAATAAATAAATTAAAATGAAACGTGAATGATTGAATGAATGCTCTTTATTTGTTAAAGACAGAGTCTTGTACAAATAATAATATTATTAATAGTATACAATAAATCCATAGCACGAGTCTAGTGTTCTTAAATAAATCCTTACATAACAATATTTTGTTTACATTATACAAATGAATATTTATAGGAACAAAAATATATGATCTGAATCCTTTATCTTTATAATAGATATCAACGTTTTACATAATAGATATTTACATATGCACTTATCATCTACACACAAACATACACCTTCTTCCACCCACAACAATAAACAATATACCTGTGCATAAAATTAATATTAATAATTAATTACATAATGATAAAAATGAAACGTAAAAATATCAAGTTCGCTAGGAGCAGTAGCAAAATAATATGTTTTAGATTTTAGTTGTTTTGTGGGCTCCACTAAACCATCCAATTCATCTCGTATCCAATCCTTACAATCCAAAATCCTTAGAAAAATCCTAAATGCTCCTTACTTCGTCACAAATAAACTTATCCACAAAGATCTTAATATACCTTACGTTTCTGACTTAGCTCAAACCAGATACCAATCCTTTCACAGCAAACTCCACAACCATTCAAATCCATTAGTATCACAACTTGCATCTCATTCCATTCCAGATAACCCTCCGAGGCGCCTGAAAAGAAGATGGCCTCGGGATCTTCTAATATAGTGCTTTATCATGTAGAACCTTAATAAGTGCTACCAATGGGTAGTTGCTTTAAAAACAAGTGACGTGTCATTTTTACCTATTTCATCACGTTTACTTGATGTATTTTATTTTTTGTATATACAGTTGTAAATTTCAATAAATAATTTTAAATAAAAAAAAAAAATAATAAAGTTGTTTTGTATCTGTTTATATCAGTCTTCATTGACAATTGAATTATATAAAAGTCCAACCACCATTATTTAGAGTGGAATATGATTGAGGTAGCACTCACAGTAATTATTCCCACAACTAATTGACTTTAATTCTCACTCAGAGGGAAACAGTGGAGAGTCGTGCTAACAATATTAGAGATAATTTCGTTTGAAGTTGTTAAAATTAAGTGAGTTATTGTTTAAAATCCATTATAAATTAAAACAAATAAAACCATAAATTGTACTAGAGAAGTCCTAAGTAAATATAACCGTGAGGGGTTCAGCAAATACCTCTGCCATCTGTTGGCGGCTCCGCGAATCTCCTGCCAGTCTGCTTCTCTACATCCGTATCTATATTCCAGTATTTTCTTTTAAGCTTACTTCTGTTTTTTGTTTTTTAATTGTATGGTTTAACATTTTTAATTAATTTTATTTCATAGGTGGTAGGTTTTTATATAAATTTATATTAAGATACTAAAATTTAACATTTATATATATATATATATATATATATATATATATATATATATATATATCTCGATAAATTTCTTGACTGTTACTATTAAATGTTTAGTAAGGTTCTTGAGGTTCAGTCATAAAATAAAAAAAACAACTATTTTGTCGACGTTTCGAGACTATATTGTTCTCATAATCATGCCCTACAGTGAAAAAAACAGGTCACAATAAAATTATATAAGTTATACAAGTTATTTCAAAACATGAAGTTAGCTACAGTACAGGTGGGTATATAACAACATGTGTAGGGTAATACAAATATGTATATTATAGAATATAGAGGAGTATGAAGCTACTTACAATGTTACTGGTGGATATGAATAGACAAACAATTCTAGTACACAACTAACCTAGGGGAGTGAGTTTAAACAGACAGTTAACAAGGGTTAGTGGGGAAAACCCCTATTTCTTAAAAATTAAGTTAAAAGGACTGTGTGGGTATTCCCAAAGATGCAGGTACAAAAATATTTCAGTGTAATATACTAATAAATGGAAGAATGATTGATGGTTGATATCTAGCATACCCTTAAATTATCTATACATTCCTGTTCCACGTAGCACAAAATACCCCAACAAAATAAGACAAAATACTCCAGGTCCTTTTCGTCTACTCCAACATTTACTAGACAAGCGTTCAAATTTCTCAATAAATTACTGAAGTCTTATTTACATGACAGTAATTAGACCCATTTGGACATACGGAGTAGAGCCATATATTGGTGGCAAGCTGTAAGAATGATATAACTTAAAGCTAACAATATTATGTTATTAATATTAGAATAATATGTTGCTAATAGTAGTAAAAACTACAAGAGGTAGTTACTAGCGGCAGCTGGATTCATAATATATGACTATAAGATATTTATTTTATGCTTTAAAGTGAAATGGAATAATGTGATAAGCGTGCTTAGTATCTTGTGATAAGTGTATTTTGTGCGGTAGCAGGCGAAATACAGCATTTGGGTAGAGAAACTTTTTTAATGTTCGAACCCTTTTTAAAATTATCTTCACAAAAAAAAAAAAAAAGATATATTTTAATAGAAGTTGTACAATACAAGTCATGTATATTTTTTTTTTCAACTAAGTATCAACTTTATAAGTTAACATAGGTAAATCTTATGCTTTATTAAATAAAGATAAAAAAAAAAACATAACAACGAGAATCGGAAAGTTATAGCGAGCCAAGGTAGACAAAGAGTAGGGAAGCTATTTCCAGAAGGAAGAAGTTGACAGATGAAGATGTGCTTAAGTTGGGAGGGGATTATGCGGCCTCCTAAATCTCTCACATGCCGCTCCCAGCCTCTCGAAAAATTAGGTTATTTTCAACTTCCTCTATGAGTTGCTGACTTTAAAATTTGTTCTTCATATGGCCTTCTTTTCTCCATTTTTCCTTTCCCTCTTATTCATCCGTCATATGTTTTCCTTTGCCAGTATATGGCATTTCAATTATTTTAACATCATGCTTGATAATCATATGAATATTATTTTTTTTAGACTGCTTTTTAATAATAACTATTACTACTAAAATGGGCAACGAGTAAAATGGGCGATAATGAATCCATTCTTTATTATTAATATCGTCTCCTCCAAGACCAAAGATCGTAAGCACCATTTTCAAATTTTCACAGGAGGGACGAAAAACTGTCTCACCGCTTATTTTACACTCTTAAGCGCTCAAATTTAGCAATTACATTAACAATACCCATACTTTTCGATTGACGTAGAAAGATTGACGTAGTCTGTGAGATACTCAGACTGGGGCAGAAAGGACGAGCTCATCCAATGGTGGGAAGGTCCACCACGAAATAAATTTTAACCTGCCCAGGTGGGATTCGAACCCACGACCTTCAATACTAAGCACAATAATACCCTCACCCCAACTCGCTCGGCCATCGAGGCTCCTTATATCACATGTTTGTCCGTTGTATATTTTCATGCACATACTTTCGTTTACGATATTTTAATAATGTTTATCTATAGGGTAGGGTGGCGAAGATACTTCTGGAAGTGTTTAAAATTTTTTTGGGTTTCTCTTTAATTGAACGCTTATACTAAGCGTCGAAAATAATCAGGCATATACGATAGATATTAAGTGTACATTTAGTTTGTGTTATGAATTGTTGATGAATAAGATACAAAGAACTGGATTAACGATATTTTTCAAAAACAGTGGTTACGATATCAAAACTTCGATTATATATTTGAGATGGAAACATTTTTAGACGCTTATGATATTATGATAAAAAGAGACGCTTTGTCAAGACGATTTTAGTCGTTTTCGTAAATCATTTGATTTATTGACCCCATGCTTCGACATGGATTCGCCATGCCATTATATTTCCCCATGAAAGGGACGATATTTACAATGAAAAATAAACCTATTACTGTGCTGTGTATATTATCATATATTATAAATTATAAAGTAAAATATATTGAAATGAAATGAAAAAATAAACTTTATTCTGGGAGTTACTGTTCCCTAAGAATAAACATAATGCACAGTTAAAAGTACAATAGTCTGGTATGTTATTTACAAATTATATTATATATAAATATATAATATAAAATAAATATAAATTATTATATGATAATATAAAATAACGGCCACTGCCGTGTTTTTATTAGGATGCGTGGAACTTGATAACGAATAAGCAAGAGGGTTGGAATGAGTGGAAAGGTTTTGATAGAATCATGAGAACTTACAGGGTAAGAGGTCAAGGACGAAAATTATATTGAGATCAGTCCTCATCATCCAATCAGAGATATGGGATTTTTTTGGAGACGTAATATGGGATATTAAAAATAATACGAAGGACTTTAGATTGTGAGCATTTAATTAAGGTTGATATTCGAATGAGTAAAATTCTAATCCATTTAGAGACTATTAAATGATGTCACATCATATATATTTAGGTTTATGAAAATGTATTTTGAAGTGAGTACTCGTTTATTTAATTTTATATTAGGCTTTTAATAAAATGTAATTATATTTCTCGTTTATAAATTTTGATATTAATTTTTAGTAACAAATTTGAATGTTCGACTGAAGATAGAAATTTAATAATTTCAAATTTAATTCCAGCAGCATGTCAGGGGATTTTGTCGTCCTTTTAGAAAGGATTAATTTTTATAATTTAATTTTGAAATCAATAAATATTGCATAAAAAAATATTATCTACGCCTCTTACTAGTGCAACGGTCCTCAATACTTGTATTTTAATTGTAATGATCCTTACTTATTTATATTGATATTGAATTCAATTCATTATTTATGTTGCATGTGCTATTAAAATATGATATATGCTTATAAATATTATTTGTGAAATAAAAAAAAAATTAATTCTACATATCTGTGCCTAGGACGTATAGAACTACATTAATACGTATCACACCTTTTTTTCTCTTCATCTAGAGGTGAATACTAGAATAGAACACTACGTAGTAGACCAATTAATTGTAAGAATATTTACACACAAGTTAAACAGTTGAGAAAACGAACTCTTTTAAAAATAAAGCCGATTCAAACTGCTCTTCTTTAAATTTACAAAAATGTGACGTGGTGTGGTGTTCTAATACCTCCGAGATACAAATATCAGTCCTAAAAACCTTAAAAATCTCTTTTCCCTATTCCATTATTTTAATTACTATTTTTTTTCCCTTCTCACTTCTTTTTCTTTTGTTTATATTTATACCAGAAGATCTATTTTCAAATTTAAGTACATATCTCAATTTTTATAAATGTTATTATATTTGTTTGAAATTAAGATAGCCAGACTATTGCAGCCTCTTACAGGACATATATATTATTCTTAGAGGACTATATATCCCAGAGTAATGATTTTTTTTTTCATTTCATTCATTTCATACTCAGCCATCTAGTTCCTCTTAAATGATCTTAGCGAGAGAACATCTCATAGAAAGTTTTTGGTAGACTGTAAAAAATTGTATCTTCTTTGACAATTTTATTTCTATAATATTAATAGTTACATTTATAGAAATCGTAATAAAAGAGAATAAAATACTTTAACATAGGTTCTATCAATGGAACAAGAAAAAGGGGTACAAACATATATATAATGCATACACCTACAGGTTTACGTGTTATTAAATGGAAATTCGTTCTAAAACATATACGAATGTACTATGCTGTATATGCTTTATGTTTATAATATTTTATTTACTGATAGTATAAATAACTAAATAAAAATATTTAAATGCAATTGGATAAGAGCACTAGTAGTTGGCACTTTTAGAAAAATATGACATGTTTTTAGAAATATTTCCTCGGTTGATCATGTGACAAATTTCTTTTTTCCCTCCTCAGATACGTGCGAATACCGTCCGATATCCTAATTCTTTTTAATTTGAAATAGTATTAATAGAACGTTGAAAAAGTGTTAATTTTCCAAATTACCTTTTTGCATTAGTAGCTGATACGCCCTGAATGCTAATTTTTAGTAGTTGGCAGGTTACTAGTTTTCGAGGTACTCCGTTGCTTCTTGCTGAACAGAAATTTCCCTTTTGACGTCATCAAGGGCTTTCTCAATTGGGGCTCATGATTGAGTTGGTGCTATTTTAAAACTAGAAGTTGATAGATGCTGCATTAGTAGTAGACACCCCACCCCCTGTCAACTACTGAATTTTGAGCTCTAAATTAGCCAAATCTAGTTCTTTCCTCTACCCCTGATGTTTCCTTTCCAGGGAACGCACAATAAAGAAAATATCTAAAAGTTGACAGATGTGTCAAGCACTAAACAACATGTTATAAATATGTTTTAGTAGTTAACACCCAATAAAATCCTCTTAATTTTCATCTATAACCACAAGAATCTAGTAAAATGAAGTACAGATACCTACTTACTATTCTAAAGTATATTCATAAGTTGGACAGATATAAGCATTTGATAGAGAATTAACAGAATACATACCACAGCATCCTTAGCCGATTGCATAAGGATGGAGGCGTTTAGTCAACTCAACTGGAGTTGTGACAACAAATTTGGTGTTGACAGTTTTCTCGTCCAGAAAGTCATGGCTGTCACTCTTTGCATACAGAAATAACCTAACTACCCGCCAAAATTTAAGACGAAACGAAAGTGCAAACAGAAACCTTATTATAAGAGATTTATTATCAAACTGTCAACTACTAGTGCACTTACCCTAAGTAAAATTAAGTACTAATTTAATTAATATTTATCTGATCCTATACATCGCTAGAATTAAATATTCATTAGAGACGGCCTAGTCGGCGAGTAGT
Organism: Euschistus heros; assembly: GCA_003667255.2. Taxonomy (NCBI): domain Eukaryota; kingdom Metazoa; phylum Arthropoda; class Insecta; order Hemiptera; family Pentatomidae; genus Euschistus; species Euschistus heros. The sequence continues at coordinate 1,185,115 of RCWM02000297.1, forward strand.
CAGCAGAAAGCACCGACTAGTAGGCTATTTTATTAATTTAGATTTCTACGCTTGAAAGATAAATTCAAACCGCTATAAATACGGTTAATTGAAATGAAACATGGCCGTTATTTGTAATAATTTTTACTTTAGATTTATCGTTACAGTTTGTTATTTATTTCAGAACAAGGAATACTTTTTTTTGTGATGAATTATCGACTTCTAAGTAACCTACTACTTTTTTCTAATCATGTTTTGTGTCCTAATTAAAAAATATTAATCTTTAATTGAAATGGTATATAGCGGTTCAAACAAGTAAAGGAAACTGCTATTTTAGTAATTTACGTACGCCCATATACACGATATCTTTTTCGGCACGATTGAATTCCTAATTTCACACTTAATTATCCAAGCTAAATAAATTAAATTGCTGACTTTTGCTTTATTTTTCTTTAAAAACCACTCCAACACATACTTTTACAATTTACACAGTTTTAGGCAACATACACTGCCCATTTGAAAAAGACATTAAAGAAAAAGTATATGATAATAAAAATAAATAAAACCTATAGCTACATGTACTATCCCCTATAAACATATAAACCCTCGGCACATCTCTAATCTTTATCTTAATGGAAATGAGTTATTCAGGCTCATTAAATGGGTTCAATGAGTAACCGCTGATATACAGAGCAGACATATTCCTTATTAAAATTAGTTTTAATATAAGAATCATTGCTACAGACAAATTTGAGCGTGATTGCTTTGTGGGAATGAATTCAGTTATACTTTTCTCTCTCCTAGGAACGTTGGACCACAGTTTATTCTACATTGTTTATCATTGCGGACTTTGGCTTTTGTAGTTATATGGAGGGTCACCATATTTTTATTTCACTTTCTCAACTTTCTATCTAAAAGTTCCTGCGGCTATAACTCGAACCGGGACAGAGCAGATGGTATCTTGCTAATGGCGGAAGGGGACAGACTGTTGGCTAACTGATCCAGGAGTCCATTACAGTTGCTAGGTAAGTTATGATTTATCCCAGCCTCTGGACACACACACACACAGATAAGGCAGATGGGGCCTGATTAATTGGTCCAGCCGCTGGAGCGGGTAAAACATGGCCGCCGCAATGCCCGCCGCTCCGCCTTTTTTTCCTATCTCCCCAATGCACCACCAGATAGCGCATTTGTAAATGTTTTTGTTGGGGCCTCGTTCCGTTATAAATCACTTATCTCTCTGTCCTTATCTATCTGGTTTTATTGTTATAGTTATCGTTCCTCTACTGCTGTCCAACTATATCGACTGCATTTAGTTTTAATTTATTATTATAAAATACTATATTTCAGACATCATTAATTAGTTTTAAATATTTCCTGAGGTTAGTTATGATTAATGTTTCATTGATTATACGATTATAATATAGTCACCTGGTTATATGGCTTAAAAAAAAAAAAAGTTTTTACATTTTTTTTTTTTTTTTTACTTTTCGCCTAATAATCGCTCTGTGTTTGTAACTTTCTTTAACAGTGTGCTAGCTAAAATTCTATCTATCACACGGTCAAGGTTAGTGTGGATAGTTCTAATACCTCCCGTTCGAAACTAGACAATATATTTTTTTTTCTCTCTCTTGGGAAGAAAAATCCCATATTTTTGGCCTGCACCTTTTAAAAACATTTAACCTACATCCAGACATCTTCAATCCTGCTCACATTGAATGTATTGAAGCAGAACTAAATGCCCCGCTCCAAATGCATTCCATCCTTCAAAAGTATCCAACATAATCCTCAGATTACCTTCCAACAAAACCCCTGGATATTACCTTATTAAAGCCTATATCCTAAAATTCCTTCCTCAGAATGCTATCCTATTTCTTACATACATATATAATGCGGTGATCCTTGGAAAATATCGATAGTAAAGATGATTCCTAAGCTCAAAAAACCATCTTCATATCTTCCAATATCACTTTTGCCTATGATGGCTGATTTAGCCCAAACCAGATACCAATCCTTCCATAGTAAGTTCCAAAACCACTCAAATCCACTAATTTCTCAACTTGCTTCCCTTTCAATTCCCGATAATCCTCCGGGGCGTCTGGAAAAGGCCTAGAGATGTAGATTGTGTAGATTTTTATTGAAGTGCTACTGATGAGTAGTTCTTTTCAAGTTCTGGCATGTTATTGTAAGCGTTTTTAACAAATTTACTTAATTTATATTTGTACAGTTCTAAATTTCAATAAATTGAAAATAAAAATTTTTAAAAAAATTCACAGACATTCAATATTTAAATGTATGAATTGATTATCCAGATAGAGGCAGAGAATATGTTCTATATTACCAGAATATGTTCTATATCGGTCGATTTTCTAACTTCACAGAGATCCACTTTTTTCTCCACATATTAATCTCTTTTTTAATAACAATTTATTTGGGAATAAGTAAATTTTATTATCAAATCAATAATCTATAAAACATCATACTATCTCTCACAGTAAGAGAAACATGTAAATTTTACGTGGATATGCGTTTTGGCAGGGGTTTGCAGTTTTTTTTTGTGTGTGTATGTTTAAGTGTATTTTTTTTCCCTTTTAAATGTGTAACGTTTTTTTCACCCTCAAAATGTGAAAATTTTTTAAACTCAAAAACGTAACATTTTGACACGCTCTAGCTCTGTAGGTTTTGCTGAGATCGAAAAATCAACTATAGTCTTCTGATCAGAAATCTAATGGACACTATTTTTGGTTATGTAACATTTGTCACTAGGACCTACCGTTTAGAAGCTATATTGGTTTGAATGAAAAAAGTCACGTTTTTACAAATTTTTTTGACGAAAGATCTTTTGGCGTTACTCGAATCGAATATTTGACGACAGTTTCCTCAAATGAAGCTCTAGATTATATATAGACATGTCTATGATTTCCAAAGGTCACTGGGGCCATATATTTATCGTATTTTAAATCAGTAAACTTTATTATTTCTAAACCTTCCTAGAACTATGAAGATAATGTAGAAAATACTCTAGACCGATACTGTAGTTTTCATAGTCAGTGGTCACAATCGCAAAGAGGATCGTCCTTGTACATAGAGGTATGTGCTTTAGTTTTATTTTTATATTTATATTTGTTCTACCACTTATTAGTCTTAAAATAAAAGAAACTGCTCGTCGTTTCCGAAAACTATAAAATTTACGAGATAAGCGTTCATAGTTCTCGCTCAATTACATACAAATACATTACAAAAGACTTCTTTACATTACACTAATTAGACCTCTTTAGAAATACGGAGCTGAACATTGGGGCTACATTAAACCTCCCAATTTTTTTTCGTATACAATCCTTGCCGTTCAAAATGCTTATAAATATCCTCAATATTCCTTAATTGATCACGAATAAACTTATCAAAAAAATATCTTAATGTACCCTATATTGTTCAATTAGGAAAAATCCTTCTGGTATGTTTATTTGCTTCACATTTTATTCTAGATAACTCTCCGAGGCGTCTGAAAAGAAAATGTTCCCCGGACCTTTTAATATCGAATTACACTTTATTATATACAACTTTTATAAGTTTTATTAATGGGTAGTTGCTTTACAAGCAATTGACATTTTATTTTTATCATTAGCGTCTCATCTACTAGATTTATTTTGTTTTATACTGTATACAGTTTTAAAATTCAATGAAATAAATAAATATATATTGATATTTATTTTACTGTATTTCTAGATTATATTTATTTTTACGTAAAGTCCTAATATTTGGAAATTAAATTTTAACACTGTAAAATAAAACGGCGGGAAACTGCTCGTCGTTTTCGACTTCTTCAACATTTACTAGACAAACGTTCAAACCTTCCGATTTATTACAAAAGACTCATTTACATGACAGTTATCAGACCTATTTGGACGTATGGAGTTGAGCTTTGGGGCTGAACTAACCCTTCTAATTCTTCCCGTATCCAATCCTTACAATCCGAAATCCTTCGAAAAATCCTTAATGCTCCTTACTTTGTTACAAATAAACTTATCCATGTCCTATAAATAAGGTCTTAATGTCCTATATGTTGCTGATTTAGCCCAAACCAGATGCCTATCCTTTCATAGTAAACTCTATAACCACACAAATCCACTAGTCTTTCAACTTCCCATTCTATTCCCGATAACCCTCCGAGGCGTCTGAAAAGAAGACCTTCTAGTGTAAAAATTTTTTTTTTTAGGGCTACTGATGAGTAGTTCTTTTTATGTTTCGCATGTTATTGTAATCATAATCAACTCAAATGAGTAAAGTAAATTACTAGATGTATATATTTTGTACAGTTGTAAATTTCAATAAATGGATATAAAAAAAAAAATATATTAAATGATAAAATCATTATAATAGCATTAATCACAAGGTCACGCCTGTTTTGACAGAGATATATCCAATATCACCAGTAAAACTGGATCCTGGTGGAGAACCCCCACATAGCCGTTGGGGCGGGCCTACCCAGCCGATAATTGCCGCAGACATAATTATCGATCCCACGATATCGGCCGTTATCTTTTAATAAAGAGCGCCGTTATGGTGTTGGGGGGAGGGAGGAGGTCACTTTAGCAGTGAATTTACTGAGCGCGGATAATGCCATCGCGGATAATGCGAGCGCTTTCTTCGCCCAGAATTCATCGCCCGATAGTGCTCAGGCCAGCAGCTATATTGCCCCTACATATTTTATAGCTTCTCCACTTTTCACTATATTAATACTACACATATTTTATTTTTATTTTAATATTTAATCACTTAAGTTGATATACTGCTGGGGAGGTGATAAAATAAAGTAATAGACCTATATCGTTATTAACTCTCTCAAGCCATGACGCTTAAAATATAGTCCGTATAACTAAAAAAAGTGGATTAAAAGAATGTATTATATAGAACGGAGGGCAGGATCTACCAAAGGTTGTAGCGCTACGGAGAAAAAGAAGAGGAAGAGTATAGAAAATATCATATTTATAACTATACTTCTTTAAGGTTAAATGTCTATTTGTTTATATTAGAAACAAGACCCTTTTCTTGCGTAATCTTTAACCTTTGTTTAGAGCGATCTATGTGGGCTACCAGGACAAACCCCGGTGGCACCATCTATAACAGATTAGCGCATCAACTGGCACACGCTGATGACGTACTCATCACAGCGAGGACTAAAGCGGCCTCGGAGGAGTTTTTCAAGAACTGGAAGTAGCTTGTAAAATGCGGTTTGCAAATAAACGAAGCAAAGACTAAATATATGTTAACGTCACGAACGCAATCTCAAGTAGAACGAATCCAGTTCACGGATTACACTTTCCCAGCGTGTGAACAATTTAAATACTTAGGGTCGCTAGTAACAAATAATAATGCTGTTATCACGGAAATCAAAGGACGAATAGTGGCAGGCAATAGATGTCTGTTCGGAGGTCAAAAAGCTCTTAGGTTCAATGATTTATCGGGTAAGGCTAAAATAACAGCATATAATACCATTATCAGACCCGTTGTTACATACGCAAACGAGACATGGGTGCTAGCAAAAAGAAGTGAATCGCTACTCCGAAGTTGGGAGAGAAAAATATTTAGAAAGATATTTGGCCCAAAATATCTAAATGGCGAATGGAGAATAAGAAAAAATGATGAATTAATGGCATTGTTTGGTAAGCCAGATATAGTCGCCCAAATAAAAAACCGAGATTAGGGTGGCTGGGACACGTGGAAAGAATGCCTGCTGAAAGATTTCCAAGAAAACTGCTAAAAGAAAAGCCAGAAGGTTTTAGAACTCGAGGGCGGCCATGATTGAGATGGTTAGATGACGTGGAGCAAGACCTCAGTCAGGCAGGTGTTAGAGGATGGCGCCGCAAGGCCGCGGATCGAGAAGGTTGGAGGAGACTTATTGAGGAGGTCCTGGCTCTGCTCTAACGACTGTCGCATCGAATAAATAATAATAATAAATAAATAATAATAACAAACAAGTTAGGCACTGATCATTTTTTTTTTTTTTTTTATTAACCTGAATCATAAACCTCCTTTTCATCTCATGAATCCACTAGTACAATCCCGCTATTTATTATAAAATTCTGCGTGTAGTCCTGTCAATGGCCAGTTTCTTCTCCCATGCCTTGAGTGACTGTACTATAGCGTTCTCACTCAGTGAGCGTGAGAGCTCTGGGATGTTTTTGGCTTGTTTCGGGCATCGACATAGGCTGAGCGTTTATTTCTATGTTGATGATGATTAATTCCTGATATCCCTGGTGGGACGTAGGGCCGTTATGAATGTTCGTCATGTCTTTATTGGTAGATAGTTCTCTTATTTCTGTTCATCGTACTCCAGCACGTTCTGCTTCAGCCTCTATGGACTTCCTTAAAGTTACCCTGAGTCGACCATCTCTATAGCATCCCTGAGAGTTCCAGTAGAGCGCTTCTCTCCAATGTTGTCCCTTGGGCGGCGTAAGTGTCCAATTTATTTCCACTTTATTTCACGGATCTCGGCATCATTATATCTTCTTTTTCTTCACCAAAGCTACTCAATAGGCCACCAAACTCTTAAAAGTTTTTCTTAAAAACTGGTTAATACAGATTTGTAGCTTTCTGGTTATTGTATTAGTTACCTTCCAGGTTTCAGATCCATACAGTTGGATGTCTTTAACTTTCGTATAAAAATTAAGAATTTTAGTTCTGAGGCATATTTCACTTGATTGGCAGATCCTCTTTAGTTGGGCAAATGACTCCTGCAGATTCGACTTGCAACATCCTGTTCTGTGTTCCTATCTGTTGGCACTATGCTACTAGTCTCGATTTATTCACTCCCAAGTAATATAGGATTCTGTAAACTTTCTGGAAATATTTGTATATATTTGTTCTAGGAGACAGCGGTCATCTGCATAATCTAGGGGTCTTTTAGGGGTCCAGTGAGCCCCAATTGAATTCCTTTGCTTCTTCCTCTGCTTGCTGCTTTCATTACTTTGTCAAGAACCAAGAGAAACAATAATGGGGATTGTATTTTGAGTATGAATATATGTATTTCACTTTTAAGTTGTTTTTTTTACTATTATTATTTTTTTTAAATCTATTTATTTTACCTAATATATAGCAGAGTTTTTTAAACTATTAATATATTTTCAAGATTTGTTTTTAGTTTTTTTTTTAATGTAATTTTTACATATTTTTTTTATGTAATATGTACATAATTTATACGATTCACACAATATTATTGGGTGAATGGAATCATAAAGCTATCCACAATATTACTTATTGCCTTCTATTGAGGCACATTAAAATTCTTAATCAATAATTTTTTTTTTAAGTTAAAAAAAGAAAAACTTAAACCTTTTATTTTTTATATATTTTTCTTTCCTCCTCTAGACCCTTTTTTTCTTATGTTAATCAATTACAAAGTTTTGCGCTTTCACCACTTACCGCTTTTTAGTATTTAAAGGGGTAATTTTATAGTTTTGTTTTCATATTAATGTAGATGGTTTAATTAATTATTAGTTAGGTCAAGATTAGACCTACATGTATAAACTTGAACTAAAAAGTAAAAAATAATACTTTAATTACCTTAAAACCTTTAAAGGACAATCGACGAAATTATTCATACTTAAATAACTATTTGAAATTTATGATCGGTTATTTTTGGTGCCAGCCAATAAGAGCAATTTAGTCCTGTCTTCTTAACAATCTTTCTGCACTTCTTTAAAATTATCAGCTTTATTAGATATCTGTTTGTTTCGTTTGGCAACGACTCCAAAAATAACTCATCATTAATTATGAATATTTTTATAAGTATCCATAATTTCGTAGTAAGTGACCTTAATGCTCTTTGTTTTGAAGTAATTAAAATATTACGTTTTACTTTTTAGATCTAGTTTGTACATGTAGGTTTAATATTAACGTCGGTTTTAGTTTTTTTTTTTATCTTAAAAAGGGCTGAGTTGATTTCAATTTTATGGTCTATCGATCAAAATAACATCAAAATCGATTCCTAACTAACGGAATGATCTAACACACCATTATTGAATCTCATGCCCAGCATTGCGATAATAATAACTAAAAAAATAACAATAATATTTAAAAATAAGTTTGGTAAAGCTAACTCATATACACTTATTACTTTTTTTGCTCGATATTGCCAGATTTAACTATATAATACACTGACGGGGCCTGCATACTCTCCCTACAGTGGCAATAAGGAACACCTGGTGAAGGAATCTGGTGACAACCATCTCAATATGATGGGGCCACTTCACCAGCCGGTTTACTGCAAATGGAAGGTCTCGGCCCTTTTCTAAATAACCCTTTTCGGATTCTCATCTCCGCCCTATCTCCAGCCCCCTCCCTTCGATACTCATCCAGTTCTGGGCCCTGGGGATCTGACAGGCTTGTTAATATTCTGGCACACGGGCTGCCAAGAGTGCCCTTATAACCACTTCTGAAAAAAAAAAAAAAAAAAAAAAAAAAGAAGAAGAAGAATCTAGAGTCAGCTGCTGGCACGAAATATTCTTTTAGAAATAATTATCACAGCTGTATTTCGCCCGGCTGTTGCTAAACATTTCCAAAAGTTACAAGACATAATTTACTCAAATATTCCCAGTTTTTTAATAAAATAATTTGAGTGTACCTGCTTGAATATTTTAACTTCTCGACGAAGAAATTTTGTGATTCGTAATCCCACCTTTCTGCATTTTTTTTCGTCAGAAATCTTATTTCCCTAATTTTAAGTTTTAGAAGAAGTTTTAGAATTTATTGTGTACACGGAGGTGTTGTTTTCTTAAGATATATATATATATATATATATATATATATATATTATATATATATATATACTATATATATATATACATGGATAAATTTCTTGACTGTTACTATTAAATGTTCAGTAAGGTTCTTGAGGTTCAGTCAAATAATTAAATAAAAAAACAACTATTTTGGCGACGTTTCGAGACTATATATGTTCTCATAATCATGCCAATGTTACTAGTGTATATGAATAGACTAACAATTCTGGTACACAACATATATATAATGATGCTTGAAGGACTTTTACCAAATGAAAGCTGGATCTTCAAGTTTAAGACTATAAAATCTTTTGAATTGCTACAAGTACAAAACCTTTATTTAGAAAATTGCATAATTTTTCCATTAAATAATATAATGTATAAAATGAATACACAAATCAATACATACGTACAAAATCAATTCTTATAGTATTTTTCTTATATAATTAAAAACACAAAATCTAACCTTAAAAATTAACAAACAAATACTAATCAATAAAAACATACATATGTTTTTTTAGATATCAAGGCCTTATGCCTTTAAACTTCATTACATATACATATATATATATATATATATATATATATATATATATATATATATATATATATATATATATATATATATATATATGTATGTATATATATGATTGAAATGAACGAAAAAAAAATCTTTATTCTGGGACATATTATCCCCTAAGAATAACAGACATGTATAAGTTGTACAATAGTCTGGCTCTCTTAATTTCAAACGAAGATAATAATATGTATAAAGGTAATATATGTATATACAATTGAAAATAGAACTTTGTGAAAAATATATGCATGATAAAAGAAGAGAAAAAAAAAAAAGAACAACAAAATAATAATAACCATATGCTAATATAATAATTACAATGTCTAATTTCAGGAGGGATCGAGTTCCAGAGTATAAATCGAGAAATATATGTATATATATTGGGTTGTTTCACATGAAATGTCCGTTTTCAAGGTAAAGGGATTTTAGTAAAAATACAATATGAAAACAATATAATTTTATTCGAAGTATTTACCTTCTTTTTCTACACATTTTTCCCAACGTGACAACAACTTTTTTATCCCGGATTTGAAAAACTCTGAGCTTTGAAGTGAAACAAAATCTGAAAACGCACTTTTGATTTCAGCATCATTTGCAAAAAATTTTCCTCTGCAGAAGTTGTCTAAATTCCTGAAAAGGTGATAATCTGTTGGAGACAAACCGGGAGAATATGGTGGGTGCGGAAGAACTTCGTACCCCAGCTCTTTCAATTTATGCATGGTAAGTTTTGAAACGTGGGGTCTAGCGTTGTCGTGTAGGAGTATAGGGCCCTTCCGATTTACCAATCCAGTTGTTTTTTTCCAATAATTTTTCGTGCATTTGGCCAATTTTATTGCAGTGTTGTAGAGGTAATGGTCTCACCTCTAGGCAAAAAGGAATAATGTATGATTCCAGCCATGGACCACCATACTGTAACCATCAATTTTTTCGGCAAATTTGGTTTTGGCATTTGTCCTGGGCTTTCGTCGATGTCTAACCACTGCCCTGACCGACGCTGATTGTCATAAAAAAACTAAAAAATGTTTAAACTCATAAAAAATATTACACGAAAATCGCGTGTTTCCATGTTCATATTTGAAGGTATACTAAACAGTGTGTAATTGATTGGGAAGCTAATGTTTATAAAAGAAAAGTAGAGGATTAGTAACTGCTTGATTATGATATGTGAACTTTGGAAGTAAACAACAGAGACTCGCAAAATCCTCTATGTATTTCAAATATTATAAAATCGGACATTTCATGTGAAACAACCCAATATATATATAGATATATTAATGATATGTAACTTTGCAGATTAAAAAGACAAGAAAAAACTGACGTTTAATAAAAAAAAAAAAAAAAAAAAAAACTTGGTGTTTGAGCATGAATCCTGTTTTCATAACCGTTGGTCCAGTAACAGTACATCCTTACCAAAGCATTAAATGCAAGACTCTTCGTGGGCTGTAGCAGTTTTTTTTTAATGTAAAATAGCAGACGACAGGAAACAGCCGTTCTTTTTAGACTTCTTTAACATTTTTTTTATAAAATCAATTAAAAAAAATCAATACATCTATAATACTAAACAATGAAATTGGGTAACCTACGATTTTTTTTTTTTTTTTTTAAATCACGATTTTTTGTAATAAATTAAAAAATATTTAGAAATGCAATGCAATTGTAGTAACACGAAAAGGTAACTGATATTTTACCAATTTACATACGTGTTGTTTTACTTTTAGTTGTCTTTACTTATAATGTATATTATAGTTTTATCAAAAAATTTATTGAATTATAAATGTCATTATTCTCTATTTATGCTAAATAAAGTAAATTGTTAACTTTAGCTTTTTTTTATCATATAAAATAATCCGTTACACATCGGACCCCTTGTAAAAAACAAAAGAAATAATACAATATAAACAGAAACCTGTAGCTACATGTACAGGGAAGTATAAAGCTATAAACACAGCGCCTCAAACATTGCCGATGTCACTCGAACATTAATGAAGAGTTGGCCTACTAATCAGCTTTTTTGCGAGCCGACTAGTTGGCCACTGACTAGTCGGCCAATTTCTAATGTATTCCGTTTGAACATTATACCAATTGATTTTGATAATCTTACTATCACACCATTTTCTCTTCACATTATGAAAACTACATATCCTTTCGCTATGTGAACTATATTTAAAAGAGCGTGAGACTGAACTAGACAGAGTTGCAGCGCAGTAGGGAGGCTGTATCCATAGCAACAGACCACGCCACCCTAAAGCTCTGTAATCCCAACGCACCTGGTCCCCGGCTCTGCTTCAGTCACTGTTTAAATATTTGCATTCTGCCTTTGTGGTGTCGCCTGCAACCAACCAGTGCACCTCCAAACTGAGTTACCTACTCCCAGTAGCGGAGAATATTCTCTATTTGTGCTTGTTTCTGATAAAGTTTAATATTTTATGTTTAGAATGATTTCAAAGCAAACTGATTATAAAATCTAGTCAACAAAAAATATAGCATAGGTGGTAATTTGAAACTTCATCACTACAAAATTTCAGGTCAAGAGGTATCTCTACTGGGAATATATATCCATCTGTCATGCCTATCAGCCAAGCTAAGCCCATTGGCAGGGATGTAGATAAAAAATTAAAATGAAACGGAAGTACATACATCGATTCGGAATGAATCGATGAAACGGAGGTACAACATTTTAAATTGTCATATTCATGTGATAAAGGTTTTTAAAATTAACCAAATCTATCAGTGTATGCAAATAAGAGAAGATAGATTAAATAAAATGATAAATTTTTCTCAATGAAATATTTACTTCATCGAGATGATTTAAGTTATATTTCGGTATTAATAACGTATTAATAAATAGCGCTGCTGGTACATTATGGCTTGAATGTTCATCAACCCCTCGCAGAAGCTAACATGGAATTCTGAAACAAATAACACGATCTCAAACCTGAGCATATGCAAATTTAGTCTATTTTACACAATATAGATACCAGAAAATGGCCGCATATTAGTAAATGAGGCTTCCTTGGGCTCACAGTAAATATTGTACAGTACATATACACATATATACAAACGACCTTACAAAAGTTGTTGAGACCGCTAGGAACGAACCCTTCACAGGGAGCTGGAATTGTTGGGACTGACGAGTTGATCCATCACTGCCAGCCAACATTTATTAAACAGGATTAAGGAATTACGGTCTCTCAGTTATAACTTGCTTGTAGCACCGCTTTTTGCAAACAAATATTTTCACTCAGGTCTTTGATAAAATTAACTTACTGATTTATTATCCAAACTTATTTACAATGCAAAGCATGTTCAAATCGTATCAAAAACACTAACTAGGTCTATATATTGTACATCAAAGCGCCTGTGCTATTTAACAACCTAGTTATAAAATATCAAAATGTAATACACTCGAGGTAGTATATAAACAAAGAGTAATTGTTAATAATTGTATTCATTATTTCTGTAAATTAAATGTCTCCATGTTTTTGTTATGTAGTAACAAAGTTCATCAAGGTTTAGTCCTATATGAGCACTATATTGACATAAATATTTCTTTTGGATGGGGGTCTATAAGTTTTTGGTATTCTAAAGCATAGTCTTGGTAAACTGGTTGTTTCCTTTACCGTTACCATTGAACACGTAACGTTTCGACACGCTCTAGCTCTGATGGTGTTGCTTTGATCGTAAAAGTGACGAAACTGGGGAATATTGCTTGTTATATATAACATTTTTTCCTAGGACATACCGTTAAGGAGCAATACTGGCTCGAATGAAGAAAGCGACGTTTTTACTACATTATTGTTAACGGTGGGGCTTTTTTGACATGCTCTAGATCTGTTAGTTTTGTTGGTTCGCAAATTTACGGACAGTTTCCTTATCAAAAGCAGTAGATTATAGATAGTCGTATCCATGATCTCTTGAAATTTATTAGATTTAGTTTCAAAATTTCTTCTTCGGGTTTATTTTACTTTAATTCATTTTTGATATTTTTATTTAGTTAGTTAATTAATGAAGGCTGGTTGAGAGAGAGGGGAAGATAAAACGGGAAGAACGACTGGTTTGCCGATGAATTTTTTATTTACAAATATATTTCTAATTACTTGAAGTATGAATAATAGTATGAATGGAGCGGCACAATTAAGATTGAATTAGCCACTTCAAATTCTTTGTTCCAAAATTAAGTTTAGAACGTTAAATATTCATCATATTTTTTATATAATTTAAAAAAAGCACATATAACTGTTTCATATAAATATAAAGCATTATATAAATGTTTCATAAGGCCTAACTTTATATGTCGAGGTGGTAAGAGAATGTTTCTAGGATCTATAAGGTTTTTGCGGAGAATATTCTTCTCGCCGGGTTTTAAAGACTCCCTCACAGGCCAGTTCTTTCTGCACCAATCCCTTGCTCTACTGCCTCATTCACACAAAAAACATGGAGATTTGGTAAAACCGCCTTGCTGACCATGAAGGAAGCATGTTACTTTCAAGTCACCACTTTTCATCCAACAATGAGACGAATAGCCAATTTTATTCAACACTATTTCTAGGTTTTCATAGCTCTCATTCATATGTACAGAATGGCCAACAGGTATAGATGCATAAGTGTTACTATTGTGTAATAAAACAGCTTTTAAACTAGTTTTGGAAGAATCAATAAACAGCCTCCAGTCTTCTTTCTTGTATTCAACACCAAACTCTTTGATCAGACCTGGAATGTCTGAGCAGTACACTAAATCACCTTCTTTCTAAAAATTTTCGAAAACTGCTGCTCTCTTTTCCTATACACATATATGCTAGTTCCAACTGCCAACTAGTTATTTTCTTCTAGAACCAAGCAATTCAGCTTTTTTTTTTTGCTAACCCAAGATCCCTGACTAAGTCGTTAAGCTTAATCTGAGTAAACAGTTTAGGCTCTATATTTGCTGTAACACATTGGAACTCTTCATCATCTTGCTCATCTATATCTATATCTGTTTAAGCAATGCTGCCAACTCTTCTACATCCAGCACAAAATATTTTACAATTTTATTCGTAGTATATAAAATCTGTTAAATTCTATAATAAATCAAAAAGTTTAATATATTGATGTGCAAATGTGAAAAAATGGTAGGTGATACGGCTTAATAAGTGTCATATTTGGATTTAGCACCCTAAAAAACGGAATAATAAGGTGTTTTAAGTAAAGAAGTTTTTTCATCGTTGGCCTGTGTAATAAAGTTCTAACCAAATTACATCAATCTCAACCGGAAAAAAAATTAAAAATACGATAAATAAGATTTACAAAACCAAAAAAAAGAATAAAATAAAATAAAAACAATTTATAAGGGGATAAAGATTTAATAAATGAATAAAATAATGAAGATTAATTCATCATCAGTTTTATAAACACACAAATATTTCAAACACTAGCACTTTTTTACACAGATTATAAATATTAGATGTATCTTAGATTTCAAGTGAGTACCAATGTGTGATTTCTTGTCTTACATTTTTTTTAAAATTTCAGTATAAATAATCCATGTAACATAGTACTGATGTGTTGGGAATTTCGTATGTTTTAGAACTGAATATGAATGGTTAGCATTCGAAACTAGTATTCTAATAAATAATTCCAATAGAAGTGGCAATTAATTCATCAATCCTAATGCCATTGTTCTGAGAGAAGTTATACCATCAAAAGGTTTTTAAAAGGGTATACTTCTGTCATTAAAAAGACAAATACATTGATCAAAATATTCAATAAGTATAAATAATATCATTTAATATATTTATTAAATATAATTATCTTCTTGTCCAGATTGATCCGTTCTTAGGTGAAGGATCCCGAACTACAGAAGTTGCCTGAACCCGGGAGATGTCTAATAAAATAAAGGTATATTCGGTGGCGGGGTTTATTGCTTTATTGCATGCCCCATTCGCATGTTGGGTAAAAGTTAATCTCTTATCAAGTATGCCTCCCCCTGCTATTAATTTTGTTTCCCCACGGTAGCTTTAAGAGTCAATTTGGACTTTTTACAACAGTCTGGGGGTGAGTTGGTTTCTGCGTAGGGTAGTTTTCTGTTAGTTTAATGGTTTCCGTTTTTCGCCCTCTCGTTTCAACAATGAACCAGCCTGTTCTGGAGTTGAATGCAGAAGCGGAATTATGGCTGCAGTTTCCTTCATTTATAACTCACTTTGCATGCACGGCATAATCCGTCACAGTTATGCAAATCGATGGGTCTCTGGCTTGCAACACTTCGTAAATTCATTTATAAAATCTAAGCTTGTTTTTACTTTATAGGGCACGTGAAGAATAATTATATTAATTGTTTTGTTTTTTTGTCTATATTTTACATTTCCAAACCAAGAAAATGTATTTATTTTTAATTTATCTCAATAATTGAACTGGGTGGAATACATATCTATCCGAAAAAAAATGTGTTTAACATATAAATAAAAAGAAATAAATAAGTTCATTATTTATTCTGACGCCTTAAGTCTCTTAACAATATAAAAAAAATGTATAGAAGGTGACTTCCAAAACGTAGGAATCTTAGAAACGGACATCGCAGATAAAAACGTCAACAGAAAGAAGGTGAACATGTGGAAAGCTTCATCAGAGAGAGATCACAAGAAAAAAACAGGGACTAAGTGGACTGAAGAAGGAAGAGGTCTATTGAGAGAAACATTTAAGGCTGCCTGGGAGAAGCGCAAACGCGCTAACCAAAAGTGAAGCTTTGCGCGATCACGTTTAGTCTTTTTCGCATTAAAAAATAAGTAAATAAAATTACAAAGATAACAGAAAGACAAAAGTAAAAGTAATAGAAATGTTTGTGCATTTTGTGTAAATAATAATAAAATAAAATTTTATGTACATATATGGTTTGCATTTTTATGTAACTAAAAAGTGGCTATTGGTAATATGCACGGATCCAGATAAGCATTAGGTGGGTAAAGGAGTAATAATTGAGAGTTGAAACGGTGTTTAAATGGTGAATAGTGAAATAAATAGAGTTCCATAGAACTGAGGATCGGATTAGGAACAGTCCATGTCAAAAAGACATACCTAAAATAAAATGGATATTATTTTTGAGTAAATGAAATTAAAATAGTAAATAAAAAATAAAGGATTAATATTATAAAATGAAATCAGAATATAAAAAACAATAACAATAAATAAATAATAAAATAAAAGTCCATCACGATCTAGTTCGAAAGACCCTTTCAAACATGTCCCTACCGTAATCGAAACTGGGGGATTATGAGGGATGAGACCAAGAACTGGAGATTTGATTGGGGCAGGGGATGTCGGGATCCTTGTAGGAGTCCAACATCGGAAATGATGCGGATCGTAATATGAGACACGTGATTTATCCATCTGAAAGTTTGAGCTAGGATATAATTTCATTGCGGGTTGGAATTTTAAGGGGCATGAGCAAATGGAAAAACTATGAATTATGATTTAGAGTAAATGGCATTTATCTCACGAGTGAATAGTATTTAGGTCTGCTGAGATTTGCCATATAAGAGGGGCTTTATACGATGGAGAGTAATGGCGGATTTGGCAATGATATAACAGTGGGAGAGTACATGCTGCAGTGGTGCTCACGTCATTTATTAGGCTCTCCAAAGAGGTTATGAATTTGATGAATTAATTAAGAAATGAGATACGAGTAAGACATGGGATGGTTAGGCATTTCACAACATATATTTTGGGTCTATTTAAGCTTTTACTTCTATTTATATTGATCATGTCAGTAGTGACACAATAGCCAGCCCCACCTATACCAATACCAGAGCAATATGTTAAATTTGACTCCATCTGTCGTGTTAGCCAATTCTACTTTAATTATTGACCGTTACAGACTACTTCAACATTTACTACACAAACGATCAAGCCTCCCAATTTATTACAAAAGACTTATTTACATGACTGTTATTAGACCTATTTGGACGTACAGAGTCGAGCTTTGGGGCTCTACTAAACCATCCAATTCATGTCGTATCCAATCCCTACAATCCAAAATCCTTCGAAAAATCCTAAATTCCCCTCACTTTGTCACCAATAAGCTTATCCATAATGACCTTAGTGTTCCATATGTTGCTGAGTTAGCCCAAACCAGATACCTATCCTTTCATAGTAAGCTCCATTACCACTCAATCCAATAGTTTCTCAACTTGCTTCCCACTCCATTCCCGATAATCCTCCGAGGCGTATGAAAAGAAGATAGCCTATAGATCTTATAGTGTAGAATTTTATTGAAGTGGTACTGATGAGTAGTTCTTTTCAAGTGTTTACATGTGATTGTAATCGTTATCAGCTCATTTATTTATGTACATATTTGTATAGTTGTAGATTTCAATAAATTTATATATATAAAAAAAAAAAATTATTGACCAAAACACACCGAAAAATTGCTTGTTTTTTGCCCCTGCCTATGGTAAATTTGTAATAAACATTTACCGGCATTGTCACTCATAATTTCAAGGGATCTGGGTGATATCGATGGCATGCTTTTTTTACGTAACTTTAACCAGAAATCCATAAATAAACAAATATTTTTTTAAATCTCTTGTCGTTCATTACATGACTTAATTTACGCACGGAATTTGTCTAAGGATGTGCAGTCAAATCAATGGCGAAGATCCTTCAGCCAGGAGTTTTGCCGCCTTCCTATTGATCTCTTGTCTGAAATTTTGTTATTAATTATTGGGGTTTTCTTTCCTTAATGGTGTACTGTAAACCCTTTTGCTTGCACATTCTATTCAGAACTTCCAGGGTTTTTTTTTTTTTGGGTCCAGGATATTTTTAGTATCCTCCTGTTCAGGTGCATATCGAACGCCTCAATACGTTTCTCAGTATCTGGGCTGAGGGCCCAACTCTCACAGCCATATAACATAATAGAAAATACATATCATTTGACCGTTCGCATTTTTAATTCTATACTGAGATCGGATCTTGTGAATTAAATTTTCATGTTGATAAATGTTTTCCCGGCGTGCTCAATTCTGGACCGAATTTCAGGTTCTGCGTCACAGCGATCGGTGATGGTGGGACCCAGATATCTTCGGATCAATGTTGTTCATCGTGCGTTGTAATTCCTCTAAAGTACTAGCGATTCCGACAGTATCGTCTGCATATCTTATATTCGACAGAGTGCGTTCATTAACTTTAATAATACTCCTAATTAAAATTAAAAAAATGTTTTATTTAATGTATAAAGTAATAATTTATTTCATTCGTTTTTGATTTGTTTTTTTAACTTTTAAAAACATCTGTATTCACTACTGAAATTGTCTTCTGCATTGTTCATCTTGTTTTTTTTTAGATGTATCCTTTTTTTTTTTTTTTTTTTTTTTTTTTTCCCTTTGTAATCATATATTTTGTTTTATTATATATTTTTAATTAAAATATAATCTTATCAATAATTTATAATAGCACCAGTAATAAAATATTAACCTAAATTTGTAAGGTTAGTATTTTATTATATGTGCTCAGTTTAGTAATAGTTTAATTTTCAGGGCTTCTTTATCTATTAATTTATCGGTATTATTATTCCACTTTAGTATTTTTTTTTTTACTCTTTTTTTCTTTTGTTTGGTGACAATAACAGGCGTTCACTTCGGGTGTCGATTGGTTTTTAATAAAGAAAAACGCTTACCCCAACTATGATAATTCATATTTTATACAAAGTATAATTAGTAAATATTGCTAAAACTATCGAGAATATTTCCAATTTTTCGAAGTCTATTTACTAGCCAAAGTAAACCGGTTTCACCCCAAGATCATAGCAAATCTCTTGAATCCTAACATAATATAATAAGCTGGATGATGGTGAAAAGAGAAGATTTGTTAAGAGATGGAAGCCCCGATAATCCGGCAGATCTAAGGGTGGGGGAGTTATTGGCTTACGGGCAAAGATCCAGTCAGATAAATGATGCCTCCATTAAATCATTCAACGAATTTCTAAAAATATTCTTCAATTAGTTTTGAAAATATTATTTTTTTTTTTTTCAGTGTTAAATCCGTTTTTGTCAACTAAATAAGAAGAAGTAATAGTCTAAAAAGTTATAATACTCAGAGGCACCTTCTAATATTATTAAGACTAACTAAAAAAAATATATTTTTAATTTATAATATTGTAACTTTATAAAGAATTCTAAAAAAAATAAAGATTAAAAGAAAAAAAGATTATTGACAAAGAAAAATATTAACATACACACAAAAAATATTAACAGACCAAAACCTATATTAGTCTGTCATTAAAACACTATTGAAACTATTAATTATTACATCAAGAACAGTATGTGCCACCTAGCAACGGCTCTTCTATTTGCTTATTAAAATATCAATATATTACTCTGTGAGTACCTTTAATAAAATAATATACAAATAAGTGTACTATAAATTAAAATAATAATTTATCTGCGGTCTGCTCCCTACAGCTGGAACTCCTCTCTTCAACAAAAACCTTGGTACAATCCTCCAAAACTATCAACCAGATGTTATAAAGTTCCTCAGGAATTGCAGGATCTTTAGTACCATTTAGATAAACTATAGCCTTGGCCAAAAGTATTAGGCACCATTAAAAATTCTATTTTTTATTCTAATAAGTAATTGTTCAATCATTGTTACACCCAAAACTCGTTTTATTGACAAAAATACTTCCTTTAAATAGATTATGATCAACCGTTGCCCCCTACTTCATACGATACACCAGGGGAAACAATAATGTAATGTAAACTAAAGGACTCAGTACAGTCGCTGCTCTTTTTACTACACCTTGAGAAAATTTTTGCTTTCTGAAATTTTAGATTATTTAATTGTGAATATTATAAAAAAAATATCATTTTGGGCTTTCTTGAATTCAAAGAACTGAGTGAGATTGAACTTGCAAAGATTTTACGTCTTCGGAAGGGTATAATCAATCTTAGATTGCTAAAACTATGAAGTGCTCCCGATGTGCTGTTCAATATACACTTATGAGACAGCGGATCTTTCCACAGAAAACATATTTTCTTCGCTTCCGAGAACAGGAAGAAAAAAAATAACAGGTGCATGTGAGAAGAGATTTTTTGTGAGAACATCTCTTCGAAATCCCAAGAAAATCTGATGAAAACCTTGTGTTCTGTCGATATTTCTGCTCGGACAGTAAGAAGAAGACTAGGAGAGAAGGGTATGAAGGGATGTAAAGCCAGGAAGAAACCGTGGTTTAGTGAAGCCAATCGCAAGAAGATGTTTGCCTGGGCAAAACTTTACCAAAACTGGACTGCTAAAGATTGGGCAAAGGTAATTTGGTCAGACGTAAGCAACTTTGAGGTAATTAAATTATTGTAAATTAAAAATTGCGAAAAATCTCTAAAATAAGTTTCAAATGGAAGAATATAATTATTTTTTCGAATTTATTAAAATATCTAGTTTTGTGCAGATTTCTGGAGCTCCTGGGGCAGTATTTGTACAAAAGAGGGAAGGCGAAGCCTATCACCCAGATTGTGTTGTCCCTACTGTTAATTAGAAATCAGAGTTGGTAAAGGTAATCTTATAAACAAAGACAATTTGTTTACATTATTTAAAAAAGAGTGGGGAAAATGATTAAAGAAGATTATACACAACTTGTTAATTCCATGCCAAAAAGAATAATTGGGGTAATAAAATCAAGTTGTTTGATGGCGATGTATTTAATCGTGTTTTTTTATTATTAAAAAAAATATGTTTTAAATGGTTGAAGTTTTTTTTTATTCCATAATACTTTTATGTAAGTGCCTAATACTTTTGGCCAAGGCTGTAGAATCCAGAATTCGGTGACTTTGGCCATGTCGCAGTACAAGGCACCTTAAAATAAATAAATAACTATAATAATAATACAAATCCAAGAAAATGGTTTGAAAAAATGGAGAGAGCATTTGGTATTGCCAAAGATCTTTACAATAAAAAATGCCTACTCAAAAATGTAAAAATAAGGCATTAAAACACAGTAGTGAAGCCGGAATGCCTATATGCAAGTGAATGTGTGGCATTAAAATTTAAATTTGGATAAATTGGAAATACTAGAAAGGCGAATCATCAGAAAAATATGAGGCCCACAAAACACAGTAGAAGGCTGGAGGTTACTAAGTAATGCAGAAAATATATCAGATGTAATGAAAAAATGAAGATTGATGTTTTTGTTCACTTATATCGAATGCCAGATAGTAGATTGACAAGTAAAATTTTCAGATATCTGTGGGGTAAGAAATCAACAACTAGAAATCAACAACTAGCTGGGTCAATGAAGTAAAAAGGGATTTAGAAAAAAACAATGTAAAAATAAAGGAAATAAATAATAGGGAAGAATTTCGGCGAAAAGAATTGAAAATGGAGGGATTCCAGGGCAGGAAAGTAAAAAGGACTGGTGCAAAATGGTCTGAGAACAGAAAGAGGAAACATGGTGAACGGATGAAAGTAAACAGGAAGAATAGAAAAGAACAAGGAAAAAAGAATTGAAATTGGTACGTGGTCCTCTGCTGGCCCATTCGGAAAAAAAAATAATAATAAGTTTACTTTAATATAAAAACATAAGTTTAGATATTAAAAGTACTTTTTTTTTGTTTTGCTTCTTCCATACTACGTAAATAGATTAAAATCTATCTTAAGTAAAGCACTAAAAAAATATATAAAATGTACATTTCTGCGTTTTTCTTTTCTTTATTATTTTTCTTCTTCAAATAATCGTTAATCTTCGTTGTATTATTGTATTATATATTTAGTTTGTAGTTTTCTATTTTATAAGAATCAGAACACTCTTTCAATAGACAGCTTTCTTCTTTAACGGATAACCAGCAGCGTGAAAAGTGTAAAATTTATTTAAGAAAATGCGAAATATCATCGCCTAATGACAGAACCGACATTTTATAAAATTTGATAATAATAGTAAAGAAAAAAATATTCTTTTGGACTAGACAAATATCATCCATGAGTGTAAAACGCCTCAATATATTTTAGGAAAAAAAACAAAATGGACCCTTACTATAGAATATGACGTAACTATGTTCAAAGATAATAGTAATTAACTTAAGCCAGGGATAACATTGACCTTTTCTTCTTCATAACTGAGTCTTTATATCTAATCCCATAAACTCATTGACTATCTTATGCACTTTGTTGGCTCAGAGGATGAACATTTGCTCTCATCACATTGGCCATCAAAAGGTAGCCCACTCTCTTGAGAAGTCGGACGACCCCTGCAAACTAAAAGCCCTCCTGACTGCAAAGCCTTCGGCTGGGCACTGCGGGATACGATTAATCACCAAGGATCTGCGCCGTTATGTTCCAGGACTCTCCTCGCTAATGGATCCTTTTTGATAAATCCTTCCCCCTTCTTCCTCCAGGACTTCTCTCTTTCCGGATTCTGCTTCAACCAAACAGAGCCACGTTGTCTCCCCTTGGCTGCACCATGCCTTGTTACTTCCAATACAATAATACTCATTTCATCAAAATATATATTTTAGCTACCTTGGTAAGCAGATTATTTGTTTTATTGAATAAATATTATAAGCTGCCTCAATCAAGGGCAATGAGTAATATGGATGACAGTGAATCCATTCGTGAAATATGTACAATAGTAAAAAATACCCTCCATACAAGGATTTAAAACGAAATATAATGAATAATAACTAAAAAAAAAATAATAATAAAAAAGAATTATTGTACCATGACAACTCATGAAGGGTAAGGATGTAGTGTTACTGGGCAAACAGTTGTAAAAGGAAGAGATTCGGCCGAAATTATTTAGAGGATGGATTTACCCCAGGGGGGTCTCCCAACCTCATAGACGTGCAGCGGCCGAATCGACAGGTTTCAAAGAACGACTTCAGAGAAATCTTCGACAGAACACAAGAATCTGCAAGATGGAGCTGCAGAAGTAAAAAGGAATTGAAATTGTCCATTAGGGTGACCCATATTTTGAAAGAAAAATTTCAAAACTGCTTTGGGCATCTAGGCACCCCCTAATTTCTGTACTAATTATAAAACTAGTATAGAAAGTTTAAAGATAAAATTCCAATTAGAAGACAGTGCTCAAATTAATAATAATAATAACAAATTTACAAAATCGAGGTCAAATAAAGTACAATTAGCTGAATAGTCGAAAATTAATTTATTTTACATTAGAAAATATATAAATAATAATTTATATATATATTAAAAGTTTTAAGTTAAGTAATAAATAAGTATATTTTTTCGAAGATTACTGCTTCAATCTTTCAGTTACTGCTTGTATTGTTGTTTCGTTTGGAACCCAGTTTCTGTTAGCTTCAACCATTTGCAAAATCAATTGTTTCTGTTCTTCGTCGTTCGTCAGAAGCTTATTGAACTCCAGGTCCAGCTATATCATTAATAACTTTCAAGTTTTTTTGCTATTTTTTTTACCACTCATCTGGATTTAGGACCTGAATTTAAGAAATCTGAATTTATTTTTAATTTGTCAAACAGCTGTAATGCTCGTTTATTAGAAAAAGCAGCCAAAACGGCTTTTTCAGTTAAAAGTGACGAATCTGCTTTTACCTTCCGGTCAGTGGACTCTGTCTTCTTTACCATTGCTATTGACCATTGACAATTTATAATGTTAACTTTTTATCGTATTTAGGAAATAGTCACAGGAATAGATACCAAAAAGAAAGCAAAAACATAAATTTGGTTATGGTTTTCACCTTTAAAGCGTTGTTTTCGGAACATTAAAATATTTACTGGCCTTCTTCCACCCCATCTTCTTTTTCCGAATTGCTTCAATTCCTTTCGTCATATTAGAAGGGCTCCACTTTCTTTTGTCAGTTTTTTCCCATTATCCTTTTGAAATCTGAAACGAAATTTTAAAAGAAGAAGAGTGTATGCAGATTTAGGAAACTTTGAACATGAACAAATAATGGGTCCGGGTTTTGGGCATTTTCCTCTAATCATTCTTTGAAAACGGAGTCTCAGACATTATAAGAAAACGTAGCCATATTTTACTCGTTTGTTATAGCACAAATGTATTAATATTTACTTACATAAAACACACAATGAAAAACACACGGGTGATATTTTTCAATTAGGATAAAAAAAACTATTGAGTAAAAAAAAAAAAAATTATTTTAATACGTTAAAAATTAACTAGTAACGAATGTATATATTAAAATGTCTCTGGAACAGAAAGGTAATATTAATATCAAACATTATCAAGAAATATTTCTAACTAGTATGTGGCTTGAAATACGAAGATTATTCATAAGAAGGCCCCATTAGTAGACCTGAGTTGAGCCATTTTTACAGTTCTTTCATCTCTTGAAAATTCCAGGGCCAGAGATTTTTTTTTCTTCTACGCATTAAAGAAACCCTTGAAGCGGGGCTATTAGATAGAAATGTAATGAATATAATGTAATCGTGCTTTGATGTCTTGTTTGCTGTTAGATCTATCCTTTTCTTTTAGGTTTATTTATTTTGAATAAATTTTACAAGCTGCTTCACTCAGTGGCATTAGATAATATAATAAAAATGAATCCATTCATACAATATGAACACTTAAAATATATTAAATATGAAATAAAATGAAAATAAGGATCATACTAAGCGAGATAAAAAATAAAATATGGTAAAAAAAAAACAGTATCATGAAAATAACTTGTAAAGCAGTCACCCAATAGTGGTCCCATGATAAAATTTCTGCGGATGGTTTCGATGTCATTATATGTCCATGTTATATGTGATTTATTTTAATTCTCCAATTTCGACATTGTAAAATAAATCATAATAATAATAGTATAAAGGAAAAAAACTATGGTCATATGCAAAATACTGACTACAGTGGTGAAAGTATTTATTGTTGTATAATCTATGAATAGTAGCAACTATAGTTCAGTTTTTAAATGAGCACTTAAATTTACGAAACACTGAATTATGGTAGTTTATGCTTAGTCTCTAAAGAATTGAATAAATACGTTATGTACTATGACAGGTGCTACTATTAATTCTACTATTATTTTCTAATGATGCATATTAATCTTTAAATTACTACACAATTTCTTAATAAATTACACAAATGGATTCTATGGTAAAAAGAATATTTAGTATCAAAACAAATTACCAGCCAGTTCAACGTTTAGGTTATTATATGAAATACAATAATAGTGCAAAATTCACTCTTGAACAACATTAATAATAGGCGCCAGTATTCAATGTAAAAACCAAAAACTAAAATAGAAAAGGAATCATATATAGAATATATGTATATATATATATAACTTAAACAGGGGTAACAGGTATATTTAGATCATTATTGGGGGGTTATTTGTCAAGCCAAGCTCTATTATTTACGTGAAGTGCTCTTTAATCTTAATAAACGCCTCTAGAATTGCTATGGACTATATGTCCACTTATATACAAAGAGATATGAGTTACCTGAATCGTGAGGGAAGAAGAGACCAATTCCAAAAGCCCTAAAGGCGCACACACCCCTCTACCCCTCCATCAAAGGCTGACTTCCTGCTCCATTCAGTTCCAGCCAATAGTTCCAGTTCCAGCCTCTACCAGTGTCACTAATTTATCGGTAGTAACACACGGAGCTTTCCGATCGATTCCGATGGAATCCGTCCACTTCAGAGTTTGTGGCGCGTTTATTGCTGCCAGTGTCTCTTTGAGTGCTGCCCCTGGAATCCGTTAATCCTACCTTCGATGAGCAAGGCCTGTTCAATATCCATCTGTTTCAGTGTGGGGGGTACAAATCTCTATCAGATAATAATTATGCCTGTATCAGTATGTGTGTATATATCTGGATCGTATATATATATATATATATATATATATATATATATATATATATATATATATATATATATATATATATATATATGTACCTATACTTTATACTTCCTTTAGTGTATTTTCATAATATATTTCACTGGTAATCATTGTTTAGAAAAAAAAAAAGTATGTAAATCAGCAAAATGTTAATTTTAGTAATTTTATGACTCAGGTGTTAAAGTTAAAAGAAACAATACAAAGATAAAAGCTATTAAGCGTTATCGAAAATTCAGCGATTCGGGTTCAGATCCGGCCTAGGTAAATAAACATGTATTGCTTAGTGAACCTAGTTTTAATGTTCTGCTAACTTGTTGAATAGCCCATTATTCATTAGAAACATCTTTGGGATCCTTAGGCAATCACCCGTTCCGTGCCAATATTTTGAGCTTGGTTGGTTATTACCTAATGTCTTTCCTATTTCAACATCAAAAAATTCTTCCTATATTATTTACTTAATAACTCTGCGTTCTCCTATCCACCTACTCAACACAAGGTCCCAACCTTTCAACCTGTATACTCTCTCACATAGAACTGCTTGCTTGTGAAAAACTTATTTCTTTAATTAGAGATCGTAATCTAATTTCTTCATTTTCCAATAACGAATAAATATCTTCGACAAACTAAAGTTTAACTAGTTGCATGGAATTTATTTTTTAATTCTCTACAAAGGATGCTTGGTACTTAAGAACGACTTTAAATTATCAATTCTTATCTCAAGAATTGATTGATCCAAGAATCGACACATATCTAGTATCATTAAGTGTGCATTATTATTATTTTTAGGGGACAGTATGTCCCATAGTAAAGATTATTTTTCATTTAATTTAAATTCATTGTTGCGAATTTGGGATTATTTGGAGTACAAGTCCTTAGAAACAAAATTTTTTATAATTATTGTTAGGTTTGGAAACATACCTACTGTACAAACATACACAGAGAAGAATAATTTCAGTAAGGAATTATTTAAAGTAATGGGATATATTTATCAGTAAAAACACTTTATTTTCCTATTTGAATTTTACACTACTATATATATATTTGGAAGGGCCTATTTCTGGACAAGTTCAGAGAAAAAAATCTTCCTCCAAAATCTTTTCCCATTCCCCCAATTACTGACTGACAGATGATACCCCGTGACTATTAACAGAGGCGTAACTAATCCCCAGGGGCACAAATGACGGGCGGGAGGCACACATGAAACAGATATTGCGGACCGGGGAATTAACGAGCGCAATGTGAGCACGCAACGCAATGCGACAGCCCGCACCGCTCTTCGGGTAATTTGTCGTCGTTATGTCTGACTGCAGCGATTTTTATCGTGGCACGGCTGTAGTCTCTCTACGCCACTTCTCACTCCTGCTCAGCTGGTCATCTAGGCTTCCACTTTTTTGCCTGAAAGGAGCTAGTATTTAATCATTTGCAGTTGAGATTCGAATCTACAGTCAATGCTAAACATTTATCTGTGTTGAAATATATGGTTTTATGGTGATACACCTCAAGATAGAAGAAAAAAAATGAAAAATTTGATTTATTCTGAGCCTGATTCTCCTTAGAATCATGCCAATTTTGACATATATGTGTCTTTTAGTTGGGATATATAGTTTCCTTTCGTAACGTGTTTTTACACTCGGTATTGCTAAACTTGGTATTGCTAGGATCGAAAATTTGCCAGTTTCGACATCAGAAATTTAATGACGAATATTTTTACGTATAGATGGTTACATTTGTCACTAAGAACGCCGTTGGTAGGAAATGTTGGTTTAAATGAAACATCCATTTTTAGGTGTTAGGGCTTTAATAAATAAATAAGTAGGCAATGTGTTCGAGATAGTTTGGCGAGTGTTAAGAGGAGCGAATTCCATAAGACTGGCGAAAGGATTGAAAATAATTCATTATATTCAGGGGTTCTGTGAGAAAGTGATGGTCAGAATGACTAGCTCTGGTAATTCTGTAGTATATTGATTATTTGAATTAAAATAGTTATACTGCAAAAAAAAAAAAAAAAAAAAAAAAAAAAAAAAAAAAAAAAAAAAAAAAAAAAAAAAAAAAAAAAAAAAAAAAAAAAAAAAAAAAAAAAAAAAAAAAAAAAAAAAAAAAAAAAAAAAAAAATTATTCTCAGAAGGAAGATGAGAAGATGAGAATTTTTAATGCTTTATTGAAAATGGTCGAATGAAAGTTATTGGGATTTCCGAGGTCTAATCAGATAAAACTAGGAAGATTTTTATTTACATTTTACTTAGGATTATTGATAATCAAAGAATATTCATCACAGAAGAACTAATTTAATTACTTTTCGTATCACCTAAAAATTCAAATATTTTGAATTCTTCCTTGTATTCATCTCTTGTTTCCATATTATATTATATACTGTCCCTATGTCGTATTATATCGAAATCGTTTTCTATTTCTAAATCCAACGAAATATCTGACTGAAATTAGAACTAATCCCAATTGTATATTGTATCTGTATCTATAGCAGTGGATATCTCAACTTTACAACATTAATGCTCGGTTGCTAGACAAAAAGTTTGCTAGCTATAGATTCGCTAAGTAGATTCTGCATAAATCCAACAGATAGAGCTAGTGTAGTTATCTACATTTATGAAGGTTCTATGGTTAATATCGTATATTATATTATCGTCTAATGCTTCTCACAACCATATTTAAAAATTCAAGCTTCAGTGTTGGAATTTATCATTATTTTATCATATCTAAAACGTTAGGTAGCTTATAAATATTGCCTGGATACTGCCTGGATAGTTAGCGGTTTGCTAACTATTGGTTTGTTGAAGTTGTAAGATCAAATTTTATTACTTGCTGAGTTAGATAACTCTGTTTTCAGCTAGAAAAGAGAGTTTATCATTCAGAAAATATTTTTTTTTATAATATCAGGAAGTATATTTTGTTTTTGTGTGGAATTCAGTTTGGTGAAATAAAAAAGGAATAGGGAGAAAAGTATAATTGAGAAATGAAAAAAGTTAAAGAAAAGCGAAGAACAAGGAAGGAAGTTTTTTTTTTTTTTTTTTTTTTTTTTTTTTTTTTTTTTTTTTTTTTTTTTTTTTTTTTTTTTTTTTTTTTTTTTTCTTTTTTTTTAAACAGGTAGAAGTTAAAAAATAAAAAAAAAATTAAAAAAAAATAAAAGTTAAACATATTAATTTAAAAACATTTTAACAACACAAAAAACAGGTTTTATAATATTTCTATGTATGACCATTAGTTTTATTTATTTACTTTTATTTTTCAATGCATAATTTAGATTTTTAAATATTTAAAAGCAATTATAATAAATTCCTCTGTGACCCTAGCTTGACGCAAATGCTTTCCATTGCAATTTCTTACCTTGAATTGAAACAAAAATGGAACTATAAAAAAAAAAATCATAAAAATAATTGTAAGCTTATCTTGTGATAAACGAGAAACAACGTAAGTCATCCTACACAGCAGGAGAGATCTCATCAAATTCCGCGTTATTTCTTTAACAAACCAATAGTTAGCAAATCGCTAGTTAAGTTAACTACTATCCAGGCAACACTTTTCTTATGTTAGGGATATTGATAAGATAACTGACAATTTAGAAATGATAAAATAATGATCAATTCCAACACTGAAGCTTGAATTTTTAACAATGGTTATGAGAAGCATTAGACGATAATATAATATACGATATTAACCGAAGAAGCTCCATAAATGTAAATAACTACTCTAGCTCTATCTGTTGGATTTATGCAGAATCTACTTAGCGAATCTATAGCTAGCCAACCGACAACATTTTGTCTAGAAAGCGGGCATAAAAGCTTTAACTATAGTAATTATATATATATTTTTAAATAATTTTGAATTCGAGGCCAATATGGTTCCCTTATATCGACTATTATGGCTGGAAAACTTAAATAGGCTTCTAATATTGTGTATGTTATATGACAGGATTTTTTTTTAAATTTTCAAGTTGTAGTCGGTATCTTGTATTGTTTTGTGATGAAGTTAGTTTAAGGAACTAAGATGAAATTTTTTGTTTCCTCAATAGGTCCATTTATCTATTGTAAAGCGTATTTAAAATTTATGAATTATTGCGTCTGGCTTGACCTTCCATTAAAGGGGGGACAAGATTTGTTAACTGCAATTAACTTATATATTTTATTTTATGGACAATCTATGCTATTTGCTTATTTCTTGGGCTACTATTTATACTATTTTTAGTTCCCAAATCGATAATTTTATTTAATAGTGATTTTTTTTTTTTTTTATGGAGTCACCGGTACTGAGAATCGAAAAACTGTGGTCCCGACTAGTCGCTGTTTATTTTTATTGCATATATTTTATGAATGGATTCATACATTATTGCAGATTTTAATATTTATTCAATAGAACTTTTTAAAAAAAATTTGAAATATATTACTTTTATGTATCATTTTGTCTGTTGTATGATTTTTATTACTTCAAATGTTTCTGTCCCATACGTTAGAGGACAATGCTGCAAATGCTTTTTAAGTAAATTAGTTTTAAAAGATTTATTGATTAAAAATCAATGAAATAATTAATGCAGAAATACAATTTAACTTGTGTTTCATCAAACTTGCTATCCTTTCCTACTTCGAATTTTTATTTTTTCTGGAATGATAACTATTTGTATGTATTATTTTAATTTTGTTGTTTGTTATTTATTTTATTTTGTTGTTATGATTATTTTTTATACTAAATTAATATATGTATATTTTGTATGAAATATTTCTATTTTTTAGTTTTAATTATTTGTAGTTATTATTTGTGTAATATTGGGTATAAGTATCTTTTACTTTATTATTTATTAGTAGTATTTAGATCTTTTTTTGGACTTTAATTGTTTTTACATAATTACATTCTGTTATATATTTATACAGTACATATTTATATTTTTGTTCGTTGTCATTATACATTTATTTACGTATATAGAGTCTTTAGTCTATAGGAGTTTCTTTTAAGAACCATTTCCTTTCCAATTTTCAATTTTAATGTTTTTAGTATTGATAAGGAATAGTTGGCTGTTAAGTATTTAGAGCAGTAGATTGTTGGATTGTGCAGTCATAATAGATACGCAGCAATTAAAAAATAAGTTTTTTAATTTGTATCGCCAACGTTTCAACTTGCGTTGCAAGCCTTCATCAGGGTTTCAGAGACAGATGTAAATAGAAACTGAACATAAACAGAAACAGTTTCTGTTTACATCTGTCTCTAAAACTCTGATGAAGTTTTGCAAATAATGCAAGTTGAAATGTTGGCATTACAAATTAAAAAACTTATCTTTTAATTGCCGTGTATCTATTATGACTACATACCCCAACAATCTACTTCTCTCTTTTTGTTTTTAGTATTGAAAGAAAAATAGTTTAGATATTTTTATGTATATTTCTTTAGATGTAATTAATTTATATTTTTTCTTATTATTAATAGATACTTGAATAGTTATTAGGCGTGATAATAAAAAAAGTCCTAAATGCCAATTTTTTAAACACATTAGTGAGTTTTCTTTTATTATAGTCTGCTGAATGCCACAGAAAAGTAATAATTGTTTTTTTCTCCTAGATTTTTTTTTAATATATAATATTTTTGTAATACTTTATTTTAATTGATACTTTAATTAATTGATTAGTTAATATTTTACGACGCTACTAAAATATTGCTGTATAATAACATTTTTCAGTCATTTAGTTATCAAACGATCGTAAAACTGTTGTGTACTGTATATGCCGGTTTTAATGATGTTATTTTTAGAGATCCTGTACACTAGTTACTCTGAGGAGCCACCAGCTCCGACTGAATGGACCAGCGTCTTCATTGATCCGGAATCAGCTGATGCTGGCGCCTGCGCAATGAACCGGGAACTGCAAGAAGTTCCGCCGCCCGCCACTAGGTAGCTCTTGCTGTACCTACTCACAATTCTGAACCAGTTGCTTCCCGGACTGGCTTACGGGGGTCGTTCTGCAACAGTTTGTTTCTCCTACTTGAAACATAAGGGTTTAAACAATATAAATAGATAATTCTTAGCATTAAAAACTGTTATTTTAAATTTTACTTAAATTACTTACACAGATTTTAATGTACTTTTTGTTACAAAGATATATACAAAAGAAGAGGAGCTTTAGGGGGTGAATATTTATCGTAAATTACATCAATATACGAAAATGTTTAAAAAAAAAAAAAAAAAAAAAAAAAAATTGAATTAAATTATATGCTTTTTGATAAATTTTATTTAATAAAATTCCAATTTCATTATTGTATCAATAATTAGTCCAGATGATGGAGACAGTTTAATACACGTATATAATAACTTCTTACCTGTGATCTCTTGGTTTCAAGTGGGAAGGTGTTTGCAATTAACCACCAACTTTGGTAGCATTGGATCACTAAACCATCTATGAGACTGCTTCAATATTAGATATTATTTGATATTAGGCTAATGCTGTAAAGCCCTGTAGAAATAATAAGTAAACAAATATTTAAAATTAAATTCCAATTATAAATATTATCTCTAAATCTTATACAATTTTTAAAATGATTTATTTGACAAATTCCTACTATTTGTCATAGTCAAACAAAGCAATGTGAATGATTTGAAACTGTAAAAATATTAAATTTGGAGATAAAATTAAATAAAAAGTTTTTTTATAAAAAACAAGAAACAATGCAACAAAACAAAACAACATGAAGTATATACTACTTACATATTCCTTTACTTAAAAAACAAGAAACTGCTTGACTTTTGCGACCACTCCAACATTTGCTAGACAGGCGTTCAAAGCTGCCAAATAAAAAGCAAGAGACTTATTTACATGACAGTAAATACGGAGTTACATTACATAAGAAACTTTGTGGTTCTACTGAACCTTCCAATTCTTCTTGTATCCAATCCTTACAATGCAAAATCATTTGTAAAATCCTAAATGCTAATTTTTTTGTCACAGACAAAATTATTCATAATGTTCTGTATGCCTCAGATTTGGCCCAAACCCGATACCTATCCTTTCATAGGGAATTCCATACCCGCTCGAATCTACTAGTTTCTTACCTTTACTTACACTCAATACCCGATAATCCTCCGAGAGGTCTGAAAAGAAGGTGACCGAGAGACCTTCTAAAGTAGAATTTTTATCGAAGTGTTACTAGTGGGTAGTTCTTTACATGTTATTGACATGTCATTGTAATTATTAGTCTCTAATTTACTTGTGTATATTGTGTATAGTCGTAAATAACAAAAAATAGTTAGCTAAAAAAATATTTCAACAGTGAAACAAAATATTTTCCAATTTTAAGGCAAGCTGGTTCATAAACTGCCCATTAAATTTTCTAATACATATAAATATATTCCATTCCAAGAGTTTATATCCTATTATATTAAACATCTTAAGCTCTTGTTTTAGATTACTATCCATTCTTATATTTGGTGTATTACATTCTGAAAATAAAACAAACAATTTCCAAAAACGAGTTGCATTAATGAACAATTATTTCATTCACAAACATTTTCACAAGAGAAGATACAGAGATACAAGCCTTGACATATATCCCGGCTCTCACCGTGCAGTAGAAGGATAAAACAAACAAACACCCTCAATTAAATGAGTTTCACTTAGTGCCGATCTATTGGTGTATGAGGAATTAATTAATAATTAATTACCTCATTATCAGATTTAATTGAGCCTGGATATTATCCTGATATAATTTAACAGAGCCGGGGAAAGAATTTTCTGTTAATTAACTTTTATAATAAACCGAAAGCCGTATCAATCTGATTCTGCTAATTGGCTGTACTCCTCGTTAATATATTCCTTTATCATAAAATTCCAGGATCTGAATAATAACGTATCATATAAATAAATTTTTATGATTTTAATAACGTTTAATATATTTTTAAAAACATTGCAAAAGAAGCAGTGCCTGTTCTAAAACAAGTATTTTAGATATGTAGTTTCAAAAGAGGGCTATTTTTCGAAAATCAATGGAATATTGTATTTCAATAATACAGTAGAAACCCTGTTTTTCTGGACAATGCTGGTATAGGGGTCCAAGGATAATCGATATCCCGGATGATTGAATAACAACAATTTATTGAATTAATGTGATAAATTAAAAAACTTTAAATTGAACAACATTAAAAAATAACTTTAACTAACAAACTCTTATCGGTTTGCCCATTCTGCTATGGGCGTTTCAGTACCTTCTATGACATTAAATACCAGATGCCCTTTGATGCACATGTGTAATTATTTTTTGGGCGAAAATCGCAAAAGTGTATTGTCAAAACCTGGTTCGAGCTCACTTTGCGTAATCGGGTTTTTGCATTAGACGCTAAATTTAATTGTAAAACGAAACCAGCAAAAAATCCTAAAAATAAAAATATACATATAACGTGATTGGCAATCTCACATATGATATATATTTATACAGTTATAATATACAAAAATACATAAGAATGAAAGCATGAACCTATTTATTGGAATTTTATTTCGAGAACTGACCTCCTTGAGCCTGCCGGCTAAAGAAATAATAACATGGAACATTTTGCAGGGGTTGCCATCTTGACAGTCAATGCTCAGATCTTTTTTTTTTTTTGTTTTTTCCGCTTACCTGTAAAATTGGATTGTTTATTTCCAGAGGAGTGTAATTTTGTATTTATTTATTTATTTGTTATGTATTTATATTAGATGACTAATTCAATTATTATTTCTCTAAAAAAATATTCAAGCATTCTAAGTTAACTTTAAGCACATCTAATTTTCGATCCGAGCAACACCTACTAACTAGAGCGTGTCAAAAAAGCTACTACACTTAAAAATAGAAATTTCAAACGTGACATTTTTTATGCAAACCAAAATTTTGAAAAGCCGAATGAGACCGAGCGATATCGGTCAAATCCAGGATCAATTTTTTATATTGTATTAGGAGCAACAGAGTCAAAAGGAGCTCACTCATTAGTGTGTTATTTAGTATCAATAAATCAATTAGATCACTCTACTGAATGTTTATTGAAATACATCTATTATACACATTTTTATTTTCTTAAACATTAAGCTGTTTACATTTCCAAAATATATCTAGTCACATTCCATACCCATCAAAAAAACTGTGAGGCTTATTGGTTTAATTAATTTTTGCATTGCGGATGATTAGATTATGGGTTAGAATTAGATAATGGATATTGGAATACTTCTTGTGGCAAAGAAATAAACGGATTTTTGTTCCTGTAATCAACGTTCAATGAAACGCAAAATTAGCACGTTTAAAGTAAAGTCTTTAGAGGAATATTAGATACAGGACCAGAATTTGCCAGATGGAAGTGCAGAACTAAAAAAAAGAGTATATAAATTATTGAAAACGTCCATGATCGTATTGTTCAAGCTTCTAACAAGGTTAAGGAAATGTCCACAGGAATAGATCTCAAAATGAAAACAATAATTTAAATTTGTTTTCGGTTTTGAACTTCCAATAATTTCTGTTGAGAAACTGAAACACCAATCATCAACTGAAACTTTTCAAAATGGAATTAAAAATAATCCTGTACCGCTTCAACCCATAAAGAGTCATCGGTTCAGTACTTAGTTAAGGATATACTGTTATTAGGAAAACGTTTACGCGAGATTCGGCCGAATCACGCATAACGGCCAGGTTTTCCCCCAAGGTAAGGGTACCCACTTCACAGGAGCTGGGTGTGCCCCAGGAAGGACTTCCATTCTCGAAATCGATCCAAAGCTGAAATAACAGAAAATAAATTTTCTGGCTTCAGACGGATTCGAACTGAGGCCCGGGAACTTGTCAGTCAAGTGCATTACTTACTGTGCTACCGCGCCTCCCCGACGAATCAGTATAGAAACACACTTTATCTGTGGTTTTTTATATACTTGAAAACTATATAAAATGTTTTCCTATGTTACTGTAGTGTTTCCTTTAAAACTATTTTTGATCCCCACGACAAAGAACTAGAAGTTACTACTGCAAATTCCAAAATCTATAAGGAATACGGTTTTATAAAGAGAATACTACATAGAAGTTCTAGGAAATACTTTAAAAATAGTTTTGAAAATTTTATAATTTTTTATTATTGCTCATTGGGTTGTCAATTTTTTAAATTTTATTTGTGTTGAAATTGGAACTAGAATGGCAGCGGGAAGTAAATGCATGTTTTCTCTAAAATAAATTAGAAAATTTTGGAATCTGAGTAGAAGAGCAAATATAATTACTTATAAAACGAAGATGTGATACATACACAAGGAAATGGAGAGAGTTTTATGTGGTGAAGAAAGATTTTCGGTTCCGTTTTTCAGGAAGGAATTTCTCCCAATTTCGCAATCCACCAAAAGAAAATAACCATAAATGCAATAGAGACTCGGAAATGAAAATAATACATCAATTAGAAAATACCCTAAAATGAAATACTTAGGAATCATTAGAAATAATAAAATCGTTTAAATCGTTCCAGATTTTTGTTATAATGGCCAAATAAACATTTCCAATTTTAAATTTGTTTCCAATAGGAACGGAAAAATCCAGTTAGTCCTAGTGGGAAATCTCAAGGTAAAAACCTCAAAAATATAAGCTATCTGTTCTCTTCCCTTTTGCACGATGGGTATATATCAGATATATGTTAGATCTCCGTGTTGGTGCCAATATGGGGTTTCTTGTCTTACATTTTTGAATACTTTAGTATAGTTAATTCATGTAGCATGGTGCTGTTGTATGTTTTAGAACTGAAGATGAATGTTTAGCACTCGAAACTAGTATTCTAATAAAATAATTCAAATAGAAATGGCAAATAATCATAATTGTAAGGAAGGAATTTGGAAGATCTGCTAAAACAGAGAGCTGAGAGAATCCTACGAAGAGATCAACAACACGTGTGCTGAAAAGGCAAGATTGACGTGGTTCGGTCAAGTTGATTGCATATCAGAGCAATGGATCCTCAGGACAATGTTCATAGTAAGATCCTGTAACAATGAAAATAAGAAAAAAGATGGAAGGCAAACGATCATCTGAAGTTGGAATTGTGGATGAGGCCCAGGTATTTGAGGAGCGTAGACCTGTCGGTGAATGAGTGAGTCAGTGAGATAGCTGTACATTTTGTATTCCCGCTCAGTTTTTATAGCATCTAATTGTTGCTATAAAATGGTTGTAGTTTTAAAAATAAAGTTTCAATTGATTTGGGCACGAAAAGCATGTTTTTAAGTCAAATTTGTTATTTAAAAACAAATTTAATTTGTTAAATGGCTGATATGATTACTGTTGAATATGATTAGAACTAATCCCTCTGTTATGTACAATCAGTGGTTAATACCTCTGTAGCTCGCTTACTGGCTACATCAGCCGCCTTCCTCCTCTATATTCCACATTATATTACAAATATTAAAATTGACTCATTCCTTTGTATTTCATACCCGCTGGTCATATCTTTCATTGTGAAATTTCATCCACAATCTACGCAGTATAACATAGAAATGATTGACGGTTGGATACGAACATTGATGGATTGGCTCCTTAATACCTCAAAGGGTCGCACCGTAGCGCGGCTTTGAGACCCTGCAAACGATGGCTCATTACCTAATGAACAAAGCCCACCATGGCTACGTCAATTATATATCATTATAATTACTCTACTCGTGGTGGAGGGGGGGGGGGGACACCATGTCATAATGTTGATGGAGCGGCGAGGGGTTGATGGAAGTCAGGTCAATTGGGTATTATCACCTCTCTAATAATATTGTTCCTAATATACTTGCCAATATTGCTAACGCTCTCTATTGATGGTTTGATTAATTAATATAATATTGGAATGATTTTAATGTTTATTTGTTTGAATTTAAATTATTGCATATATTACATAGTATATTTCCAATCATAAAACAAGATTGCATCAATTGTGTTAAAAATTATTTTCATTTTGCTAAGCCGTGCCTGCATGGTGCTGATATTAAGTTTCCAAGTAATGTAATTAAATTGTTAATAATTAGCTGTAAAATGCAGACGATAATTATTTTAGCGATTTTTTTATTTTCTCATCAATACTGTTTTCATACCTACTGCATTATAAGAACATTATTATCAATTTTAAACTTTTTTTGAATAGTTTTATTTTTTAATTGAATAAATATTACAAACTGCCTCATTCAAAAGTCTTGTCTAATTTTATGACAATGAATCCATTCATACAGCATGTACAGTGAAAGTAAAAAACAATAGAAATTGTCTCTTATTATACAAGAAGTAAAATAAAATTATAATATGAAATAAATTGTAGTCATAATTGTAGAAACAACTCATTAAAAGATAAAAATACTTCAATGCAAAGGAAAATAATAGAAATTTTTAACTTTTTTTTTCTTCTTTTATTGATATTTACAACTTCATAGTTCATATAAATCTATTAAATATGTAAGAATATTAATAAAGCCAACCAATTGGTAGGATTTTAATAAAAGTTCTAAAAAAGGAGGTATCGGGGCCATCTTCTTTTTATTATTTTATGAAGATTATTTTCTTATTACTGTTATTTGTTTATATTATTGCCATTATAAGTTCTAAATATTAATAAATATAAATAATATACTAAAGATTGGGGACAATTAGAATAGTGACATACCAAAGACTTGTAAAGTGACCAACCATTAGTAGTACTTCAATAATATTTCCATACTAGATCTCTAAGCCACCTACTTTTTAGTCACCTCAGAGGGTCATTGGGAACAGAATGAGTTGAATAAGTTGAGCGACTAATTGATTTTTGTGGTTATAGAGTTTACTATGATAGGATAGGTATCTGGATTGTGGTAAATAAACAGAAATAAGCGACAAACAGAAATAAGATTAAAAAAAAGTGTTTGATCAATACTAGAAATTTATTTTTGTATATTAAATATATAATATTTGTTTTTTTTTTCCACATGAAATGTCCGATTTTTTATATTTTAATTGTTAGGGAGGATTAAAGAGTTGTATGTTTTTTTCACGACAAAATATTTCAACGAATAAGATCTACTTACTGAAACAGTATGTTATTTATTTTTTTTGCCAACTAGGCATAGAGATTTTAGTTACATTTCATATTTAAAAAAGTAACTAGCGATTAGAGAGTAATTTTATTTGCTTAAACTTTATAATGTCGCTGCCCTGTCAGCAAGAAATATCATTTAAGCTTTTGACCAAAGGAGTTATAATGAAAAGACCATTAGTCGCAGTTTTCAAAATTATCTATAATGTTGCATGATAATGCCCAACCTCATATTCTGATACACGACCTCATTTTAAGGTCTGAGCAGGTGTCATGGTTATCCTCCATTTCTGTTCTCCTCCAAAAGAGAGCTCCTTATTCCCTACAATAAATATATATATACTTTTTTTTTTTTCTTTTATTAATAGAAATTTACGACTGCATTAGAAAACACACCTAGTAAATATGCGGTATATATGAGATATAATGACATGCTTAAAACTTGTAGATGTACCCATTGGTAGTACTCTAATGGATCTTTACAAAAGAAGATCAGGAGGCCATCTTCTTTTCAGAAGAATCTCGGAGGATTGCCAGGAATGGAATGGGAAGCTAGCTGTGCAACAAGTGGATTTGGATGAGTGTTAAGTTAAATCTGCGACATATGGGATATTAAGGTCATTATGGATTAATTCATTTGTGACAAAGGGAAGAATTCGATGGTTTAGTGGATCCCCACAATTCTATACCGTAAGTCCAAATAGGTCTGATAATCATCATATAGACAAGTTTCGGTGAATCGGGAGATTTGAACGTTTATCAAGTAAGTAATGTCTACGTGCAGCTTCTTGTCTTTTCAGTCTTGTATGAGGGTTCCAGGTAAGTCTCTTGTCCAGATGAAATCCAAGGTATCGTATTTGTTCCACATTAATTAGCGGTACACCATTAAAGGATACTGGAGGACAGGGTGAGGTAGGTTTTCGTAGAGTAAAGGTTATTTGCTGGGATTTGATAGGATTTATCTCGACTCTCCAGTTATAACACTATTCTTCAAGGGAAGTAATATGCGACCGGAGTGTCTTGGATGCAGAAAATGAATCATCATTGACTGATAACATGCTGGTGTCATAAGCAAAGGTTGTGAGGATAGTATTAGGATGATTTGGAATACCCTCAATCTTAAATTCACTTTTTTCTTTGAATATATTACTGCTTTGTTTGTGAACGTTTTCCCAATTATTGCCTTTCAGGTCCTAATAGAGTATTCTTCCGAAAGTCGCCCCTCTAAGCTGCCACTCACCTTAGGCATTAAATATTCATCATAGAAATAACTGCACGATAGGGTGCCACTCTTATAAAGCTTCCCGTCTATCATAATTATTAATATTATTTATTTACCTGCTATTCATAATACTTTACAATGCAATAGAACAAAAACCTGAAATATATAAAATCAACTTATACTTTACACTGCATATATGTTTAAATCGTTATTGGGCTGTTTTAATAAAAGCAATTATTAGTTTATTATTCTTCAATTCAATGTTAACTACTACATATACACCTCAAGAATTAAAAGGTAGCCTTAGAAGCTGTGCGGTTTAAGTTGATGCATTGTGTAAGGGAATGGTTCGTGCTGAGGCCACACAGCAGGCATTTTTACTTTATGAATTATCCGAACGATATCAGGAGATCAGTCTAGCGTGAGTCACGCGGGGCGATAAAGTGTTGATTTAGGACACACACACACATGTGTCGCCACGGCCTCCGCGGTGGGGAAATTCGCGGCTCTGTGGTACTATACCAGGGTAGGGTGGGTACAACGACCCAGGTCTTATCGTTCCCGCCGGCGGGAATATCGCTGGAATTATTAAGTAGCCCCTACCCCGGGTATATACCGACCGGAAGGCCATTCGTGGAGCTGATATGATAGAATGTGTCGTAAAAGGCGCAAACCATATTATACTAGGAGCAATAAAATCACTATTACTGAAAAACAAAATTGCAAACTAGTGAAATTCACAAATTAGTGAAAAGAAACAAAAAAAAATAGTAAAATGTTTTTAAAAACATATATTCCCTATTATTTACAATATAC
The DNA here is from genome assembly GCA_003667255.2 of Euschistus heros. Classification (NCBI taxonomy): domain Eukaryota; kingdom Metazoa; phylum Arthropoda; class Insecta; order Hemiptera; family Pentatomidae; genus Euschistus; species Euschistus heros. Next base: position 1,226,295 of record RCWM02000297.1, read on the forward strand.
CCATACGACAAAGAAGAAACTGTTATCCCAGTCTTCTTTACAGATAACAAAAAAAAATATATATACATATAAATAAATATCAGGAAAACATGCTTAAAATAAAATATAATAAAGGAAATTTAATAAATTAAAAAGTTTATATACTAAATACCATGAAAGGGTTCATATATTTTATTAATCTCACCTGAAGCATTGATGCTAGAATAATCTCCTGTAATACCGGGAAATAAGTTATATCAATATTAATTCTTTAACGTTAGTTGGCAACATTTGAAGAAAAGAAAAAAAGAAATAATAAAAAATTTCATATTTCGCTTGGTATTAAAAAAAAAATTGTTGATTTGAGAATTAATCTGGAAAATTTAGTTTAATTTATTTATCTGAACGGAAGCAAAATATCACAGATTTAAATCAATGCAACATGGGGCAATCTCTCACTCTTAATATTTTTTAAAAACTTAGTAGTTTTAGAGCTTTTTATTTAAATATATCAAATTATAAAAATTAAGGTAATTTATCGTCAAATCTGCTTCTTCTTTTTTTTTTCCTAAATCCCTTATAATTTGTATTGTTAAATTTAATAATTCATTATTTAACTTTATTCTCCTTGTACAATTTTTATATAATTTAATTATTATTATAGGGTTCATATTTTCTTTGAGTAGGTCTAGGAGGACTAGGAGAACTAAAAGTAAAACTAAAAACTTAAATTTGTTTACATACTTTTACATATTTCTGCCACCGATGGGGGTTGGAATCATTATAATTTTATTGAAAAAGATTTTCGCAGATAGCGGTTGGATCGACCAAACATTAAAACCTATAATCATTTATGTGAGTTCCCTTTTACTATGTTTCTAATTTTTACATTTATTTATTAATTCAATTTAATTAATAATACCATCCAAAAGTCAGTGAAGATTACTTAATTCATCTCTGCCAGGATCTGCCGAAGGACTTCCTTGGTCGCTTCTTCTTAACAATTTAGTTTTCGTCCTATTGAAAACCAATTAAATTGTTTTAATTTTTAAAAGGACACTCTCTCTTCCCGTTTAATTCTTTGCATTTTGGTCCTTTTGTTCCTTGTATAACACAAGGACCTACCAACACCTTATCGAATATTTTTACTAATTATGTACCAGGGAACCGTGGTGGTGTGGGTTCGGGGTGGGATTAAGATATGGCGACTGGAATGAATAGAAAAATATTTAAAATAATAAAATTTATCAAATTCCTAAGAATGATTTCAACCGCCTAGGCTTTGTCTTAGTTAAATGAAAGAACAGTTCCATAGAGTAATATCTGCATTAAAACACATTCATAAACTATTAGCTCGAAACCTAGAGAAAGATTAACTGTGGCATATTCTAATATTGTAAAAATAAAAGATTTGTACATAAATAAATAATATTGAACAGTTTTATTGTATACAGTAATTGTATGTGGTTGTTGTATGTTTTTGTATGAAATTTCAACACAAGTAGCTCTAGTTCACGAAAAAAAAATTAATTAATTAATTATGTAATTTTTATTTTAATTACATAAGACAAATACTAAATGCTGACTTAAATCCAAGCCGAAGTGCTACCAAGGAAGGCCTAATGAAGAAGCCGAAGAGACGAGTCACGGAAGGACGATGGATCTGAGGGAGGATATGAGACCATATAGAACAGATGGCACTGCTACGACACATTGTATCATTACCGCCCTTTCATTTCCACGGCGAGAATATATTGGTCAATATGGCGGCGTCTTCTATAATGAAAGCTCTGCAGTCCCCTTAGCGTCCTCTAGAAGTTATTCCCGTCCGTCCTGCTATAAAGCGTCTCCCTGACCCTCGAATAGTAGGCTGCCGCGTCACTGTAACAGATCCTAATGGAGTTTAACTTATGTACATTGCGTTATTACAAAAAAAGCAACATGTATTCAGAATTTGATCCAATGATCATTTCTAGCAAAGGAATCTTAATCTCGCTGAGATACTTCGATAGTTATGTTTGTTTATTTTAAAAAATAATATGTCAATGGAGAAATCAAATATACCTAAAACTTGGAAAGAATGATTATTAAAAAAAAATTATTTAAGTTCAAAAATGAAATAGTGTTTACTGGCCAAACTTAACCCTATTATTCCAGCCAACGAGTTCTGAAATGAAGGATATAGAGTGCATGAAATATGCGATTATTTTTGACCTCAGGGCTTTGGCTTTGTCACTCCTGGGGAGTGAGCTAACGTTCGGGGGGGAGGAAAGAAGGTTAAATTTTTGGGTTTTTCGATAATATCTCGAAAACGGTGGACTATAGAAAAATACGTTGCAAATAAAAATTAAAGCTTATTAAATTTCCTATAAAATTGTTTATATAAATATTTATCGAACTTTCAACGGTTTTCGAGATATACGTCATTAAAAATTGATAATTTAAAAAAAAAAATATTTCTTTCCTTACTTTATGTCAATCGTTTGCCAGAAACGTATTTATGGAATTAAAGTAAATGGAATACTCTACAACTTTGATTCTGACATTTCGTCTGAGAAACGATCGTGGCAGGAACTAGAAGCAAATGTTTGACAAAAAAAGAGGTAAGAATTACTTTTTTACGAAAATTATCGTATTTCAATAATGTATAACTCGAAAACCGTTAGAAATTCGACATGTATGTATAGAATCAACTTAATTCAAAATTTAATTACTTTTCATTTTGTTAGAAACATAGTTTTGTGAGTCCACCGTTTTCTATATATAATCGAAAAAACCCAAAAATGGGACCTTCTCCCTTTCCTATATATATGTATACATATACATATACATATACATATATATATATATATACATATATATATATATATATATATATATATATATATATATATATATATATAATATTTCATGCACTCTGCAATATGTTTATTGACTGGACTAAATGAAGATATAATTAAAACTTTTATTTTTAAACACATCAGAGAAACTATTTGGTGTTATGGACTTGAACGGTGGGGGATAGGAAGACAATCCGATATCAAACTCATTCAATCTTTCTAATCCAAAGTCTTCCGAACAATTGAATCGTGAATGCAGAAACCACATAACTCCGAATCTTCAAATATTTCATGAGAGATAAAAAAATATATAACTTCAAAATTTTCAAATATTTAAAAAAAAAAAAAATAAACTCTTTTTAAACAACTTATCTGACTAACATGGTTCCTGCAATCAATGCGCACCGTGCCTTCCTAACTTAATTTTGATCAACAACGAATTTTCGAAATTTTGTGTAGCATGTTTTTTCAGCAGTCACAGATTCAATTGTTATTGCACCGTATTATGCCATTAATAAAACCTTACATAATGACCTAAAAATACTCGACATTTCAAATATAGGGCTTAACAGACAATCCAACCATCTTTAAAATGAAAAGAATAAATTTGGGATCGGACAAATCGTTTTGGAGTTGAAAAATGTGCAAAAAAAAAAAAAAAAAAAAAAAAAAAAAAAAAAAAAAAAAAAAAAAAAAAAAAAAAAAAAAAAAAAAAAAAAAAAAAAAAAAAAAAAAAAAAAAAAAAAAAAAAAAAAAAAAAAAAAAAAAAAAAAAAAAAAAAAAAAAAAAAAAAAAATTGGATTTCACAACAGTACATGGTTTATAGCGTGGTGGCATGTGTATTACATGGGATTTAATTTAAATTTCATACATAGGATCTGATAGTAAATTTGCCCATTTTTGAGATTAAAAACTCACCCTAAAACTATTGATCTGAGCGAAAAAATGAATAAGACCAAACTTGATGCAAATGTGCCTGGACTACTTAACAGGTGGAACGGGCTCGATTCGGGGTCCCCCAGACTGTGTGTCTGTATTCTACATATAGTATAAATGTATTTTAATTAATTGTTGTCAGTATTTTATTTCATTTTTGATATTGTAAGATAATTATTATTTTTGTATTTATATTTTATTATTACTCATTGTGTGTGTATATTTGTATATATGGTATGAATGAATACACCATTATGTCTGTTACCTATTTCCCTTCACGTGACAGATTAAAGCGGCTCCCTCTGGACGACACCAGTCTTGGGATAGTTATTACTTTAAATCTTAATTTCCAGTTCTACTTAGACTATGTATTAATTTATAGATTTAGAAGACCATACGAATATAACCAACGCATAATAGTATCCATATATACTTCAAAAAGAACATGATGTTATTTGCACTTATCCATAGGTACCTGACAACAAATCGAAAATAAATTTTGAAAAACTATTGTCATAGGTTCTAGTACCGATTTGAGATCCCTACTCTACATTCCTACCCTAAGAGCTCTCCCAATCAATTCAATTCTACTCCTCAGTTAAAAGCCATTATATTCCACCGAACCCTTTCTTGGAAACCCCAATACTCCGAAAACCTTTAACTATACAAGATACAAAATATTGTAAATACTAATATAAATTAGAAAATAATAGTATAAAGAAAGAAAAAATAAATAAAAACAACACATAAAAGCATCCTTGGAAATCCCCGAACCAAGCTTGTCCTCCTGTTATTAGGGGTCAAGACAGGCCGAGGTAATATCAATCTATCTATCTCCTCTAGCTATCTCCTCAGCCACGCCAGTAGCGATCTTTTTTAATTATTTTCTTTTTTTTAATGAGCGTTTTAAAATTCATGTATCGTGAATATATGTCTGGTATTTTCGGTAATATGGGAAAAATAAAAAAATTAAATATTATTGCGCATTGTTGTTTAATCCTTATATTTACACCAATTTTCAGTGTTTTATTTTTATGATACTATTTTTGTATTATATATTCAATGCAAGATGGTTATATTTGTATGTTGTTCTATCTTCTTCAACTTCAGGAGGCCAACGCTTAAGGACGATTCATTATTCAAATCCTGGGTCGATGTTTCATTGTCGGCCCGGAGTCATTGTTTTCCTTTTCGGCGGGCAGATAGGAGGCCCCGGATCAGCCGAGCCTTATCTCATTCTTTTGTCCTCCGCAGGACTGGAAAACTTCAGGAGCGGATAAAGGATCCGGGAGAAACTTCTGAATTTATTAGCTTAATTATAATAATTTTAAGAATTTCCCCCTCCGCGCTGCATACTGGCTGTAGAACAAAGCCCTAATTGGAGTTGGCCAACTGGCTGGGTGACAGTGGCCAGCTCTTGATGGATTTAATTTCGCCCTGGTTTATTTATATCCTCCAATTGCTTCCTTCGTCCTTTGAACAACGTTTCGTTCCGGTCATTGTTTGATCCTTTATAAACAACCCCTCGATATTGTTCCGGGATGAATACATCAAAAGCTTCAATAAATGACCCACTTAGTCAACAATAAATTTTCTACTGTCACAGGTTATTCAAAAAAAAAAAATGAGAAAGAAAACTAAATTATTAAATGTACTGGCAATGCAGAAGTGGTTTTTAAATGAAATGAAATAAAAATAAATCCTATTCTGGAGCCATTGTATCATAAGAACAATTATAATGAACAATATTTCTGCGGCCTAGCTGCCGTATATAAAATTAAGTACATGTTACAAGTAAGAAAACAATATATAAAGATATCGAAATTAAATTCACGTACCAGACTTAACCCTTTAACGGGCAGGCCGGGAATTTTAGAATTCAATTATTCTTTTTTTTGCCTTTGAATGTTTATAGCCACGCTATCCCCCACACATATTACATGAAATTCAAGGTTGAATAAAGGATATTAGATGATAATGAGTAGGATAATGCATGGGACACTAGGTCATTTATTGAGCATAATGCATTAAATATGTGTATCCTTCAGGATACATCGCCTGTTAAAGGGTTAACAGACAAGAAACTGCTCATCGTTTCCGGCTACTCCAACATTTACGAGACATGCATTCAGAGCTCGCAATAAATTACATAAATATATTACATACATTACATACGGAGTTGAAATTTGGGGCTCCAAACATATCCACGAAGATCTTAATGTTCCAAAAGTTGCAGATTTGGCCCAATACTTATCCTACCATAGTAAACTCCATGGGTATGGTATTCGAAAGGGTACTCGAATTCACTAATCTCCCAACTTGTCTCACACTCCATTCGCGATAATCCTCGGGGGTTTCTGAAAAGAAGATGGTCAAGAGACTTCTTATGTACTATTGAAGCGATACTAGTATGTAGTTCCTTATATGTTATAGACATGTCATTGTAATCATTTTTGTCAAAATTACTTGTATAAAATGTATACACTTAAATATTAGTAAATTGTTTTAAAAAAAACAAAAAAAAAAAAAGTAATATTACATTCATGTTGAAAAAATTACTCGAAAAACAAAATAAATCTTGAGGTAAAAAATTGTAAATAGGGTAAGGATAAAAAAAATAAAAAATAAAATAAAATTAAAATTTGTTTTTCCCTCCTTCCGACGACTATACTTCCTTGGTTCTTTCCTTTACAAATTTCATTCCTCTCAGTCATCTTCCTACATTTTCAAAGCATTAACATTAAAAAAGAATACAGAGTGGGTGATAATACGATATTAAGTATTGTTTTATTTTCGATTAAAATGCAAAGACTTTGCTGCTCTGTTTATTTCCGTTATTTTGCCTCTAGTTATTATTTTAAATTCAATTATTTAGACCTCTTGTCTCCCTTAATCATTACCAGCGTTAATCTTTGTTAATGAATGTTTCCGGTAGATCGCATTCCAATCACTTTTACCATATACTTTTTTTTTTTAAATATTTTTTGTAACCACGTACTTAGCCATTTTGTACCACTGTTTTGTTTATGCTTCACTAGTGAGCATACCTCTCGTATTGTCTCTATGGCCCTAGTACATGTGCAGTTTCCTCTCTCCTTTTTTTGTGGTTTGAGCTTTCGAAATTTGGTCCGACGCAAAATTTTCAACCCATTAAATGTCCAGTAAAGCGGTACAAGATTTCAGCATTTTACATCTCCGCGAATAGAAAATTATGTTTCCTTGTCGACAGTTCGCGGCGTCAGAGACCTCGTCGTTGCGATTTTGAAAACAGGAAGCGGCCAAACTCTCTAAGAATAGGCACGAAGTCTGGTAAGTGGAATTTTATTCATCTTTCTTGTGCCGCAAACCAGCTTAAAGTTTCATTGATTTTTTTTTTTTTATATATACAGTCCACATTTACTTATAATATTTTTTATTTCTTTTAGTCAAGCTATCAGAAACGCCCCAACAGTAGGAAACAGTGTTATTAAGAGGAATGTAAATTATAAAAATAATATAATTCAATTGATGAGGAGCTCAAAGAAAAGGTAGCTGAATGTCTTAAGGGATTTCTTGTCTGATATAAGGATGGATGAAATCCTGGAAGATGGTCGAGTGGAAGAGAAAGAAGCAATGGGATGCAGATGTTCTATGGGGTGGGGTATTTAGAACAAAAAGGATCTTCGGGACATAGAAATGACTGCCCCATAATCATTATGTTTTTAAAGTAACATTTACAAAAACATAAAACAGATACCTTGTGAACCTCATAACATATTGTGTACAATGTTTTCGTTTTAGTGACTTGTGTTTATTTTTGTACTTTTCTTTTTTTAAATGCCTCATTCTTGCTTTAAAAAGCTTTTGTCTTTTAAAAGTACTGACTGCGGTGAGTGGGTAATACCGAGGTGATAAATTTCTTTAAGACATCTGCCACAGTAAGTGCGAGTGGGTTTAAGTTTGTGACAAATATTATATAATTTTACGACTCTTCATATTCGTAAACTAAATTATCTGTCTATGAACAGAACCTTTGCTCTTTATTAAAAAATACGTATTTTTCAGTTTTGTCAATTTTGAACTTCATTTGAATTATTTTTATTTGAAAACTAGTCTCGAATGTTAAACATTCATCATCAGCTCTGAGGAGGTTAAACGTACCTCCGTCAAAGAAGTATTTTAAACATATAAGAATTGTAAACCAATTAATAAACACACACACACACACACACACACACACACATGTATATATAACTAATCTGAATCAGGTTGCTGAATCTCGAGCTCTTTTATTCCAGATTACCGCTTCTGGCTCCATCTCTTGGTCTTCACCTAAACTCGTTTACCGCTTCTAGAGAAACTTAGATTCAGTTGAAAAGATCATTTTTATTTTCAGTATACTCTTCTTTTTCTTCTCTCTTTTTTTATATAGAAATGAGCATTATCTAATATTTTATCCTGGCGACATTTTTAAGTCGTTTATATTGGTTTTTTCTTCCCGTCCTATTAACTCAGCATCTGGACTATACTTCGTATGTCAAATCCCTTAATTCCTTATCTAACCATTTTTCCTTAAATGTTTACAGTACCCGTCTCCATCCTCTTGCATATTTAATTAAATAACTTTGCATACTTTGTATTTAATAATATCTAATATTATCTATAATTAATTCTACTTGTATTCAGACAGTATGTTTCTGATTCATGGATATATTATTAGGACACAGAAATATTATGTATTAAGAACAGTAATCATGTGATATGCATCCTTATTTATTTATTTTAGATTTTATTTTCAACGATGCATACCATAATCCTTTTAAGACATGGAGTGGTCCAATTAAAGCTAACAGTTATCTCTTACAGTAATTTACTTACAGATTTGTTTTTTTTTAAATTGTATTTGACAGACAAAATATAGATTAATTGTTAAGGCTTGTCGTCCTTATCTCATGAAGTAAGGAGAAGCATGATGGTATAGGAGAAGCAATCCTAATACAATTCTTTATGTACTTCAACTAGGACAAGAAGGATGGTTTAACCTCCTGGTATTCTAATCAGTGTCAGAAGGTGGAAATTCATTTCGTGGTTCCGTTTCAAAATAAATTTCAAACTGGGGCTCTTGAAGTTAAGAGAAGGTTCCCTCCCACTCCAACAAGCTTCGCCAACATTGGCTAAACATTTTGTTTTGGTTAAAGAATTTTTTTTTTTTTCATTTTTCAGGCTTCTTAAACTACCACTACAGACTTTTCAGACTTTTTGACAAAAGTCCTTAAAAGCAACATTCATTACTTTGCTTTTCGACTTCACTACTGATTTTATTTTAAAAAATGTAACAAAAGTGTTCTATCAATATCTACTTCTATTATTAATTAATTTTTTTTTTTGCCGAAAAATTGTGAAAGAAAAAGGTATCCATGAAATGTTGATAGGTTTATTGTTAAAAACCAATGTTGATGTTTGTTTCTATACTGGGCTTATAAACATTGAAAAAATGAGCTAAAATCGTTCGAGGATAGGATCTGCATTTAAAATCTAAGTGAACTTTGATAGAAGAGAATATGATTCCGCCCCCTCCAAAGTCAATCCTCTTTATAAAATTGCATTTGTTTCTCCTCTGTACGCTCAAAGAAGATTTTGAGGTGGAATACTAAAAAATAAATAGTTTCCAAGTATCAAATTTCTTTTGATTTACAATAGACCATTGTAATTGGAGTTTCTTAAAAGTATACTTTTTTTTTTTCTTTAATCAACTGGACATAAGGAGAGCCGGGATAAAGGATGTGAAGACACAGCTGGGTTAAGTGAAAAAGCCGAAGACAGCTGACTGTTGAGAAACATCACATTTTTTTTTTGTTATTCTTGGCAATTAATCAAAGAACAGTTTCGGCTTGATAGAGTGGAATCATATTAAAAGTGAAATTATGTTACTACTGAATGCTGTGATTCGTTGCGAATAGAGTTGTCTAGATATCCTGGGAGCTATAAAATATATTTTACTTAGAATAGATTAGAATAGAAAAATAACTTTATTAAGAATAACAAATAAGTACAGAAAAAAATAGAATTAGTTACATCTGGTCAGAGATATAATACAGAGAAAATATAAATAAGAAATAATAATATAACTACGATAATTTACACATAGACACTAATTAAATATATAAAAAAGAAAATAATAAAATATTCTACAAATGACATGAGAAATAAATTCTTTTGGTACAATGCTTAGTGTGTTATAGACAGAAGTAACTAAATGTTATTTTCAGGGCGAGGAAATATTATATGGGTGGTATCTAAATGGTGCAATAGTTGTTGAAAATATTTCAGAAAACATTTGATTGATCTCAATCAATATACATAAGGTACTGGAATAGAGGAATTTAAATGTTTTCAGGGATTTTGCTTATATAATATGAGGAGGAATGGAATCCCAGAGGATGGTTGAGCGAAAGAGGAAGGTGCATTGGAATGCCATAGTTCTACGGGATGGGGTATATAGATCAGAAAGACGGAATCTTGTATTCATTCGACTGCAGATCTGAACTGTAGCATATTGTAAATGTAGGGAGGATGAGAGGTATTGATAATTTGGTAAAGGAATAGTCCAAGGAAATATTTTCTTTTAATATGTATGGAAAGTGGGGTTAAGCCAATTTAATTCGGAATAGAGGAAAGAAATGTAAACGTTCTTTTGTACTTCTTAATTCTTAATTGTTATCTAAATAATTGAATATGAGGTTGTGTATAGCTATGTATGTATATGTATAGCTATAAATTTAAAACGGTTTTGGACATTAGAATTAAACTTAAAACATTTCACCACCTTATTTTGCCATGTTTATTACTATAATTTATTTTTTTATTGTTTTTTATTCATTGTTGTTATTATTTTCTTTAATTTTACATCTTTAATATTATTATTATTATTATTATTATTATTATTATTTATTTTTTTTTTTACTACTTGTTTTTTTTTTCCTTTTATTTTATTGCATTTATTTACTTATCCTATAGTTACAGTTATTTTAAAATTATTAGAATAGAAAACTTCTTATCTGCTATGGGTGTTTGCTGCATGAGAATATATCCTTACTTTTACTAATGTTAAATTATTTTTAATATTGTTAAAACATTCGTGTAAGACAAACCAAGTCGTTCTGAAAATAAAATAAATTAATAAGATACCTGATAACTAAATCTGTAAGATAATAATAACACTTCATATTGTAAAATTTTGTAATATACGATTATAATTTTTTGTATTAAAATGTCTTTTTTAATTTTTTGTTACAGGTATGTGAGAACTTATTCAATTACCTACTTCTTTTGTACGTGAGTCAACAATAATACATTTTTCAATATTTCAATTATTTCAATTCAATATTATATCGATTCAATATTTATTTACGAAATGTAACTAAATTTGAAATAATTTTATATTGTATATTCATCTTATTCATCTTCATTGGATAGTTGGAACTAATTCATGATTTTTTTTCTAATTTTTATTTATTTATTGAAATTTACATCTTTATGTAATACATAACATTAATTTGATATAAAATATACCAAGTTATGTGATGTTAATGCTGAAAATGACATGTCAATTGCTTTTGAAGAAACTACCCATTGGTAGTACTTATGATATTCTATATAATAAAACTACTATATTAGAAGGTCCAGCGGCCATCTTCTTTTCAGGCTCCTCGGAGGGTTATCTGGAATGGAATGAGAAGCAAGTTGTGATACTAATGTATTTGAATGGTGTTTGAGATTATAAATACACATTCATGAACGAATAATTATGACATTGTGCCCAGTATATATGTTGATGTTTATGTTTTAAAATATTTTATCATTCAGATTTCTGTATTATGATTTCATTTTCTTTTTTTTTTATATATATATATATCACTGCAGGATTATATATTCTCCCACTATCCCATAGAAGAAGTATTCATGAAATATTTTCAGAAGCATTTCCATGTCAGGGGTAGGTAATGTTTACCCTGAACTCCAGCTGTAAAATTAGTATATTATTTCTCAGGTAGTATCTGTTTCTCTTAGTCCTGAAAAATCCTTGGAATACTTTTTGTTTAAAAATTTTTTTATCACCCTTTTACCTCAGATATTATCACAAAGTTATAAATTTTACATATCCAAAAACATAAAATTTTTAAAAAGTCCTATAATTATTGTTTTGAACAAAAAACAAAAAACAAAATATACTCGTTTCAGAAATCTGATTCGTTGTCTTGATTTTTTGGTTTGTCTCGAACAACAATATTCGTTTACATTAATCAACGCTCAAATTGAATGAAACACTTTCTGACAATTTCGTTTCAAGATAATTTTATGTGGATTTTTAATTTAAAATTTCGAAGCATAATATTTTTTTTTTTTTATCATGTTTGATTACGAAGAAATTTTCTTTTTCATATCCGAAGTATAATATATAATTTGATTGTTATTCTTGTTAACTTTTTCTATCATACTTGCTCATTCAAAGCTCATTATAGTTCTCTAAACAACCGTTAATAAATATTTTTATTTAAACTTTAAATTAATTTTAATTTATCTATACTGGACATAAAAGACAAGAAACTGCTTGTCTTCTTTGACTACTACAACATTTACTCGACAAGCGCTCAAAGTTTTCATTAAATTTCAAAAAAACTTATTTACATGACAAAAATTCGACCCTTTTGGACACGCGAAGATGAGCTTTTGGTGTCCACTATACCTTCCAATCTTTCTCGTATCCAATTCTTACGATCCAAAATCCCTTATAAAATCATCAATGCTCCTTATAATGTCACAAACAAACTTATCTTTAAAGTCCTTAAAGTTCCATATCTGCTGTTTTTGCTCAAACCAGATACCTATCCTTCCATAGTAAACTCCATAACCACACCAATCCACTAGTCTACCAACTTGCTTCCTTGATAATATTCCAACTTGATACCTATCTTTTTATAGTTAACCCCATATCCACTCGAATCCACTAGTCTCCCAACTTGCTTCCTTGATAATATTCCAACTTGATACCTATCTTTTTATAGTTAACCCCATACCCACTCGAATCCACTGTACACACTTCTTGCAACTTGCCTCACACTCAATTACTGATAATCCTCCGAGGCGGCTGAAAAGAAGATAACCAAGAGACCTTCTAGTGTAGAATTTTTATTGATATGCTACTATTTGTTAGTTCTTTACATGTTATTGTAATTATTTTCCTCAAATTTACTAGTGTATAAAGTATACCGTTGTAAATAACAATTAATGATTTTAAAAAATAAAATAAAATATTTTATCTATATAGGCTCCATCACAATCCAAATACTTTTGGCAAATTTTTTTCTTTCTTTCCCAATATACATTAGTATCTTATGAATTTATGAATTCCAGAGAGTCATGATCTAAAACAGTTTAATCATTTCATTATGTATAATAATTTAATTCCAAATCATTTACATTGTTTATCTAAACATTATGTTAAATATATTAGATCACATTGGGAAAATCTGTAAAAGGATTTCAATGTTTGGAAGTGGGGTCGTTAGATATAGAATAAACTTTATGAATAATTATAAACTAGAATGTTTTTTTGTTTCATATATCCTCCCAGCGATAGAAAATTATACATGTATTTTAATAAGTTTATAGAAGATTGTTGAGTAACAAGATTATTAGTAGATAATTATATTATATTATTATAACATTCTTTGAGTCCAGTATGAATATCTCCAAAGAATGTTATGTGCTAACAGACATAGTTTTTTTAATTTATTCGTATGATGTATATATTTTTTATATTTAAATTTTATTTAAGATTCACATGACAGTGTAGAAGATTAAGTTAATTGGAATCGATAAACTTTTTGTCACTTTATGATGTTAAGTTTATTGGAGGACCAATTTCAAATGTTTGATATCCATTTTTTTTACATGAAGCATTTAAAACATTATTAGACAATTGTTGATAACAAATTAATTTTAAAAGACTTATTTACATGATAGTAAATTGGCCATACTCCTCTTTAAATTAGTAAATTATCCTATCCTCACAATCCACAATCTTTCGTAAAATCCCCCAAATAAACTTATTTATAATGATATAAATGTCCTTTATGTTGCTTATTTACCACAAACCAGATACCTATCCTATGATAGTACGCTCTATACCCACTCTCCCCCCTTGCTTCTCACTCAGTTCCCGCTAAACCTCCGAGGCGTCTGAAAATAAAATGGCCCAGGGACTTTCTAGTGTAAAACATTTATTTAAGTTTTACTAATGGGTAGTTCTTTACAAGTGATTTACAAGGCATTGTACTTATTGTACCACACATATTACATATTGTAGTTGTAAATATCAATAAATTATAAAGTAAAAACAAAATCTATTATATTAATCTAAGACACAAAATCTGATGAATTTTAAGACTTACCAAGGTTTCTAAAGAAAAGGCATCAATGGAACTTGTGGCAATTCCGGATAAGAGGTGAAAAATTATATAAAGAACTTAAAAAAATTAGTGATAGGCTTTAGGAATTACTTATTTTACTATTTATAATAAACCTGTTCATAAATCTACTGCTTTTTTGAATTTATGTATATTTTTAAAACTGATGATACATGCCTAACATTTGAACTAATCTTGTAATGAACTAAATATTATAGAAGTAACTATTAATAATTTGTTACTTCTTTCTCTCTCTCTCTCTCTCTCTCTCTCTCTCTCTCTCTCTCTCTCTCTCTCTCTCTCTCTCTCTCTCTCTCTCGCTCTCTCTCTCTCTCTCTCTCTCTCTCTCTCGCTCTCTCGCTCTCTCTCTCTCCTAACTTTTATTTTTCTTGTTGAAGCAATAATTGTGTTCTTGTTTAGGCAATTTAAAATGTTAGACGAGTAAATGTGCGTGTTCCGTACTCAATTACTCAATCGCGTTTAAAAGAGCTCCTTGAGCGCGGATCGTGAAGACTTGGCAGGAAGGAGGGCGAGACCTAATCAGATGATTGGGTTTGGAAATTAGTTGTGCATCGAAAGGCAATGTATCGATAGACGACAATCGCGAGATATCGCTCACGAACGCTAGTTCAATCCGCCAAAGTAAAACAGCCAAAGCAGAGATAGCCATCGCCTAGTTTCCAACTAGCTTCCACAAACCGCTCCCTCCCTCTATTCTATTACGTTCTTAGGTTGTTGTATTATGTTGTCTGCTGTTCAACGTGTATGTGTTTCTCTCATAGGGTTCACTCTTGCAGGAGTAGCGCGTGAAATGTGTGATATATTGAATATTAATGAATAATTAGGAGACAACAAGGTACGTGGTTTTCTGTTATAGAAGTATATTGTAATAATTCATGGTGGGTTGTTTCATCTATTACCGATATTCATCTTCAAACTTTACGAAAACTATTTGACTTTAAGTCGCGTGTTAATGTTTTTTGGGTATTTTTATCAAAAATCGGTTATTATTTTATCACACTTTCCGCCTTTCTTCTACTGCAGTGCTCTCTCATCCTCTTGGACTGTTCCTCTCGTTCATTCTTAGTCAATTTACTCCCTCGTCTCTCCATCTTTCCTACAAGAACCCTTGTTTCATTTAGGTTTTTCCCAAAAAGATCTCTATTCAAGCTATCCGTGATCTTTAGCCTTCCCAGTTCCTGTTTTATTTGTTTTACATATCCCCCATACTTCTATAGCTGCTGACTTTGTCGAATATTTCCTTGTTTTGTCTGTTATTGTTCATTCTGATCATGCGCCCATAGAACCTCAGTCTCCTGGTCCTCATGACCAAATCCAGTTTCCAGATCCTCCAAATTCCTATATATTTCTTCATTGGATTTTCGCCTATATCCATTTTGAGTTATTTAGGGTTTAAAAGTCGTCCACAGAATTTTCCTCTCAATGCTAATATTTATATTATACATGAGTATAATTTGTTAAGATGATTGGTGATGTGGTCCGTACTCGTATCACATCTAAATTAGAACTGTGATCGTATATTATTATTAAGTATTATGCTTCATGTTCCCAAAAAAAATTTATACAAACATATATATTTTTCATTTTTATTGTTTTTATTTCTCTTGTATCAGAGACAATATTTGTTATCAATAATATTATTTTATACTTTTTGACATTCTTTTGCGTAAATTTCTTTTAAAAATAATTATTTGTTGTTCTTCATTTCTCGTAATCTTTAAGTATACTATTCCGTTTTAATAAAGTGTTATCAATGAAATATGGATTCCTTTTTCCATATTTAAATTTATGTTTATTATTATTGCAAAATAAAATAAAAATAAATAATGCAATGTATCAATTTGTATTTTATATTTTAGTTTAATTATTCAGTTTGGTACAGTAATAATATACCGATTCTCATTGTTTTCCACCACAAATTTGTTTTATTCGTACCATTCTTACTCTGGAACTCCTCTAGCAACGATTCTTCTTTTAAATCAAGACAACATTCCTTCTTAACAACTTACGAACTTTTTTTATGCCTATAGTTTCAATACCACAGAAAATATTCTCTTCCTTTCCCAATTTTTAATCTAATATTATTAGAGATTTGTTGGAGTTTTCGATTTCTACGGATTCTAGAAATTATTTCTGTATCTACGATATAGTATTTAATTTTTACTTCTATTTACTTCATACATGTTTTATATTACAATATCGCACATCTATGAAATCTTACTGGATATGGCACACTTAAGATCTTATTGTATACAGATACTTAAATGAATAAATACATTTTAATACTTTATAATAATGAATTTTATTTTTGAAACATCATTTAATAAAAGTATGTTTTAAATAACTAAATTTGAATATTATTGTAATCAAAATAATTTTAATTCCATCATTAATTTAATATAATAGTCACCTAAAGAAAATATATTCAACTTTAAATTCATCTCTTCAGATACTTATAATAATATTTATGAAAATAGCTGTACTTTTTTGAATTATTTAAAATTAAAAAAAAAGGTATTTTTATGATTTTAAAATTTAATTATTTAGCTAAGAGGTTAGTCAGTTAAAAGACAAATAATTTATGAATAAATGACCAGAAATTGGTAATGGATACCGCCGGATGTCTTTGCCTTTAAAATCAAAATTCAAAACGAAAAAAATTTCTATTTAATGGGTTTGAGGGAGGGGATGGTGGGCGGGGCCAGAACAAGCCACGCCTCCTAGCTCCACCCAGCCTCAGTTCGCCTCGGGCAGTCTGCATTGATGGGTTTCACTTAGCTCCAGAACACAGCCATCGTATTCATTTACATTCATTATCATGTCAATTATTTAAAAAAATATTTAAAAGCTTAATATCAGAAAAAAAGAAAGGTTTAATTATTTTAATTCAAGAAAATATATGTTTATTAACACTTTCATTGCTGACAGTATTTCTTTTTTAACTTACTGAAAAAATTGAAGTCTTTGGAAAAAGATATAATTTTCTCCTCACCTGAACCTTTAGTAATCCGGAAAAACCTGCCGTCCTCACCTGAGTTTATATATTTTTTATTGTATATATTTATATTTCATGTTAAAAAGAGAAAAATAAAATTACCTATTTGATTAAAAATAAGCATTGATCCGTAACTCAGCTAGGAAATAAGTTATTAAACCCGGCCATAAAAGGTTTGCTAAAAAATTTACGATTTTCGCAAACTTTAGCACGTGTAGTAGCTGTTGATTGTGTGAAGTGGAAGACTTTAAAATGTAGATAAATGAGTGAAGATAAAGTTTAACTTGAATTCATTAGCCTCAATTTTATCGTAACCTATATATAACAAAATCAATTTACCAATGAACCATTATGAATCCATGATGCGGTTTGGATATTCACTGACGGATAAAAACCTGATGAAGGTGTGGATGCTCAGTTGTTATAGGGTCAGAAGCCTTGTCCCCTTACCAGAACTCAAATCTTTTTTAAAACATCAAATCAATGTAGTTAGGCATGAAAGATGGCTTAGAACCGACAACAATAAAAAAAAAAAAAATAAGACCATGGATGCAGGAACCAGGACCAAGAAAAGAACAAGTCATCTTTACAAGACTAAGAATTGGACATTCAAAATTAACCCACAGTTACTTATTGGAAGATAAGCCACCCCCAAAATACAATGAATGTCATGTAAACCTGACAATATAACATATTCTTGTTTAATCAATATAATACCAGAAGCAAAGAAAAGGTAATAGTCTGATCTGTACTAGGACTTATAGTTCTCAACCTGAGTATGGATGGTGTCTCTAACCAAATGTGGTTGTACACGGTTACCAGAAACTAAATAAATAAATATTTTAAGACTGTTGATGAATACATATACTTACTTATTGAAACCCATTTACAGTTATGCATCACAGATATATGGTTCAGAAAAAAAACAAAACAAAAAACTCATATAAAAACAAAAAACATTTTCATCTCAAAGCCTGCAACTAATTACACGATACGCATGGCACGCATGTAACACAACACCGCATACAGCCTTACATATACTGGACCTCAACAAAACAACAATGTATAGCTACAACATATATTCCGGACAGTACAAACCAGAGGCTAAAAAGAAGATGGATGAGGGACCTCTTTAAGTAAAAAACAAATTGAAGTGTGAGGAGAAGATACCGATGGCTACTGCTGGTCTTTCTCATGTTCTACATGTCTTATTTATTATGCATTTTTAAGAACATTCGCTAAGGCTTGAAAATAGGTGTGAATCAATAAATAAAGTTTAAAAAAAAACGAAAAAAAATAAATGTAAAATATCAAAGAGTATATAAATAAGTCTTATACGGATCAAGTTTCAACTCCTTTCGTTATAGATATTGTTCAACATTCTTTAGAATTATAAAACGATATTAAAAAATATTGTTTTTTTTTTTTTATTTGAGATATTATAACTGAGATATTTTTTTTTTTTTTTTTTTTTGAAAATCATGTCACCAGTTTGATACTAAATGTACAGAACAATAATTACTTTAAAAATTCAAACAAGAAAATGAAAGCCATGGCAAACTTGCAAGTGGGTTGAACTTGTTTTACAAGTTTTGAGTAAGTTGACTCCATGAAGCACAATCTTTATTTCGGTGTTGCTAAGTCCCTCCTCCCTCCCCCCCCCCCCCCCCGGAGAATACTCACGAAGGAAAAACTCAATTTTCTCTGTGCTTGCCCTCTACCTCTATTCTCCCTAGTTTGAAGTTTCTTCCAGATGAATGTGAAGTTAATATTAAATGTGCAGTATGTGATATTTTGTTAAAAAAATAAAATCTAATTGCTTCTGTCAAAATTTGTTGTTAGTTATGATTATTGATTTCTTTATTATATAAGTACCAAGATAAAATAAAATATAATAATAAAAAATAACAAATATGTAATGCTATAGCTCATCAATATTCTCAACAAACAAACATATTTTGAATAACAATTTGCTAATTTATTTACTGTTTAATGTGATCAAAGTTCAAATACAGTAGAACCTCGATTTAACGACCCTCATGAGGAACGAGGAAACATCGAATTATAGAGGATTTCGATATATCGAGGTTTAATTTATTGAGTTGATTTCTGACTGACTTCGATATATAGAGGTTAGAGGTTTATAATAGAATACTTAATGTAACTATAGAAAATATATACATATTTTATTGAAATAATAATAATGAAAGAATAATTTGTGAAAAAAGCGGCCCTTTGGAAAATATCTGAAATATTAGTTTGTCTACCTGAAAACGACACTTTGTCTAAGTGTCTCCTGGACTCTTGGAACTCGGACCCTATTAATCTCTTTAACAATGAACAAACTTGATTTTCATACTTCAGCCTATTTTTCAAAATTATGGATACGATGTTCGCTGATATTCCAAACATTATGCAATATCGCACTTTATGGCTTGAATAATTTTCAACTATTCTTCATATGAAAGGGTTCTACGCTTAACCATTTTCGAGGATAAGAAAAATATTGTGGAACAATAGAAAACGAAACGTATCGCATAATTGTGTTATCAGAAACTGAAAGAAACCGGAAACAAATATCAGGATGGGAGTTACAGTTGATCCTTATTAGAATCTTAGATCTGTCTAAACTCTACTTATTTAACAATTACACTACGATTTATAGAGGTTTTCCGATAAAAGCTTCGTTTTGTAGAGGTGCGGTGTAAGCAACGGAATCTTCGAAAATTCGGTACACCAAAGTCTTCTTAACCAATCCTTCGATATGCAGAGTTAAAAATATTAGAGGAATGGTTGGCAGATTCAAGGGGTATGGAAAAACTTCGAGCTATCAAGGAATTTGCTATATCGGGGCTCCACTGTATATGCCTAAATTTTCAGAATTTAAACTAAAAATCAGTATTTTGATTTCTTGGATTTCCGAAATATTTGAATACAATATTAATATAGAATGTTTTTTTTCAAATCATTTTTACCTTGTATTTTTTTAAATGTTACGCAAGCCATAGTATGCTCCTCATTTTATTAAATGTGCTCTGATTTGAATTTTTATTGTTCGATATCCATGCGTATCTCAATTAAATTTAGGAGAGATGCAATTCTTTGGCATTCATGAAGAAATCGATATCAAAAATGTGGACTTTTGGAAGGGCATTTGTGATCGTTTTCCAAAATCCTGTAATTATTATAAAACACCGTATTCCTACAAATAGGTACTTAAGGCCTTATTAAAACGCAAAATTTAATTATTTTTTTACAACGCAGATATTAAAAACCTTGCTTTAAAGATTAATAGCTAAATCGTTTTCAAGGTATTTTGACTTATACGATTTTTCACGACAATCACCGAAATGCAATATCTTCAATGTGATTTTTATTTTAAAACATACAAAAAATTGCAAGTTAAAATATTAAAGTTACAGCTTTTTTTTTTTTTTTTTTAATTACTAAGCGTTAACTCGTCCACAAATAGTACGGTGAAATAAATGTTTATAAATCTCGCTAAAATCATAGAACAGAGCCAAACTACCGGTTTTTGGATATTTAAACCAATTACAGGATTCGGCGACTTCAAAGTGTAATAAGATAGATCAAACAATGCTGTTTTTTTAAGCAATTTATTAAGTGTACCAAAAATATAAAATAAATCTCAGACCATCTATGTATTCAAATAATTCTGAATACTTATAAAATTCAAACATTTATAAATTTAACCCTTCAGTAGAAATATCTTATTTGATTATTTGATTACCATTTGATTATTCCTGTACCGCTTGAAGTTGGGTAGAGGGGGCTATATATACTTGCTTCAGTCAACATCTGCCCTGTATTGTGAAACATTAAATTTTGCTCCCTATCATTCTCAGTTCAGTTAACTATAATTTTTCTAGAACCTTGTCTGTTTCAGAGACATATATTCCACTTATAGTATGTTTGTAAGTCTGCCTGTTCGGCAAATATTTCTCCTAAAGTATTATTGTGTACCTGCCTGCTAGTCAGCTGTTCATATATCGGTATGTTTCAATGTTTGTCTGTTAGCCAGTTTTTCCGCAAGCCGCACTAGGAGGATCACGGAAGCTTGTTGAATCAAGAAAGTTTTTGAGCATCAAGAGAGCATTTTGATCAGAAATATTTGAGATACAAAAAATTTTCCCCGATCCTTATACTTCTTTCGGAATACTTTTTATTCCATAAATTATTAACTATCATAAATTCAAATTAAAAATTCATACTGGAGACATTGTTATTTATATATTTTTTTCTAGTTTGTTACAGATTTTAATGCGTTTTTCTCTTTCAGTTAATGTTTATCCTAACATTTGCATTTGTAGCCAACATTTCACCCCAGTCATAGAAATAGACAGTACTAGGACATGGGATGGAAGCTACGCTACCTGGTGGCGGTAAATATCGCTTTACCATCAGAGCTATTAGGGGAAGGCTCCACGGACCTATATTACTCCTTAATGTGAATTTATAGCAGCAATGGAAAGTGTATTAAGCAATATGTTGTTATGCTTGAATTTATGCCCGCTATGCTTTAATACCTACTAATTTGTCCTGTATTACTACTACCCTACCCCAATATCACATCCCATTAATGAGTTTGATTTCAGAGATTCAAGAAAAAAAAATTGATGATATGCATTACAGGAATCTGTACTTTTTTTTTGTAACGTTTTTTACACCTTCCAAAATTATATATTTTTACACGTTCTAGCTCTTTTGGTGTTTTTCGAACCGTAAATTTGCCAACAATTTCCTAATAAGAAATTTAATGAAAATATTTTTGAAAATATAACTTTTGTCCCTAGGGCCTATCGTTTAGGAGCTATATTGGTTTGAGTGAAAAATTCACGTTTGAAAACCCTATTTTCTCTCCTTCTCTTCTTTTCTCTCCTTCTCATTAATTGTTAATTTAAATTAAATATTCGTATAAGTACTTCTAACCTTTCAATTCTAATTCTAAAATGTAAATTATGAAAATCAATGGTTTATAGATAGACATCCATGATCTATTGTTTTTCCGTCAGGGAGAAATATAAAATACATTTTTTCAACTGAAAAATGTTAATTGTCAGTGTATATATACATACATAAGTTCCACCTAATTGATTTTCAAATTTTCCCGACTAATTTTTTCATTGTTTTTTAGGTGTTTCGTCTCCAAATACTTTAACGTATTAGTAATATTTAAAAATACTGATTAATAACAGCAAGCTGTATTTTAAAAACAATAAAGTTAAAAAATTTTAACTTTAAAAAATAATTTATCACAATTTTGCAACAGATGAAGCATTTATTTATTTATTGCTTGACTCCGTTTATCCAAGTTTATACCATAGCTTTTCTTCGCCATTCTCTTATTCCTAGATTTTTCAGGTCCGCCTCCACATTATCCTGCCACCTTATTCTAGGCCTTCCTCTTAATCTGGTACCATCCGGTCGGTCATTCATCCTCTTTGGCAGCCTTACGTACGGCACCCGTTGGTCACCTCAACCTTCCTTCCTTGATGACCGCCACTATATTCGGTTCCCCGAATAGCTCTTCCAATTCTTTGTTCCTGCTTATTCTCCAATTTCCATGGTTGTTTACTGGGCTAAAAATTCTTCTGAGAACTTTCCTTTCCCAAACTGGAAGTATTGTCTCGCTCCCTTTTGTTAGTGTCCAGCACTCAATTCCATACACTACCACAGGCCCTATGACTGTTTTATACATGATAACTTTTGCAGCTCGTGATAATGCTCGGAACAGTATTTTATAAAGAGCGTACATGCATCTGCTACCTGCTGTAATTCTGGCTTTAATTTCAGTTTTTATTTCGTCATTAGGGAACCTAGGTACTTAAAGCTCTTGCACCATCGGAACTTATGCTCATTAATATGCATCTTCTCTTCTCTGCGAGGTTGGTTTCTTGCTGTAATCCGATGAAACATATTAAACCCTTATTAATGTAAAATTGCATAATAATATTTTTAAATACTGCTATATTTTATAAAGTTAATATTTCTAATAATCCTAATTCGTTTAAATGCCCAAGTTAAATTATATGGGGAAATAAACACCAAAGAATATCCGAAAATTTAATCCTTGGAAAAATCAATTGGGTGCAATATTCGGCCAGTCAGTATATACATTTATACTGAACAAAATATAATTAGCTCAGAAAAGAATTAGTTATCATAAACTTGAAAATAAATTACCATAAAATAAACCTCTGGCAAGAATAAAATTTGATTAACACATGATGGGACAAGGGAAAAATTACGGTTGTCTTCTTATTTATTTTAAATAGCTACTTTATGATATCATAGGAAGTCATTTTTCTTTTGGTATTCATTGAAGACTAACTAAAACAATTTTGCACATAAAATTAACAATCAAGGGATCAACCTCTGGTGTTGTGAATGTTAGAGGACTTTTTGAATTCCATAGAGGCCAAGTGAAGCCTAGGAGGTTCTCACGACCGCTTATTTGATCCAGGATGTTATTTATTTAAACTATCTGTAAATATTCAATGTTTTATATCATGATTTTTTTTCGTTTCCAAAATATAATAACAATTTATTGGTAATAAATAAATCACTGGTTTAAATTGGTTTTTCCCATCTTTAAACAAGCTGTAAAAGTTGATCATAAATTTAAATTATATTTTTCTCAAAATGGTCTGGCATGGTCAGTTTTTCCCACAGCCCTTTATATAATTAGTCCTTCGACAAGCGGTATAATACACCGTAAATGTTGTTCTTTTTTTAATTTTTTTTTTTAATACATTGTTACCTTAATTAGGTCTTTTGTTTATTTTTCTGTGTTCAATTATTAACTGTTCCGCGAAAAATTATTTTTGTTTATTTTTAATTACAATTTCTTATGTATAAATGTAATTGGGTTTTTTAATGAATTAAAATCATTAAAATTTAATCTGTCTGATGACTGGGAATGATTTTCTATTCTTATCAACCCGTTTCTTATTGATGTTGAAGCTCTTCGTTAAATTTTGGAATGCTATCTTGCAGTCTTCTTCTAATGAAGATGGACTGATCAAGTGGAGATATGGAAGATTTTCAGCCGAGCAATTGATAAGATGGTGCAAAATGGGTGGAACTGTAGATGGTATTATTATATTCCCTTACACATTCTTCTACCAAGGTTGACCATGCTCTTCTACTATCATCATTGATTTTACATCGCAGTCGATTAACTAATGTTTGATTTTATCGTTCGTTTAATACGTTGGATGCGGGATTATCAATGCACTTGAAAACGATCTGAGTCTCAACTCTTTTCAAATACTTAAGCAATTCGGTTGATTTTATGCCTGTATATTGGTCAGTCAGAAGAATTAAGACTTTATTTTCTTTAAATATGGGATTTAATAAGTTTATGAACTCTTTAGCATTTTGACCCTTTGTTGTTGAGATCCATGTATAAGAGGCAGCCCTTTAAGAGGCAGCTTGTAATATTTATTCAATAAAACAATTTATAAATTGAAAAAAAAAAAAGAAACATTTAATTATAAATATAAAATTATTTTCTTTAGAATCAACTTTGCAGCTTTGGTAAAACGTAGAAAAGGTCGAATATTTTGAATTTTGAATATCAATTAGAAAGCGGTGGCGCTTCAAGGTCCGAAATATGGATTATAACCCACAAGGACTAACAATTAGCGAGGTTCTTCTGTATTGTATCCAGTTGTAAATATCATAAGTATGAATAAAAATGAATAAATTAACTTCACAAATAAAACATTTACCTCTTTTGAAAGAAACAGTGATGAGTTGAAAACATCCGAGTGACAGTGTAGAGGTACAGACGTAATTGCCTGCCGTTGACAGACAAATTAGCTTTACATAAACTGCAACTCTCCTAACTTGTTTAGAAGTGTTGATATGATCGACGTGATGCTGCGGCCGTTGCGCGAGTCAACTTTGCGCCGCAGGATCTGTTTACAATTTATCAAGTGCGCAAACTATAAAAGTTTAAGAACCTTCGGGAACGATAAATCCTAGGCCAGTCCCGGAGTCTTTAATTGGGCCGCTATTAGAGTAGCGCACTGCAGCAGCCCTTCTCTTATTAAAACTTCACTCTCTTCGCGGCATTTCTACCGGTCCTCGATAGTAAATGGTATTTTTACGATATACTCCAAATGTCGTTCTTGTTAACTACTATATTGTCGAAATTAATAATTTTGTTTGATAGCTTTAAGTCAAAATTACAGTTGAAGAAAATCTATAAGATCACACTAAGTGTTCGGTAGTCATTCTTAAGATATGTAAAAAAAATATTCACTGTTCTCTCATAGTGAATTGCAAATCTATAGCAATAATTTAAATAGCATCTTATAGATATTAACTTTTGAGATAAGCAAGATAGATTAAAAAAAATAATAATAATAATAAATTAAATTAAATAAAGATCGTCTGCAAAATAAAACAATTCGACATTGAACTAATATAGTTCCTCTATGAAAGGCTAAATATTCTGGACTTTATCCGAGAATTCAAATAAACCGATCTTCGTATCAATAATAATTATTTGTAGGGATCGATGTATATATACAAGATATATCGAAATATCGATATTTTTTTTTTCAAAAATAATATATTTTCATCGAAATTTTTTTTTTCTAAACACAACATACAACTATATTATGACAGTGATGCGTCGGTGCCAAAAGTTTTTGATTCTTGAATCCTAAAATGAGCAAAACAAATCGATCAAAAAAATTTTAATAATTCAAGAAATAAACTAGTAAACTGCTTGTAACATTTATTTTCCGTAGCATAGAAAATATATTATTAATTATTATTTTCAATCCACAAATTCTTCTTTACGAAGATAAACACTTCAAGCTTCCATTTATTGATTAAGGAATTGAAAATGTTACTAAACTCTTTCATTAAACTTTGTTGAAGCACTAGATTTATTTAAATTGAGTAACAGAGTTCGAAAACGAGTATTTACATGTAATAAGATGAAAAATAATTTTTATTTTTGGACACATCATCCCTTAAATTTTACACAAACTGTATAAGAAACTGGTATTATTTTTTTTTATTAGAGATCGTAATCTTATTTCTTCATTGTTCAATAACGATAAAATATCTTCAGCTAACTGAAGTTCAGCTTGCAGTTGCCGGGATATGTTTTTGATTCTGTACAAAGGAGGGTTGGTCATTAGGAGAAGAATGATGTATAATAACAACATAATTAGATATCTATCAAAACTATCGCTAAAGTCAGCGATATCATTCGGTTCCTAGGAATCGACTTTGGATTATCGATTCTAGTTTCCGATTCTTTTCTGAAGAATAGATGGAACCGAGGTTTGAAACATTTTGTTTAGCTACTTTTCTTATTATCCACTGATGATGATAAGTGGTAGTCAAATTGTTGACATCATACCATTGATATTTGACTAACTGTAGTGCTTAATGTTTTATCTACAATACTATATTAAAGGACAAGCCATATTTCGCTTGTGATCACTAACCACGAAAATAACTGCACCAATCTGTACAAAGTTTTAACTACATCATCTTTATAGCTCCAGGAAGGTTTAGCAATAATAATATCTATTTATTTTCCATTAATATTAATCCATTGTTATTAATAAAAGCAATTATATGTGGAAATTCGAGTTTGAAAATTGTTGCGATGTTATATAGACCTTGAATTTGATTTAAAAAGTTACTTATATTTAATTAAATATTAAAACAGTTTTTTTCATATGGGGTGCGATATGTGGTTCTCAGAGAAGTTAAAAAATCGACCGACATGTGGTTAAAACCATCCCTTAATAAATTTTACTGCTGGTAAAACTGCTAAACCCATAAGTACCAACTTTTAACGACATAATTTTCATAGCTTATGGAATAATAAGAAATAATTATATTTGTAATAGTAACAATTAAAATATACTTTGTTGAGTGGTAGAAAGGAGGTTTGCCACACTGTCATATGCTTTTATGGCTGGAAATTAAAATCCAACCAGATGAAAACAATAAAACTATTACAGGCGAGTAAATATTATTACCGAATCAAAACGTAGATCCTTTGTTTTTTAATATTGTGTGTAAAAATATCTTTTTTAAGGAAAAGTTTCTCTCACTCTCTCTCTCTCTCTCTCTCTCTCTCTCTCTCTCTCTCTCTCTCTCTCTCTCTCTCTCTCTCTCTCTCTCTCTCTCTCTCTCTCTCTCTCTCTCTCTCTCTCTCTCTCTCTCTCTCTCTCTCTCTCTCTCTCTCTCTCTCTCTCTCTCTCTCTCTCTCTCTCTCTCTCTCTCTCTCTCTCTCTCTCTCTCTCTCTCTCTCTCTCTCTCTCTCTCTCTCTCTCTCTCTCTGTCTTACTCTAATTTTAAGGAATGAAAAAAAGATAAAACCTTATTAAACAATTTTACTTCTAACTCATATTAATACAGTGAAGTATCAGAATACTAGAGCCTATTAGAGTACTGTATAGGGAGTTCATTAATAATGTGCGGGTGGCTAAACAGTAAACTGTATACAGAGCCATTGTCCCCCGGGCTACCGCACCCGTCAGTCACCTGATCTATGTCCTCTATAGGCTCTTGTCTTCTGTCCACGCTTCATCTTCAGCTATAAATTCATAAAACAATAGAAACATAAAATTTTATAATATGTACTTTTTTATAGAAGGATAGCTATATTTTAGTTATTTTAGTGGGTATATAAAAAATGCTTATATCCCAAGTTCAGAGCTACTTCTAAATTAGTTACCTGTTGTCTGATTTTATGCAGGCGAACATCTAAATTTTTACTGAAATTCAAAACATCTACATTCCAACGTTCCTTTCTCTTCTGCTCTACCATCCTCTGGAATTCTATCGCTCCTCATATCAGACTAGCAAAATCCCTGAAACACATTTAAATAACACTATTTTCATTATCTCATTCTTATTTGAGGTGACTCTTGCTAACTATCTGCCTGCTCAGTTAAATGTCATTTCAAGGCGTCCGTTGGCTGTAGGAAGGTTCATTTTTCAAGAGAAAGAATTGAACAAAAAACAAAAGTATAAAAGAGTGACGTGCTAAAAGAATAGTTAAATTTTACTTATCAATAAGATTAAGGACCTTCTTCCTTTGATCACTTCATTAAGTTTACTTCATTCAATTGAGTACATATCCTCAATTAGATTCTATTACCTGCACCATTGAGCTGCAATATGTTATATTGTCTCTTCCCTTGGTGAGTCCGAATACCTCAAAGCAGTATCCTTTAATGTCATGCAAACAGGATTAAACGGGATCAGAGAATATCCTTTTAAAAAAACGAAAATATTTAATCAATTTTTTAAAGGACAGAAATAAGTTTATCGGGGTTTCATTCGACAGTCAAGAATCTCCAGATTTTGGCAGATCTGAAACCAGTATTCTTCAGCGGCTCCGGGATTTATTTAGAGCTCCTGGTTTCAGATCTGCCAAGATCTGACGATTTTTCTTCCTTTTGAATGTTGATTTATCTCGTTTTATAAAAGGACACTCTATCTTCCTTTTTTAATATATTTCACAGCACCTTTAAGGATTCAATTTTGAGATCTTCTAGAATTTAACGATTTTTGACGTTCGCCAGATATTTCACATTTTTTTTCATTTTGAAAGTTGATTAATCTTATAGTTTTTTAATAAGGCACATTATTTTCCTATAATTTAGATTCCACCTAACATTATTTTTTTTGCTATGTATATAATATATAGATACTTTTATTCAAAGCATTGTACTCTTAAAATTATTTATTATTTCATTTGTGAGCAATGCTCTTATTTTTCTCTTTCCTCTATAAGCCTTGATTTAGTATTTTATCATTTTTTTTTTTGTTTTTTTCTTATTTCATTTTAATCTGTCTCTGAAGGCATATCATTTTAATTATTTTCGTCTACTTATTTGTTATTATTAAGGTACTTCGATTATTTTTTCTTTTTTATTCAATATAAACTAATCTTGAATTTATACATTTTGAATTTTAGCTTATTTTTTTGTTACAATTGCTTCTTCATGTTGGGTGGTTTATCTAAATAAGAGTCACGGATAGATATAAAAAAATTATATACTTAACAATTATATCTATATTATTATATAAAGGACAAGACATTTTTCGTTTGTGATCACAAACCGCGGAAACTACTGAACCAATCTGTGCCAAATGTTAACCACACCATCTTTATAGTTCAAGGAATTTTAGCAATAATAAAATATATTGCTTTTCATTTAAAATGTTAGTAAAACAGCGAAAAATATGTGGTGGGCAATGGAGTTTAAAAATTTACCGATAAGTAGTGAGCGCCATCACAGAGAGGTTACATATGTTAGGTGTTGTACAGTGCTTGAAATTGATAATAGAATTTGCTTACATTTAATTAAATTATTAAAAAGGATTTAAATAT
The DNA here is from genome assembly GCA_003667255.2 of Euschistus heros. Lineage (NCBI taxonomy): Eukaryota > Metazoa > Arthropoda > Insecta > Hemiptera > Pentatomidae > Euschistus > Euschistus heros. Next base: position 1,255,917 of record RCWM02000297.1, read on the forward strand.
GTGGTGCAACATGTGGATCCCAGGGAAGTTTGAAAATTAGACCAAACACATGAATCCAAACACCAATCTGCAATTGAATTTACAACAGTAAAATTAGAGAACTCTTATGTACTAAATTATAACTACACAATTTCATTGGTTCTTGAAAGGTTTAGCAATAACAAAAATCAAGTGTTAAGGTGCAGTAATGAGCTTTGCCGCGTATAAAATGTATACATATATTTGTAAATACCTTATCCAAATTAAGAATTTCTTAAGATCCGAATATCTGGCATCTTATTAATATTTTATATAATTTATTGATACTTACAACTGTATTCAAATTATACTACTTGTTAATGTGCGGTAGAATGAAATATAATTACAAATCAATAACTTGTGAAGAGTAGTACTTCAATAAATATTCTACATCATTAAGTCCCAAGGCCATCTTCTTTTCAGACGCTGGGAATCCAGTGAGAAATAAGTTATGAGAATAATGGATTCGAGTGCATTATTAATTCAAAAGAAATGTTTTACTAGTGATGTCATTTTCGCAGAAGAGCAAACTATAAATTATTCCGTGATATAATAGCGATTAGTTTTTACACGATATCTTTTATATCTGGATTCCTGGATAAGGGTAAGATCAATAAAGCAGCCGCTCTTGTTTGCTATCGACAAACTGGATATACGAGGTAGGAGATGATATCTCGGCACCGAGAGACATAAACATGGGCGGACAATATTTGCAGGTAGGAGAAAGTAGACGATACGGCCTATGATATAGCTCCCATTGTTTCTTATCTTTGTCCTCCCGGGCAGTGCACTGATTAATACTGACCATACTATCTCTCTCCCGTCCATTAGTCGCCGGTTGCTTTTTCACTGAGGGGTGAGGATATACATTGTAGCATCGCTGGACAAATAATCTGGCCACCTAATGTGAAATGATTCGGCTAAATGAATTATTGTCACTCTTTTTTCTTTTATTTTGTTTCCACCGCAAAAGAATAATTAATCTGAATGCCATTTTCTTTTGAATTATATGAGACTTGCGAGAACTTTATTTAAAGAATGTATTTAAAACTTATTGTATCTTATTATTGTTTACGAGCAGTCAAACTTAGCAACCTTCCTAGTGACAAGACAGTCCTGTTAACAAATGAAAAAACAAAAAAACATTTATAATATAGATCTGTAAATAACTAAATTTTTTATAATATGTTTTTGAATTTTCCAGAGCGAGGCTTTGCCGCCTGTAAATCTTCAGATTTACTTTGATTTCACAATTTTTCTTCCAAAATTTCAAAATCAAAAATTAGACGACAGGCTTCCGAGTAGAAATTCAGTAGAAAAAATATTTTTTTTGTTATTCATCGGTAAAACCACTGTTTAGTTTTTTAAATTAAAAAAAGTCACGTTTCTCTACATGGTTGAAGTGTTAATTTTTCTTTTTTCTTTTTTTTTACACGATCTAGCTCTTTTGTTACTGCTCGGATCGAAAATTTGACGACTGTTCTTTTAAATTCAATGGAGAATATTCATTGCAGGTCAACTAAAAAAATAAATAATCCAGTTGATAAAATAGAAATTGTAAAACGAGAATATTAAAAAACAAATAGGAGAAATAAATACAGTAAATAATTGATATAAAATTAGTAGAAATAATGAATACCACACTTACTAAGCCAGTGACGTAGAGCTCCGCTGGGATCTCTTGGTTGTCCCGCATAAGTGGATGGACAGGCTTGGTTTGAGTAACTCTAGTACCAGTAGACAAGTTGAGAATAACGAGAGTGTTGAAATTAGAATTACAAACCTGCCAATAAAATTTGCTAAAGCCATATTTAATTAAATATTCAGTAACTTTATTCCTAATTCACGGTGTAGTTGATTATCACTTACAAAGTAGGATGCATCTATAAAAATTCTTGATTTGATTTTGAAAGTTATGTTTTGTGTAAAGATCTGAGTATCTATTGGGTTGCCTGGAAATAAATGCAGGATTCCATGTTTAAGCCAAAACCTCCTATTATTATTAAAGAGATTATTTATCTCTTTACCACAACCAAAACCTGATACATTATTTTTACTCCCAGATCTGATACAGCGTGATATCTTGATTTCATCTTACAAGGAGACGTTTTGACTTGTAACATTAAATGCCTATTTTTGTGTGGGCATTAGGTACCTATAATAGTGCAAAACTAGAGTTATAGCCACCAATGAGCATTAGGAGCCAAGAAAATAATAAAATATGAAAATCGCGTTTTATTTTTTTTCTCAGCTCTCAGTCAAGATAGAGAAATGATTCTTTCATGTTTAATTGCATTTATGTATGCTATTAGATATAAAAATACTTTTGTTATGCTCAAGACACTATCCGGCTTTAGGTTGCTCAAAAACTCTTTAAAAAATGACAGAATTCCAAGGAAATGAGCTGTAAATCAGTGGAAACTTTTTTTCATGAACAACTGACCTCAAATCTCGATTTAACGCACCATAAAACCCTTATATTTGAAATTTTATCAAAATCCAAAAATACTGATTTTTTAAAATTAAAGTTGAGATTAATAAGGTTAAAATTTTGAAGTTGAGATTTCATCAACATATTCTACAACTGCTGTGTTCAACCGATTACAACAGTAATAGCATCACTAGAATCAGTATACATTCTGCTTTTTATCCATGCGTATAACATTGGATTCTCTCCCGATTTTAGTGGACAAAAACTGATGTGAATGAAAATATCCTAGGTCAGCTATAACTTGAGATATTTCAATAAGGGGAAATCCTGAGACCTCCGGATTAGGGCTAAACTATGCAATTTTAAGGCTTCTAGATGACCTTAAAATTTTGTCTTAATCGGTTGCGAAATATGTGAGATAGCGCATATTATTTTGTTTGTCTTATTATGACAATTATTTTTTTTTTTTTTTTTTTTTTTCTCAGCTCTCATCCAACATAAAGAAATTATGTTTTCACGTAAAATTGTAGTTTTGTATTTTATTTAATTATATCTCTTTACCACAATCAAAACCCGTTGTTCAGAAATTAAACCAGGATTTCAGGTATTGGCGGCTATTCAGTGCAGGTAGTGGTGGAGTACAAACTCTAGTTTTGCATCAATATAGGTCCCTACTACCCACACAAAAATCGGCATTCAAATCTGTGAGTTACAAGTCGAATCGCCTCCTTGCAAGATGAAACCAAGACATCACACTGTATCAGATCTGGGTAATGGGATCTTCTTTAATAGGACTTTTGGTCCGAACCTAAGACGTAGAGTAAAATTAATGAATCAGGTTATGGTTGTGGTAAAGGGATAAATAATCTATTTAATAGTATTATCAGGTTTTGGCTTGAACATGGAATCCTGTATTAATTTCCGGACAACCGAATAGTTTTGTAAGCTGGACTTGTTGTAACTGGTTTTTAAACTTTATTATAACTACCGAGGAGGTGCTGTATTGGTTTAAATAAAAAAAGTCACGTTTGGAACCACCATTTTCTCTCAGCATTTTTTGTTTTGAATAATCATTAATTGTTAATTTACTTTAATTAACAATTAAACTATTTTGAGTCTTTTAAACATTTTTCTAAAACTATTTATCGAAATTTACAACCTTATACAATATAAATAACGTACAATAAGTAAATTGGATAATCTTTTAATTCTGAAATCTAAATTGGGAAAAGCATTAGATTATAGAAAAACATATCCATGACCCATTGTTTTCTTCAGTCAGATATAGTTCATTTTTTTTTTTTAACCATTTTTGCATTTCCCACCATGAAATTTAATATTGAAATTGATACCTAACTATTTGCGTCGGTTACCTCACCATCAGCGAGCAGCTAATCAACAAATTGACACTGCACAAGATCGAGGTACTAATCCAACGCCTTCCCCCCTCCCGATTAAAAATTCATCGACTAACGTGTCCGTAAAGGAGGAACTCCGAGAAGGAGTATATATTTAATGGCCCAAGACGGAGCTCCTGATCCCGGCATGCAAATAGGCTGGCGATGTATTATGGAGCAAAAGGAATCCCTGAGGAGGTCGGTTCGGAACCTTTGTGACAAAGCCGGGGGGCTAATGACGGCGTGTGCTTCTTGTCGGAAGGAGGGGGGTTTCTCAAGAATTGGTTTCACGTCTTGGGGTGTCGCCGATTTACTAGGAAAACCGATTATATGGGTGTAGCTTATGAGTAATCGTTCAACGAAGGTGTACTCGAAGTTCTACTGTGTAGAGCATTCTTGTACTATTTTTTTTTTAGATATTTTGATTTTGTAGTCGGCAATCAGTCGCTAAAAACAGTCGACTAGTCGGCCATTTTATCCATTTGAAGGGTGTTATGCCTAGTAACCATATTTATGAGTAAATCGCAAAAGTAAATTACAAAGTCTATATTCCATCTAGGCCGAGGAAGATCAGCTGAGTCCCCTCTCTTAAACTTATCCTTCAATACCTCCTCTCATAAGGAGAGGTCGATAGGTCTTCCTCCCGCTAAAACCTGTACAGCCTCATGAGACACACTCATGAGTGTGGCTTAGTATGGCTTAGTTACCCTAAGCAGCCTGCTCTTCTGTCTGCGTGAGAGATTCTGGTACCAGGCGGGAGTTGCGTATCTCAGAATGCCAAGAATCACCCCATTATAAATCGTAATTATTGCTGAGCATCGAAGGCCCCTAAATGCACCCTCGACTTGGCCAAGACCGTTTAAGGCTATTCTCAATTTATTTCTTAAGTATTCCAAATGAGGGGTCACATTAAATCCTCTTCCGATTCTTATTCCAAGATAGGTGACTTCCTCACAGGGACGGATTCTTATGGATAGCCTTTTTCCATTTTATGGGCTCCTCTATAATTTTTACTCGGCCGTAAAAATTCGTTAGGACATGGCAGATCTGAAATTAGTATCCTTCAGTGTACCAATGTTAACAATACATCGGGAACCGAGTGTGCCTTTAAAAAACGAAAAAAATTAATAAATTTTCGAATAACCAATAATTAGTCATCTGATTCTGGCAAATCTAAAACCAGTACCGTTCCAAGTACTCTGAAAAGACATTAAACAGTATGTGTTTATTAAACATTTAGTGTTCAAAAGGACGGAAATTTGTTTCTCGCCAAGGAGTGGTCAAAGATATCCTTCGAAAGTTTAACTTTGATCGATCCTGGCAAATCTGAAACTATTATCCTTCAGTGGTTTTGGCATAATTATACTTCAACAACAACAGGAATTTAAGACATCTTATAAAAACTAAATATTTAGAATAACCTTAAAAGCCTTTAGTAGCTGAGACATTTCCTAGTACGCTTCATGCTCTGCTAAAACTGAAAACAATTACTTTTTAATAAATCCGCTCAAAGAAGAGGAGGGAGGGCTGACTCTTGAAAACGTCTTTCTTCTAAAACTAAAATTTTGCGCTTTCAAAAGAAAATTGGTGCGGCTGAAAGACCGAGCCCAACCATGCTTAAAATTATCCTAGGCTGGCCAATTCAAAAGAAGTAATAAGTTAAACGCTAAGTAGTGAACAAGGAGCTCTTCAAAATGTATTTAAAACTAAAGGCCCCTGACAATTCGATAAAGTTAAACTGGTTGTCTCCTTTCTGGCCGGCTTGCAAATTCCTTTATAAGGTAAGGCTTGATACCGGCTGGATAAATTAGGTTGGGACGGTTCTGTTCTCAACTCAACTTTCGGCGAGGTGTTGATTCGACACTCTCTCTCTCTCTCTCTCTCTCTCTCTCTCTCTCTCTCTCTCTCTCTCTCTCTCTCTCTCTCTCTCTCTCTCTCTCTCTCTCTCTCTCTCTCTCTCTCTCTCTCTCTCTCTCTCTCTCTCTCTCTCTCTCTCTCTCTCTCTCTCTCTCTCTCTCTCTCTCTCTCTCTCTCTCTCTCTCTCTCTCTCTCTCTCTCTCTCTCTCTCTCTCTCTCTCTCTCTCTCTCTCTCTCTCTCTCTCTCTCTCTCTCTCTCTCTCTCTCTCTCTCTCTCTCTCTCTCTCTCTCTCTCTCTCTCTCCCCCCCCCCACCTCCCTCGACCCCACAGTCAGTCCATATTTTATTAAATGAAGTGTTAAAACACCGGCGTGGCTGTAAAAAATTACGCCTTTTCCCGCCATTATCGGTTTACGGCGGGAACGGGGTGAAATATGAAAGTGTTCTTATTCTGCCAGTTTAATGGCATCTTATTAAAATTTGTATTAAGAGTTGCAAAGAGATTTCGTTTTCTCTCTCTTTTTTTTTTCTCGTTTTTTTTTTTTTTTTTTTTTTTTCTTCAGGGCTTTCCTTTTCTCCTCCATTTCGTGTAATGGGTTGTTAAATCCGATTTTGGGGAGTACTTTCTTCCGTGGCGTTAGTGCTAAGATGATTTCGAGCAGATTGTGAAAAGGTATAGCTATTAAAACTGGATTAGAGTTTAATGTTTTGTTGTAATAATGTTTGTACTGGTTAATTACCAATCCACAATAAAAATGTAGTTTTGAAGATATCAGAAAATATCTGGTAATAAGGTACCAAAGCTATGTTGTTTTTTTTGTTTTTTTTTTAGCGAATTCTCCCCAGAAATGAAAGACGTCAAGCAATTAACTCAATCAATTTTTCTTTGGGTTCTTCTTGTTCTTCCAATAGGCTTTCATTCTTTCCAAAATGAATTTTTTACGCTCTTCTGACCACTGTTTATGTTTTGGTTACTCTGGTGCAACTTCTCATTTGTATACTTTCTGTCTGAAGATGTTTCTTTCTAAAATGTCGGCTGGTCTTGTTTGTATTTTTTAACTTTAATAACTGGTCTGTTAGATGATAGAGTTATTAATAAGAGCAATTATATAATAAAATAATAGTTGATTAAATCGTCATAGACTTATTTTAACTATGAATTAACTTCCAACTTATTTGTTATAGTGTATTATTTAAATGATGATAGATGATAGATCCATAAGGTTGAAGTAATTTATAAGGAAATTGGTTATTTTTTGAGCTTGCATTACAATAATATTTATTACGTTTGATACCGGAGATTAATATCATAAATTATATATCAAATATGGTACTAATATCAACATAAGTAATACAGATGAAATAAAACATCTTGTAGGTCAAAACCCGATTTGAAGCAAAAAAAAATGGGTTTCTTTATGCTATATAATTAAAATAAAAAAAATAACATCATATTTACATCACAATACTAGTATATTCTATTGTAAGATTGAATTTAAAATATAACTTTTTTTTTAAATTTATATAATTTATGGAAGTTTACAACTGTATGAAGAAATTCACACTGAAAATGTAAGAGATTATGTAAATACTTACCTTTTAGTTCGGCAGGCCATCTTCTTCGATACCTGAAAGGGTTATCAGGAAACAGATTGCAAGTTGAGAGACTCACGGTTTAGAGGGGTTGTTGAGTTTGTTATGAATGAATAGGCATCTAATTCATATATGATATATAAGTATATATCAGGAATATAAAGGTCATTGTGGATATGATTATATATATTGTATAATATATTTTGAGGAGCACTAAGGATTTTGACTTAAGAATTAAAATTCTCTCAAACACTCCAATCCCATATCCTAAACCTTCAAAAATGGTGTCAAAAATGGAGAATCAAAATAAACCCAAATAAATCCCATCAAATAACCTTTACCCTTCGTCGTAAACCCACAACATCCTGCCCTACAGTATCCTTTAATGATATTCCACTAATTCCTGTTGAACAGATCCACTACCTAGGACTCCAATTGGACAAACGACTAACTTGGAATCCACATACAAGACTAAAACGACAAGAAACTGCCCGTCGTTCTAGACTACTTCAACATTTACTAGACAAACGTTCAAAGCTCTCAATTAGTTACAAAAGACTCATTTAGACCTATTTGGACGTACGGAGTTGAGCTTTGGGGCTCTACTAAACCATCCAATTCATCTCGTATCCAATCTTTACAATCCAAAATCCTTCGAAAAATTCTCAATGCTCCTTACTTTGTGACCAATAAACTTATCCATAAAGATCTTAATGTTCCATATGTTCCTGATTTAGCCCAAACCAGATACCTATCCTTCCATAGTAAGCTCCATAACCACACCAATCCACTAGTCTCCCAACTTGCTTCCTTCTCCATCCATGATAATCCTCCGAGGCGTCTGAAAAGAAGATGGCCTAGAGACCTTTTAGTGTAGATTTTATTGAAGTGTTACTAGTGAGTAGTTCTTCACAAGTTATTTGCATGCCATTGAATTCACTGTCAACACATTTACTTGTTGTATATTATTTTGTACAGTTGTAAATATCAATAAATGAAAAAAAAGAAAAAAAAAAAGATTTAAAATTTAATTAAAGCTCAACTTTGGATGTCCAAATGGTTTTGATTATAAACATGAAAACGAGTTTTTTGTAATCGGTATCTTAAAGTTTTGGGTAAATGTTAAAGTAATTAAGAACGATGAGCAGTTTCTGGTCGTTTTTGTCATTTTTTTTTTTTTATTATAAGTTGTCCTGTGTAGATATTTGTTTAACTGTGATCAGAAAAAAAAATAATAATAAAGAATAGAGATAAAATGGCATAAAATTAAGATGATATATGTATGTTGATAAAAGGAATTTGTATCCTAATTAAATTTTAGATATACTTGAACAGGGTTAATGCTTTTTCTAATTAGTCAAATTTCCCTTGGAATTATTGAAGAGTGGTTTTCAGGATGTTTAAAATTTAACTATAATTCATAGAAAGGTTGGATACATTTTATATAACATATTTACAGGATTCTTTCACTTCGCTATACTACCAGCTCTTAAGAGGAAAATCAGATTTTAGTTCTTTTGATATTTTTGTTGTAACAGGCGAGGGGTCCCTTCCAGGCGAGATCACAAAGGGCTCAACATTGACATCTGTGATATTGTTGATGTTGAAATCCCTTTGATCCGACGATAGTGAATAGAACAGAAATGTTATTCAGTGCTCCTGGCACAACAGTTCACGCTCTTCCCCTCTTAGATATTTTTTCTTATTGATCTGAAATTTTCTGATGTTTAGAGTAACATTTTTTTTTAAAGATTTATTTATTTATGTAAATCAAACCTGTATAATTCATCATAATCATTACAATTCATTCATTCACAAGTACTTTCCTATTTATAATACGGATCCTAATAGATGGAAGATTGGGGGACTAGCTCGGTAAATCAAGCTTTATTTGGAACTGAAAGTGTTTATGTTTATAAAGTTACTGTTTCTTGAATCTTTATGGCATGATGGAACTACAGAAACCTCAGATAACTGGATTGCGCAGGCAGCCTATAAAACCCAGTGGGGGACTTGTCGATCAGACAAGCGACAGACTGTATGCTTCGATATAGACACGGGTTAAGAAAGAGTAGTGTTTAGCGCCAGTTCTGTACTATTTTTTTTTATTTTTTTTTTTTTACGAAAATATCACGTCTTTTGGTGCCAAGAAAAATTTAAATGAGACTCAAAACTTTGTTAAATATTTATTACTTTTATTATGAGCCTTACACAGATTATTTATTACTGCAAATAATGCCTTAGTAATGATAATGTTAACCCTTTAACAGGCAATGTATCCTGGAGGATACACAAATTTAATGCCTTTGGCTCAATAAATGACGTAATATCCGACGCATTATCCTACTCATTATCATCTAATATCCTTTATTCAACCTTAAATGATACATATGTGGTCGTTAGCGTGGCTATAGCCGTTCAAAAAAAAAAAAAGAAGAAACGAATTGAAAAATTCCCGGGCCTGCACGTTAAAGTACGAGTATCATTAAGGTATAGTATCATTGCAATAGGCGTCCAAAGCAGATCATATTGCTTTTAATTTTGGCGAATTCGTAAATATCAATAATATTAATACAAATAGTAATAGAAATAAATTTTTTTGTATATATATCAATTTATTGAACTTTACAACTATACAAATATGTACATCAAGTAAATGAGCTGATAACGATTACAATTACATGTAACAACTTGAAAAGAACTACTCATCTGTAGCACTTCAATAAAATTTTACACTAGAAGATCTCTAGGCCATCTTCTTTTCAGGCGCCTTAGAGGATTATCAGGAACGGAGAGGGAAGCAAGTTGAGAAACTAATGGATTTGAGTGGTTATGGAGCTTGCTATGAAAGGATAGGTATCTAGTTTGGGCTAACTCAGCAACATATGGAACATTAAGGTCTTTATGGATAAGCTTATTGATGACAAAGTAAGGGGCATTTAGGATTTTTCGAAGGATTTTGGATTATAAGGATTGGATACGAGATGAATTGGATGGTTTAGTAGAGCCCAAAGCTCAACTCCTTACGTCCAAATAGGTCTAATAACAGTCATGTTAATAAGTCTTTTGTAATGAAGTGTCTGTAGGTTTGATCGTTTGTCTATTGTATAACGACGAGCAGTTTCTTGTCGCTTTAGTCTTGGAAATCAATTTAAAAAAAAATTAAGTTGATACAATTATAGTGATAAAATAGAAATTATGAACAGAAAATATTTAAAAATAAATATAAGAAATCGTCTCCTTGGAGGTAAAAGTCATTAAGTGACATAATCATTTTTTTTCAGCACGGCAAAACAACAGGAATAAGCTCTTTAAAAATTTCTTAGATCGTTATATTATGCATTTTTTTATTATCTAATGTGCATACATAGCAGTTATATTCACCTGGTATACTTTATATACTTACGGAAAATGATAATAGACACAATGACTTTGGTCGAATTTGGAAAAAAATGTACATATTGACTTTTACCTTCCAGCAGATGAAATAAATACTGTAAATAATTGATACACAATTAGTATAAATTATAACTACCACTCTTACTAAGCCTCCGGCGTGCTTTGACACCCTCGGCTGTTGTGACGTAGTTGAGAGAGCTCCTCTTGGATCTTTTTGGGTCTTGCTTGTCCCTTCATAAGTGGAGGAAGGGACAGGCTTGGTTTGGGTAATTCTAGTAGATGTAGGCAAGTGCAACCAAAAAAAGGGTTCAAATCAGATTTGCAAAACTGCCAATAAAATTTGCTAAAGCCATATTTAATTAAATCTTTAGTTAACTTTACTTCTAATTCACGATTTATTTGATTATTACATTACGAACTAGGATGCATCCATAAGAATTCTAGATTTGATTTTAAAAATTATGTTGGTTTTTTTTTTTGTGTTTTTTTCGTACTTGATGCTGTTCTCTACATCAGAACAATACATCAGTTGACAAAATTTACTAGACCAATTTAAAACCTTCCAATTTACTAAAAAAGGCTCATTTATATGACAATGATCAGACCTATTTCGACTTACGGATTTGAGCTTTGGGGCTCCACTAAACCATCCAATTCATCTCGTATCCAATCCTTACAATCCAAACTCCTTCGAAAAATCCTCAATGCTCCCTACTTTCTCACCAATAAAAAGTGTCCTGTATTAGAAATACCAATCCTTAACCCTTTAATGCATGATTTTTTCTTTTTCATTCTAATAATTTTTTTTTGAATATGTTTTTGTCAAGTTATTAATAGAAAAATACCGAAAAAAATATTTTTCACCTACAAACCATTTTAATTAATAATATACATTATGTTGTACATAACTAAAAAGTGATTTATCTCGATAATAAAAAACAAGAATTTTATCCTCATTGATATTTTACAAACTATATACCTTGGGAAAAGCCACAGAAATTTTATTTGATAAAAAAACACAATGGATGTGTGTTAAGAAATAAGAACACTTTACTGGAAGGAAGGAGTAGTCTCCACAACTGAGGACTTGAAGTTGTAAGTGACAATTAGAGACATGTCTGATCCAGTTAGGGCATGCAAAGTCCTCTCATGTCTAGAGGGATGATGTAGCATTTCTAATACAAGATTTAGTTCCAGAAAGCACAAAGAGAGTAAATATAATGTTGCAGATATGCTACACTATGAACTAGAGGGTTAAAGATCTTAATGTGCTATATGTTGCTGATTTAGCCCAAACCAGATACCTATCCTTCCACAGTAAGCTCCATAACCACTCAAATCTACTAGTTTCTCAACTTGCTTCCCACTTCATTCCCGATAATCTTCCAAGGCGTCTAAAAAGAAGATGGCTTAGAGACCTGCTAGTGTAGAATTTTTATTGAAGTACTACCTACTGATGAGTTGTTCTTACATCAGTAAAGATCAATGTATCACGTTTTTTAAGCTATAATTGTTGTAACTATTTTAAGAAGGTATTTTACATTGCTGTTGGGATTCAGCATTATCAACCTTGAATATGTCTATGTTAGTTTATCATTGAAGTTACATCGAAAATGTCACTCAGTTAATTTCCATTTCGACTTTAGACAGATTTTAGCGTTTATGACAGAATAATACATCTTGTTACTGAGTTTCACTTTCAAATGTTCCTCTTACACGATTTCATTTCCACCATGACTGTCATAAAAATTCCTGAAAAACCTGCTAGCATTCCTCTGTTACTAAAACATCTCCCTAAAGCTCTCACCCCCCCCCCCCCCCCCCGGTTACCTCTCACTGCGCTGATAAAATTCTCGAGGATACAGGTTTGTGTTACACACGACCTGAAGGGCAGCTTTGATATCGAATACATCAAACAAAAAGTTAATTAACCGACTTTAGGTCATTCTGGGCTTTAGCGCTGGCCATCTTGAGCTGACACTGTTACCTGAGGGCTTGTCAGTGTCTGGGCCACCGTAAACCTGCCTCTCCCAATGTTTTTCCCTGTTTTGAAGAGTTTCAGTATATATATAGTTATAATTTAAATTCTTTAAATATAAAATATTACATATTTTTTTAGGTAAAAATAAAAATAAATTTTAAGATTCATTTTGAATTACTGGATGAATATATTGACTTGGATGTTGAGAGAGATCAGTCATAGTAAAATATAGAACATTTAGGCCATATCATTGATGGCTATAATCAGAGCAAATGAAAAATTAGAAATTTTTTTTTAACTATTTATTAATTATTACTATGGCGACAATAACCTGTGAAGACCGAATCACTAGTAATAATTCAATTAAAAGAAAAAATTCTTTTTGAGAGAATGAAAGGTCTCTCGGCCATCATTTTTACCCTAGGTGTAACGAAGGTGGATTATCAGGAATAGAATGGGAAGCAAGTTGAGAGACTAGTGGATTAGAACGGTTATGTAGTTTACTGTGAAAGGATAGGTATCTGGTTTAGGATAAAGCAGCAATATGTGGAACATTAAGGTCGTAATGGAAAAGTTTATTTGTGACAAAGTGAGGAAAATTTTGGATTGTTCGAAGGATTTTGGGTTGCAAGGATAGGATACGAGATGAATTAGATGGTTTAATGGAGCATCAAAGCTCAGCTCCATGTGTCCAAATAGTTCTGATAACTGTCATGTAAATTAGCCTTTTGTCAATCAATTACCGGTAGGTTTGTTGAAGAAGTCGAAAACGATGAGCAATTTCCTGTCGTTTTAGTCTTGTATGTGGATTCCAAGTTTGTCCAGGTGGAGACCCAGATAGCGGATCTGTTATAAAGGGATCAGTGGAGAGTTATTAAAGGATACGGATACTGTAGGGCAGGAAGTCGTCGGTTAACGATAGGGAAAAAAAATTTTGAAAACTCCTTGCATGACTGAGTGTCATTATGTTGTTAGTTTTTTTTTTTTTTTTTCTAAATTTTCATCGGCCCTGATTATACTCATCAATGATATCGTTTCTTGCAACGTATTGAATGTTAAAATACACGGATTTTCTATTCGTTCTTCAGCGATTCGTTCCATTGATTTGGCATTATCAAATAGTTAGTATAATCGACTCTTTGACATGGTTATTCCTCCCATTTACACAGTCAATTCAAATTTGAGAATTCGCTAAAACGTATACTTGTCCTAAATAAATTGATAAAGTTGTATAAAAAATTTGTTTTTTCACAATCGATACTTTTATCTTGTAGAGACGATATAGCCGAAGAGCCGAAAATAAATACAATGCATGTTTTTTAATATCAAATATTGCTGAATTTTTTATGACTGATCCTTCTCAACATCCTACTCAAAAATATATTTAAGATTGATATATTTTAGTTAGAGCTAAAAGAGTAAGAATAACGTGTGTTCGCGGAGAAGTGCGATTGATCGCAAGTTGGCCAATTTCTACAATTTTTGTTTTGGGAAAAATGGCCCGATTTCTGAGTTTTTTTTTTTTTCATTTCGCAGGTACTGATTCCAACTACAATTAATGTATAAAGACTTTTTCAAAAACCCTTCGTTGCCGTATTTTCGGTATTTTGGGCGTTTTTTTACGATTTTGGATATGAAGCCGACGGCTGCCGTATCAAACTTTAGATTCGGATTCAGCAACCCAAAAAACATAACGATCTGTTGAGAAAAAAGTTCAGCAGTTTTTCTTCGCCAAACCCTAATTTTACAGAACTACTATTGTCGTCCACCTTAAATAATAAGATACCCGAATATGGGTTTTATTTATTATAGAATTGGCGAGAATTAGTATGAAAAACGTAATTTTTAAGTAATATTTGTCTAAGTAGTCGACAGTATTGGTGCGGATATTACTAAGATGATCCTGATGAAAAATGATTCCTCAGTTTTTGGTTCGTCCTGACCATGTTGGTAGGGTGGAATGTTGAAATCTAAAAGTTCATTTGTGTTAAATATCATGCTGGTATTTAATTAATAAATTAGTTAAAAATATATTTATTTTAATAGATATTTCAACGAAAACGAACTACATAGTAAAGAGTGGAAAAGGTCACTGCCAGGATTAAGTTTATAATACAACTATTTAAAGAGATTCACTTTGAACAAGAAGAGGTCTCTATTCCCTAAGTGAGCTCTTTCTGTGCCTGACTGATTAAAAAAATGTCTCATGTTACTCAAGTACCCTAGACCATTTTACAGAAAGGATTTGAAGAGTGAGGAAACGCGATCAACACTGGGCAGAGGGACTCGGTTTTAATTGCATGGAAAGTAATTTAAAAGTTTCAAAGCCAGAGGAGGCCTAATTCGACTGCTTTGTTGCCTTCCTCATCACTTCTTTAGAACCTACTCCAAACTGTTTCATTAACTATCAGCTCTTGCAAGCTGACCTTATACAGATATTTCTATATCAATGTACAGTACAATCAGTTATCTATAAATTGGTATTCACCAATATATAGATTATAATAAAAAATATTTTTATATTTTAGATAGATCGAGCAACCTCACGTTCTTGAGAAAGATGTCTGACAAGTATGGACCCACTATCGACAAATATGGCTGACCGAAAAAGCCGATGTCCAAAAGAGTTAAAGGGAAGGAAGAGAGGGTCCTACAAAATCGATTAAACTGGAAGAAATTTATAGAATGCGTTAACAAAGTTAAAGCCATCTTAAACAGTTAAATCGTCGAATATTTCAAAACTGTGTCCTTTCAAAGACAACAATGGCGGTACTTCCGCCATTTTAAAATTAAATATTTTAAAACACTATCCTGAAGGATAACAATGGTGGAAGTAATCCTTCGGGTAACTTAAAAACCGTTAAAACAGTATCCTTAAGGTCGAAAAAAGCTAATAAAATTCCGCCATCTTAAAACAACATCCTCAAGGACGAAAACTAATATCTAATTGTGGAAGGAGAGAGTGGCCAAGGATGTCCTTTGGCCTCAAAGAATCGTCAGATCCTGGCAGATCTGTATAACAGTATCCTTAAGGACGATAAAAGCTAATAAACTTCCGCCATCTTAAAACAGCATCCTTAAGGACGAAAACTAATACCTAATTGTGGAAGAAGAGAGTGGCCAAGGATGTCCTTCGGCCTCAAAAAATCGTCAGATCCTGGCAGATCTGTAAAACAGTATTCTAAGGACGATAAAAGCTAATGAAATTCCGCCATCTTAAAACAGCATCCTTAAGGACGAAAACTAATATCTAATTGTGGAAGGAGAGAGTGGCCAAGGATGTCCTTCGGCCTCAAAACATTTTCAGATCCTGGCAGATCTGAAACTAGTATTCATTATTGTCCTGTAAAAAGGATTTAACAGGATGAGAGTGTCCTTTTAAAAAACGGAAAAAGTTAAAAAATGTTCAAGACGTCAAAAATGGGTAATATTCTTCAGACGTCAAAAACGTTAGATCTTAGCAGATATGAAGCTTGTATCTTTCAGGGACCGGTGGAAAGGGTTAATTCAATTTTTTTTGGCACAACTCCTAATTTATTTATTTAGCTTGCTTGCTAACTAGAAGTTTAATTTTAAGCTTGTTACGACATCTTTCGGGACTTTAGTCCCATCTTCAGGTTTCTAAAATTGTACAAGCACACTAATATTACATAATTACACTTAATTAATTCTATAATTCTCATTATGACTTTTACCTCATTTGTTTTTATTTACCTCATTTGCTGTAGTTTATGCACATTGTCCACTATCATAGCATAGGTACATATTAACACTTAGTCTACTAAACAATATTCAACTTTTGTTTACTTTATGTTTTTTACTTATTAATTAAAACTATTTAAATCAGTAAACAAAAGTTGAACACTGTTCAGTAGAGTAACAAGGGGGGGGGGGACACACTCAGTCTCTCAAGGATCTTGTTGGTAATGTTTTTGTAGGTTCCTGGTCAAAAAATATTAGACACGTATTTTGACGTTCCGACTATTGGGCCCTAGGGGCCGAGAAAAAAAAAAATTAGCATTAAACTAATATATTTTATATCTCGAGTTTAAAAAACGATACCGACATGATTCTTGCACCAAGATGTTTAATTTTGATTGCGAATTTAAGGAAAAATATATTCGCTCTATATATTTTGGTTTAGGTTACTTAAATTCTAAAAAAATAATTAAATTTTCAAGCAAACTACCTCTTTAGATTTTTTCACACAAAAAACGACGTCAGATTCTAAATCAGCACCCATAAAAACATTGAAAAACGCTTATTCAACAAAAACAAAAAATATCATTTTTTCACACTCTTCCAGGAAAATGAAATTTTTAAACCGATTATTTGTTACATACCTTTAAATCGCCATTTCTTTGTTATAAAATTCACTGGTTGGTATCGCTGGAAAGAGGAGAGCCTCAGCTTTCTCTTGATGTATATAAATGTAAAATTCGATGGCACTCCTCACACAATGTTTGTGTGAAAAAATCTATAGAGGTAGTTTGCTTGAAAATTTAATCATTTTTTTAGAATTTTATTAATCTAAACCAAAATATATGGAGCGGCTATATTTTCCCTTAAATTTGCAATCAAAATTAAAAATCTTGGTGCAAGAATTATGTCAATATCATTTTTTAAACTGGAAATATAAAATAAATTAGTTTAATGCTATTTTATTTTTTTTTTTCGGCTTCTAGGGCCCATTGGTCGGAACAGCAAAATACTTGTTTAATATTTTTTGACCAGGAATCACCAAAAAAATTGCCAACAATCCGTGAGAGACTGAGTGTGTCATCCCCTTGTAATTGTTAGTATGGACCTATGTCATGACAGTGGGCAATGTACTTAAACCACAGTAAATGAGGTAAATGATGAACTATATTGAGAACCATAGAATTAATTAAGTGAAATTATGTAATATTAGTGTGCTTGTACAATTTTAGTAACCTGAAGATGGGACTAAAGCCCCGAAACATGTAGTAGCAAGCTAAATACAAAATTAAGAAGCAAATCTCCTTCCGCATAAAATGTAATTAAATTAAAAGGGAAATAAGAATATACTTTTAAAAAACAAAAATATTTACTCAATTTTCATACTAACCGTCTATATGCAAAGCTTAGTGGATGCTTTTACTAATATTTGTAATTTCTCAAACCATAAAAGAAACCCCAAAACGTTAGAATATTTATCCTCTTAAGTCAAAAGTTTGTTTGTTCATTTCGTTTAACGTCACTTTATGCTGCTATGGCTAATAGGACGATGCTACGGTGGGTGTCCTAAATTTTGCCTATCCAGGTATAATCTTTAACGAGTACCTGACATCGCACAGGCTCGGGATCCCCATTTTACGTCCCTCCCGAAGGACTTTTTCTGTATGTCTAGTCTGCTTTTTTTCTCTCATCTCTCATGGATTGTATTGTATAATAGCAATTTTTTTATTTCTAAACCTAAGTGTCGAAATCGAGAATCGATGTTTTTGTAACAGAGTCTCGAATCTAAATTTCTTGTACCACCACATCACTAATATTAATTATTACATTTCTTTTAAAGAAAACTGGTTGTTCCTTTCATTTGGTGTTTTAAATGATTCATTATTTTGTTTCATGTACTGTTTTCTCATTATATAATTTTTGTTTAGAAAGTATATATAATTAGTTTAATGCTCTATAGTGTTGTTCCGTAATTTTTTTTTGTCCTATTTGTTTAAACCCCTGTTAAAAATTCTCGTCCTCTTAGAAAGTAGACTTAAGAGGAGGTTTCTCGAGGATCACCGCTTACAGGGCTCTACTTGCCGAACAGACCCAATTTTAGGATAAGTCGTAACGAACACAAAATTTCCCTCAATTTTCTGAAAGATATAACAGAGCGGAGGTCTAGATAAGATTGGTCGATATCCCATCTGAGGATGAGACCACTTTTGAAAGGAAATTGTCTGCTTTGTTCGAGATAACTCTCAGCATGCACTTCCTCTCTCTTCCAGATCACTCATTCATTTCCGCTCGGACCGGGATATATCGGGGAAGGGGATGGGATGGGGATGGGGCCGTGCTCAAAGATATAGGAACCATCTACTCACGCAGTTCGTCTTCCATGGCAATGTGTTTTTCACTGGAAATGTTATTTTATAGCTACTGGTCTTGTATAGAGGATGTGCTTTGTGGAAGTGCTTTATATGATACACTGGGAGCTTTTATATAAGTCTATAAATTTCAAGAAATCCAATTGAGTAAGTATATATTCATTTTCGTGATTTTTTTTTAATCTTAAAAATTGCTACTAGCATGTAGTAATATAAAATTTACACCTATAACAATTTTATTATTTACAAATATCTTTCTTTAAATCTTGTCAAAATACCGAAACAATTTGACTTTACAACGCTGATTGAGGGACTCTCTATCAAGTATGGTTGATGACCAATCATGGGCGCAGTGGCGCAACCAGGATTACTATCTGGGGGGCTTGGTTTATATATATATATATATATATATATATTTATAAACGAGAGAGAGAGAGAGAGAGAGAGAGAGAGAGAGAGAGAGAGAGAGAGAGAGAGAGAGAGAGAGAGAGAGAGAGAGAGAGAGAGAGAGAGAGAGAGAGAGAGAGAGAGAGAGAGAGAGAGAGAGAGAGAGAGAGAGAGAGAGAGAGAGAGAGAGAGAGAGAGAGAGAGAGAGAGAGAGAGAGAGAGAGAGAGAGAGAGAGAGAGAGAGGAAGATATTTTTTTATGTTTTAGTTAAACTAAAACAAGGAATTGGTGGTGTTCGAGACTATATAAATGAAAATCATAGTTATCGACTAAAAAAATTAGTCGTTTCGGTCGTCTGGGGGGGCCTCAGTCCCCAAGCTCCCCCCTTGGTTGCGCCAGTGCATGGACGTTCAGTCAATCTTTTGTCAAGCTATAATTTTGTCCTTTATTTTCCTCCCAACATTTTTCTTGCATTAAATCTTTTGAATATATAGTTGTTTGAATTTAGCGTCACTAATGCAACTATACATAATTAAAATAAACTCTAGGATATTCTCGAGCTTCGATTATACTATAAAATCCAAATTAAATACAATATTCTTACAAGTATTTTTTTTGCGTTGATTTTTGATATTGAAATAAAATCTTCTTCGTAAACAACACAATGAAAAATATCATTCTTGTATCAAGTATTTTATGAAAGAAAAAAATATTTTACAGATTCATTAACAAATTTTTCTTCTGATCGTATTCAGTGTTCAGAATATTACGGCTTTTCGTTCAATTCTTCATTTAGACTGGAAAAAATATATAAAGTAATCAGTCATTCTTTCTTAAGTAAAACAGTAAAATTATGAAAAATAGATAATGGATTGTAAATATTGAAAACAATTGAATATGAATTTTTTTTATTGTCTTGTCATTCTTAGCATAATCATCACATTTACTTGATGTATTATAATTTAAATTGTATGCAGTTGTTTTCAATAAATAACAAAAAATGTTAGCACAAAAAATAAAAATCAATGATTATATGGGAAGCGCCGCGATTGGGGTCTAGAAGTAATTTAATATTTTACTTTTATTATATTTCTTATATAGATTGACTTTTATATATTATAGGAAATTCGGATGATACAGATTTCATAGGAATTCTTCTGAATTAATTATTGTGTTTTCATTCCACCAAGGCACTAGGCCACCAAGCTACTGGGTCGAGTTAGAGTCCTGCTGAAGACAAAAACTTGTTTTCTGTTATTTCCGCCTGGGATCTGATTCGGGGTCGGGACCTCTAATTTAATATAATTTAACCCTTCTGAGGTAAATTCAGTCTTTATAAGTTGGGTAACCTTAATCAGGGAAAAAATTTGGCGCTTAAACTTGATTTCACTTGAATTTCCTCTTTTCATAGACGTTGACCTAGTTTCACTATACCGAAGTACTTTAGTAATTAATTAGAAATTGTAGCTTTAAAGAGTTAATGATCAGTCGAATAGTATACTTATTATTTTTATTTATATTTTCATAATGCAATCTAAAAAAGGGGACGTGTATCGAACTATTTGCATCTAAGTCACTGTCTACCACATTAGCTTCTGTTGCAGTGGATTTGTTGGTGTAAGGGTGGCAGAGGTGAAAAGCTATTTTGCTAACCATCTTGATCCACCATCTAACCTAAAACGTAATATTTTAGGTGGCAGGTGTTAGTAAGACTAACAGTCCTGAACGCCCTATTATCAATACCTTTTCTGGCAGATTTTGATGTAAAACATTTTTGGACCAGATAAATTCTACTCATACCAGCTTTCCTGTTTATTTGATATATTTACCTTGAAATAAACTTCCTAAACACACGCTTTTATTCATTAGTTTATTCCGTTTTAATGTATTCAATAATTTAAAATAATTTCTCTCTCCACTGCATGCCTCTGATACATGTAGGAATGTATTTTTCCAATTTTTTTTCATAATTATGTTCAATTTTAGGTCATTTGGTTAAAATTATCTGTTATTTATTAATTACACAGGCCAACAAAAAAAATGTTTTTGAAAACATTTTTTAATTTAATAGCTGTTTTATATAGATTTTTGTATGCTGAATCCAAATCTGGTCTTAGATTTTTTGTATCATCCATATTTTTTGAGATATTTGCTTTTTTATATAATTTAAAAAAGCATATATAACTGCTTTATGAGGTCTAACTTTATATGTACAGGTGGTAAGAGAATGTTTCTAGGATCTACAAGGTTTTTGTGGAGAATGTTCTTCTCGCCGGGTTTTAAAGACTCCCTCACAGGCCAGTTCTTTCTGCACTAATGTTGATCCCTTGATCTACTGTCCTTTAATTCACACAAAAAACATGGAAATTTGGTAAAACCGCCTTGCTGACCAAGATGTATGCATGTTACTTTCAAGTCACCACTTATCATCCAACCATGAGCCGAATAACCGATTTTTTCAACACTATTTCTAGTTTTTCATAGCTCTCTTTCATATGTACAGAATGGCCAACAGATATAGATGCATAAGTGTTACTATTGTGTAATAAAAAAGCTTTTAAACCAGGTTTGGAAGAATCAATAAACAGTCTCCAGTCTTCTTTTTTGTATTCAACACCAAACTCTTTGATGAGACCTGGAATGTCTGATCAGTACACTAAATCACCTTCTTGTTCAAAAAATTTCGAAAACTGCTGCTCTCTCTTCCTATACACATATATGCTAGTTCCAACTCCAAACAAGATCTTTCATTTTAGTCTAGAACCAAGCAATTCAGCTTTTTCTTTTGTTAACCCAAGATCCCTAACTAAGCCGTTAAGCTCAATCTGAGTAAACAGTTTAGGCTCTATATTTGCTGTAGCACATTGGAACTCTTCATCATCTTGCTCATCTATATCTATATCTGTTTCAGCAGTGCTGCCTACACTTCTACATCCAGCACAAATTATTTTACAATTTTATTTTTAGTATATAAAAGCTGTTAAATTCTGTAATAAATAAAAAAAAAATTAATATATTGATGTGCGAATGTGAAAAAATGGTAGGTGATACGGCTTAATAAGTGTCATATTTGGATTTAGCACCCTATAAGACAAGATAATAAGGTTTTAAGTAAACAAGTTTTTTCATCGTTGGCCTGTGTTATTATTTAAAAAAATAATTATCCCTAAATACTGATGAATATCACTCACGGCATTCTGGATCCCATGCGCCGCTTGGCTGGCAAGACGGGTAGGGCTTGGTGAGGCACAATCTCCTGCCTTCGCACCTCGTCATCCTGCAGTCGTCCTGCAGGCCGTTCCTGTGGACACACTGGCACCTATTCAAGAGGACGCTGGATCTAATCTGGAAGCGTGGCTCCTGGTTGGGATTGAACGGGGGCTTCGGTCGTAGAGCCTCTGGTGGTGCCGGCTGTGTTTGATTTTATAAAAGAAAAAATATAATTATACAGTTCAAAATAAAGAAACAAAAAAAAACATCTTATAGTACTTGTGGTTTCTACTCCTATTAATATAATAATATACAAAATTAAAATTTAAAACTATACACAATAATTCTCTGAGACATCTGGAAAGAAAATTGGCTGAGGAATTATATTAAACTTTTATTTTAGTACTACTAATAATATTGGCTTATCATCAAATACACAAATTCGCAAATTTACTTATTTTATAATTATTTGTACCAATGTAAATATTAATTAATGGAATAATAAAAAAATGTTTGAAATATAAAAACTCAACAGTAAATTGCCATCGAAAAACGTTAAAACAACTTTAAATTAGCAATATTGAGTCAAGTATTGGAGATATTTGTACTGTTTCTTGGATCTAGGTAAGGATACCACCTCTATAAAGGTTGCGTTCACCACTAAAATTCTTTCCATTTTTTAAAAGGATACTCACTTCCCTTAAATCCTTTTTATATGATACTGAGGGATACTACTTTCAGATCCGCCAAGAACTAAAATTTTTTAACTTTGATTTCTGCCATTCTTGTCCGTTTGAATATTAACTAGATTATTTCAGTTTTAATGGATAATTTCTTCCCTTTTAATTCTTTTCACATAAGATACTAAAATGACAAGAAACTGGCCTTCGTATTCCAGCTTAAAAATGCACAGGCTTCCAGCGAGGTGTCACGTGTGAACATCATCTGGCCAAACTCCAGGCTCATACCATCGAGCAGATGCATCGGAACAAGGCCATGGCGCTCAAGCCTTCGATTGCGTCTCGCACCCCTTGCTGCTGCACCGACTAGAGGAATTCCGGTTTCCCGTTGCCCTGTGCCGACTGATCGGAAGCTACCTCAGCGGAAGATCATTCGTTGTGCGGGTCGGTGGGAGCCTGTCCTCGCCAGTCCCCACTACCTGTGGTGTACCTCAGGGGTCAGTGCTGGGCCCAATCTCGTTCAACATGTTCACGGTACCAGTCGTATCCATAAAGCACCTTGAGGCGGTAGTGGCTACATACGCTGACGACATCGCGGTCTACGCGTCCAGCCTCAACCCCGGCCGGGCCCTTAAGATGGCTGAGAGGGCGACCTCCACCATCATCGAGGCGCTGAACTCTAGGTTTAGGCATTTAGGTGAACTCTAGAAAGACTGACGCCATAGTGATGTCCTTCAGTAAGCGCGGAAATCTCAAAAACAGTGGATGGCATCGAGCAGACCATCTGCAGCTCCATCGTATACCTTGGCGTCAGTCTCGACAGGCACCTCACCTATTCGACGCATGTCAGAAGCAGAATCGAGGCCCGGGCGCGGACATACCGCCTCCATCACCTCCTTACCTCTCCCCAGATATCCCTCAGGCTGAAACTCCAGATTTATAAGTCCATCATCAGAACCACCGTCCTCCACGGTGCTCCACTGCTGCATCATATGTACGAAACTACACTACGCGCCCTCCAGACTTTCCAGAACACCGTCCTTCGACGAATCGTCCGCGGCACCAGCCTTGAGAGGGCTATAAACACCCGGATCCTCGAGGAGCTGAGGATGCTTACGATCCCGGCCCTCCAGAGATGGCAGAGCTACAAATAAATCTTAAAATGCCGAAAGGCAATAAAAGATCCATTACCCTAATTTCCTTTTCTTTTGTATGAATTTATAATAAAGTCGGAGGTTAGAAAAAAAAAAATAATAATAAATCGTATTCAACTCTTTCTTAAACTTCAACATTTACTAGACAAATGTTCAAACCTTCCGATTAATTACACTCATTTACATGACATAAATTATACGTATTCGAACATGCGGAGTTGAACTCGTAGTCTCAATTAAGCCATCCAATTTGTCTAGAATCCAATCCTTATAATCCAAAATCCTTCGAAAAATGCTCTATGCTCCTCACTTTGTCACAAACTTATCTGTAAAGATCTTGATGTGCCATATGTTTCTCATTTAGACCAATCCAGATACTTTTCCTTTCATAGTTAAATCAATTACCATTAAAATTAAAAATTATTTCAGCTTGCCTCTCATCCTATTTCAGATAACCCTCTGAGGCGTCTGAAAAGAAGCTGTCCTCGTAACTTTTTAATATTGAACTTTTATTAAAGTCCTACCAATTGATAGTCGCTTTACAAGCTATTGACATGTCATTATGAGCATTATTTTTACATTTGAGGCTTGGAATTCAGAAACCAGCTAAATCCAATTTTCAGATTTTTTTTTTTTTTTTTCATTTTTATTGAATAGTTTTTCTACTAGATTATCTTTAAGTTAAAGGTTTCCATAAAAAAAAATTAAAAATAGACTTATCTGGCTTTAGAATTGTACGCTTTATGTAATAGGCGTATTTTTAGTTTATTGTTTATAATTAAAAATTTCAAGAAATAGCCAAAAAATAATAATAATAATTATAACAAATCCGTTTTATAGGACATTCTCTCCCTTCCTGCTAACTATTTTGAATTTTAGCTGTTGCTGGATTTTTGTTAGTTGTTATAATTGTCAGGGGGTTTGAAATAGTCTGTCGACCCCATTATGTCTATGTTACCGCGATTGAATATTAACGCTAATAAAAATTGGTTCGTCCTCAATCGGTCGATCCTTGTTTAATATGACATAACAAATAATTATATCACTCAACTGGATTCGAACCTGCGAAATTAGTAGTCTAGTACCTTATCTACTAAGCTAACGCTCCTCTTAAAAATAAAATAGTATATATATATCAGTTTCATTATTTGATTGCTATCTCTATAATCGTTAATTACTTATTTATGATTATAACGATTAGTAGTTACTAAAAAAAATGGAACAGTGATAATGTATTGTTTATGCCTGAGAAAACACATTTGCAGACATCAGAACAACTAAATAAACAATATAAATGTTAGTTCTAACTAAAATGATATCGATAATTGACCTATAAGGACACAATGGCCGAGGCAGACCAAACACTCAAGTCAGGCGATCCGCTATTCCATTAGAAGGCTGTTGACAAGTGTTACCTTCCCATTACTGCTACCTCTCCTACTAATATTACTATCGATGCTGATTCGATTACTACACAACAAATATTAATTCCCACACAATAAAATGGATATAATAGCAAGAGTCTTTAATGCGTTTAATATTACCATTCGTGGACAGTTTCACATTAACACCCGTTTTCGTATGAAAGCTTCCTTATTAAAGAAAACTATTTAATTAAAAATACTTTAATAGAAATATTAACCGATTCTTCTTTAAAATATTCTCCCAGATGAAACCATATTTTTTTAAATTCATAAACTGGTTTCAGGAAGATATAAAATCATAACCTGTTTTTTTGTTGTTTTTTTTTTTCAAATAGATATCATTTTTTTTACTAATAATTTCCGAGTTCCATGGTTAAAATCGGTCAGGATAGTAAAAACTTCGAAGTTTTCCAGCTTCTTTAATATACCCACAGTCAGCATTGTAACTTACGATTTCGTAAAGTCTTGCACTATTGCATAAGGGGATAGGTGTATTGAAAATTATACGATTATTCAGTCGGATTTATTATTTTTGGTTTTCTGTTTGAGTTTGAACACCATCCGTCTTTCTCCTCATAAAACATTTTCTAAGTAAGTTTTCGTTCAATGTTAATGAATATCTTGTACGTGACAGAACAATGCAATTATCTTTTCCTCTAAACCTAAAATTTTTGTGGTTTCAATTTAAAAAATCTAATAATGTTAATATTCTATGCTGAATGGAATCAGCTGACAAATATTGATATAGCCAACTTTGTCACAAAACATCGTATAGAACTCAAGAAGTTTTTGTTGCAAGAGTTTTTCTATTTTAAAATTTAATTTATCGAGTTATAATTCAGAATAGTATTTTTGAACTCAAGGTTCTGGATAATTTTAATAGCTCATCAGTCAGAATATTCGTATTTATTTATTTTTTTTTACTTTTTGGAAATCTCACCAAATAACCTTTACCCTTCGTCGTAAGCCCACGACTTCCTGTCCTACAGTATCCTTTAATGATATTCCACTAATCCCTGTAGAACAGATCCGCTACCTAGGACTCCACTTGAACAAACGTCTTACTTGGAATCCACATACAAGACTAAAAAGACAAGAAACTGCCCGTCGTTACAGATTACTTCAACATTTACTAGACAAACGTTCAAAGCTCCCAATTAATTACAAAAGACTCATTTTCATGACTGTGATTAGACCTATTTGTACGTACGGAGTTGAGCTTTGGGGCTCCACTGAACCAGCCAATTCCTCTCGTATCCAATCCTTGCAGTCCAAAATCCTTCGAAAAATCCTTACTGCTACTTACTATGTGACCAATAAACTTATCCATAAAAATCTTAATGTTCCATATGTTGCAGATTTAGCCCAAACTAGATATCTATCATTTCATAGTAAGCTCCATAACCACTCAAATCCCCTAATTTCTCAACTTGCTTCCCACGCTATTCCTGATAATTCTCCGAGGCGTCTGAAAAGAACTTTTATTAAAGTGCTACTGATGGGTAGTACTTTTCATGTTTTGTCACGTTATTGTAATAGTTAACAGCACTTTTAGTTGATGTATAAATTTTGTACAGTTGTAAATTTCAATAAAATGTTATTAAAAAAAAAAAAAAAAACTTTTTGGAAAAAAATTTTCTCTTTTCCTACATTACATATTAAATTCCATAAATTGAAAATGCCAGTTTACCAGGAAACTTTGTTATGATATGTTGAAATACGATATTGTTTATTTGAGGCACAATTGAATTTCAGAGAAGCGACCCAATGTAAATTTATTCAATTAGTTGATGGATTGATTACTACTCCACTCAGTGCTGAGGTTGGAACAAGTGAGCCAGTTCGTCCTATCTTCACGTTCCAAATTTCACTCATTCAACATTAAATTAAGTTAAATTTTAGTTGATTTAATTTTTGAGGTAATATTACAGCGATCACGGTAAAAACGGAACGTCAATTCCGTGATACAATTTATTTTCCACACTACCTATACAAAGTGGTTTGTGGCTATGATCACACTTAATAAAACGTTATACAAAATATTTAAAAAAACGAGATATAATTAAAAAACAAAATAATAATAAAAATATAGAATATCTTTTCAATCAAAACATCAACGTTATCATAAAATGCATAAAGATGGGTAATATTAAAAGGTAAGTTACATAAAATATAGTAAAACCTGTACCATAACAACCCATAAAGGTTTAGGGTTCAGTACTTAGGTAAGTATGTACTGTTACTGGGCCAACGGTTGCAAAAGGTTTGGCCTAAATATCGCTCAACCGCCACGTTTTTCCCTAATTAGGGGTACCCACTTTGTAGTGGCTGCGTGTGCCCCAGGAGAGTCTCCCGACCTCGAGGTCGAGCTACAACCGAAATAACAGTAAATAAATTTTCTGCTTTACATTGTTAAAGAAACAAACTGAATTGCAAGAGTTGAATGGAATAATTATGGAGTGTAAATGGAGAATGCCAGACAACTGATTTTGAGTAAAAAACTATTCTCCGATTTTAAATCGATTTTAAGTACAAAAATGTTGATAATACACAATGGAAAATTATTAGTTGAATTATTTTCTGTTTACCAATGCATGAATAAGTGACCATTCTTCAACAAAACAATTTATTTTTTTTCTTTTAAGTAACATAAAATTTTTGTTCCTTGTAAAAATTGTGTTCACCAATCGTATTTGCCCTGAGTCAAACTTCTCAGCCAGTTCCTCTGCCCTGTCCATCGCTTCCTTCTTTCAGCCACAAAATCTTTTCACCTGATGTGAAGCCTACCTTCTCCTCTCTGCTTCCAATTAAAATGTAATTTTTTAGTTTATTTTATCATTCCTTTTAACATGTTTGTGATATCTCAATCTCCGTCCTGCATTTCCATCATGATTTTCTTTCCCACTTCCACCCATTCTCTAATTATTTTAATTCTAATTTACTGAATCCTTGTCGTCCTCCTCCAAAAAATCCATCTCAACATCCAGGAATCTTTTGTCTGGGGTTTTTTTTAAAGGCCAAGTTGCGGAGCTTTATAGCATTACGCTTTTTGCCAGTGCCTTTTAAATTATGTTTTTCAAGATTGGTGTAGATGTTTCCATTCAAATGGACTGAATGTAGCGTACCAATACCTTTCGGTCTTTCGGGATTTTTTTCCTAACCGTCGGGAACACAAAATTAATAATCAAAATACTACTCATTTTAGTGTACTACCATTTCCCATCGTTCAGCGATTTGCTTGATCCCATTCAGATTCCACTCAGGGATGGCAACGAGTCAGCGATTAGTCGGGAAAAAGCGCCGTATTTTTATTTATTGATATTAAAAATAGGTTGAAACGAAAAAAATGGCCTTTATTGGTCATAATTATTATTTTAGATTCATGTCTACAGTTTGTTATTTAATTTAAAGAAAACTTTTTTTATCGAACTTAAAATATTATTATAAAATATTTTTATCGAAATATTATGATATTAACAAAAAATAAATTCGATTGTCTCTGTAATACCGAATAAAGAACTGATGCAACCTACTGATTATTTTAATTACAAATTTTTTGTTTAGTCTCATTAATAAAAACTATTACTTTTTAACTGAATAGTAAAATAAAGATAGTTAATTTAAAAGATTATTTATTTATCATCCGATAATCATGCATCCTGCCTTCGAAATATATTTAAATTTTGAAAATTTTACTAAATAACTTTGTGATCGGCAAAATTGATTCGTATTTATATTTTTTCTATCTGGATGTTTATTGGCACATTGTTTCAAAGCTCAGTTATGTTTAGAGAAACAAATCGCAATGACAAAAGGTACTCACTGCTCCAATATAGCGAACAATAAATCAAAGGCGTGGATGAAACTTGGACGCTACTACTACAGGAAATTGCAGTGCATTCAGTTTTGAATACATCACTTGTCCTGGCAGAGGTAGGCCGTAGGTCTATTTTACTATAGGAACTGAACACAGTTACATTTAGTCTATGGATAACTATAAATTGCTTATAACAAAGAAATCTAAATACAGCTTTATAAAATACTTGTAATTAGTTATAAACTATAATATATATTTACAACTTTATACATTATACAGGGTGTCCCAAATTTAAATGGCAAACTTCAGGAACTTATAGGAGACCGAAAAACTAAGACAAAAAATCCTTTAGAAATTAGCTCGTTTTTGCTTTCATTTTTATACTTATTTATTTACATTTATATTTATGTTATGTTCTTTTTAATGTAAATATTGCTCAAAATGTTGTCCTCTTGCACCAATGCAAGCATTACATCTAGCACTCACTTGATAAATTGCAGCTAAACATTGTTCTGATAATATTTGGTGCACTGCATCTATGATTCGGTCTCTTAATTGCTCCTTTGAGTTGATTGACACCGAATAAACTTTCTGCTTCAAGGTTCCCCGATACAAAGAAATCCATGGGTGTCATATCAGGTGATCTGGGTGGCCAAGGTACTACTCCTCCACGTCCAATCCATCGTTGTGGATAATTTATATCCAGCCAAGCTCGAGCAACTCTGCTATAATGAGCTGAACATCCATCGATTTGGAACCACATTTCAATCCTCCGCTGTAAGGGAATGTCATCTAAATAATTAGAAAAGTCGTTTTCCAAAAAATGTATAAATGTGATACCATTCAATCTTCCAGGTAAAAAATATGGTCCCACCAGTAATCCGTTCCAAATTCCAAGCCAAACGTTAATAGCAAATTCATGCTGAAACCTATTCTCTCTAATAGCTCTGGGATTTTCAAGAGCCCATACATGATAATTTCTTTGATTAACAATTCCTCCTCTTGTAAAGGTAGCTTCATCGGTCCATATAATTTTTAATGGAAATAAATTATCATCGCGAATTTTGTCAAGAAACCAGTTACTAAAATTCAATCTCTTGACATAATCTTGAGGTAATAAATTCTGAAATTTTTGAAGATGGTACGGATAGCGATTATCAACTTTCAAAGTTCACCATATTGCTTGCCGCGATATTGCTAATGCAGCAGATGCTCTTCAGAAACCATACACAAAAATCATATCAGCGTATTCAACATTAGAATATGTACGTGGCATTGTGGCTGATGCTATTCACACAAAAATATCTGAGTAACTGACTGAAGACTGATTTAGGAATTATAATCCTAGAAGGAAGCCAAAATGTAAACAAATAAAAGAATGTAAAGGATAACATTAAGTGTTTACATATCTCACTGCCTAGCCTGATGAACTTTGAAAGGTGATAATCGCTACCTGTAACGTTTTTGTTTTGTTTCTTTTTTTGCGATTTTCTCTAAAACTAAGCAAAAACGAGCTAATCTCTAAAGGACTTTTTGTCTTAGTTTTTTGGTCCCCTATAAGTTCCTGAAGTTCTGCCATTTAAATTCGGGACACACTGTATACAACCAGTAAATTTAAAGAGAATTATTACAATTATATGTCTGTAACATGTAAAGAACTATTCACTAGTAGCACTTCAATAGTTCTACATTGGAAGGTCTCTTGGCCATCTTCTGTATAGACGACTCAGAGGATTATTAGAAATGGATTCTGAGACTAGTGGATTCGATGGGTATGGATTTTACTATGAAAGTATAGGTATCTGGTTTGGACCAAATCAACAACATATAGAACATTAAGATCTTTGTGGGTATGATTTATGGCGCATAAACGAGGCACGGTACCGCAGTGGGTAAGGCTGTTGACTACCATGCTTCCGGGCCCGATTTCGAGTCCGACTAAAGGCAGACCCTTCTGGGGCACACCTAGCCTCGTAAAAAATGGGTACCCTTAATTGGGGGGGAGGGAAACCTGGCGGGAGAGCAAGTATTCTGGCCGAATTCTCCTCCTTTCACAACCGTTGGCCGTGACTCGGCTTCGAAATTGGGAGGCTTCTTGGGCTCACACAGCCTCTATAAAATGGGAATCCTTAATCGAAGGATTTTGGGAAAATCTCCTTCTTTCACAACCGTTGGCCCAATAACAGTACATCCTTATTAACAGTCTTTTGCACTTATTCCCCGCATTTCATTTTGAGTGTAGGTTACGAGTAACCTTATCAAAAGTAACAGCAGGTCAATGAGAGATCGTTTGACAGTTCCTGTTCTTAAATAATTAAATAAAAACCAAAAATTTTACAATAGAAAAAAAACAAAAAACATTATTTTATTAAGAGTGTGGCCAGAAGGAAATAATGTCCGAAAACATTTGTTGAAATAAGCTTTCTTTTTGATGTCTTTGTCATCGTAAGAATTCGCACTAATAAGAATCTACCATTCTGGGTCTTGTTCCACATTCTTTTCTATTGGGATACTTGGCTCAAGACCAGAATGATTCTACTCGCTGCGTGTGTGCTCCAGTAACTGGATCAACAATGTTTAGTGAACTCCTGAACACCATCGCTCACCTTTTTCGTTTACCTGTAATTTCATTTCCTGGCTGTTCTCACATTTTCTTGTTCGATGAAAAATACCTTTTTCTTGAAGAAATTCATTCCATTTTTCTTTTCTATTTATTCGACAAATTAAATCGATAAATGACATGTCGCATATAATAATAAATCACGAAACATGACAATGAAACGGATAAGATAACAAGTGATGTTGCTAAGCAATCATAAGTTTAATTTTAACCTGACAATTGATTTCTGGGAAATGTGGGGAATAAGTGCAAAAGACCCGTCCCATTTTTATGCACTTTTAATTCCGTGGCAACGACTATACCTTTTCTATTCTTGTTATTCTGATAACCATATCTACTATAATTTTCAATGATATTAAAAAATAATATAGTTAATTTATATATAAGCTCTAATAAAACTAAATTCGTGATGAACCCACTATTGGCCTGTAGACTTTTTTCCCGGACAGTGTGATCTTTTGGTCGCGAACAGATTCGAAGTACGGTCTTGTGATGAATGTGTAATCCACTCGGGCAGGAACAGACCCGGGCGGCCGTAGTCGGCAACATCCTCTTCCAACGAATCTGTTAAACAAGAAATACATATGTGTATTAAAAGTATTTACAACTAAGCTATGTTAGAAAAGACCCAGAACTTACTTTTGAGGAATTTGATCCCATGGACTGTAAATTTGGTAGTGTTTGGTATGCATTGAGTTAATTTTTTTTTTAATTTTTAACACATAAAATTTGGATTGAATGCCGGATTAAAAAAATAATTGATTGATCATATGATTGGTATACATATGGCTTAATAATCAACAGTTTTTCGAATTGTGCTTAATTCATTGACAAGATAAGTGGATTTATTTTTTTTAATTTTCAATCATTTTTCACAAAAGCCATCTTACTGACAACTTGTGAATTTATCAGGTATGAAGATATAGATATGGCGTGATTCTGACTAGGAGTTGTCCTGCGGTACTTCATACTTTAATAACGAATGTCGAAATTTGCTGTGTTTTCAACAAAGGCACTTTTGATTTATATGCATGCCGTTTTAGTTGTTCCGCATATGAGGCGTAGAATCCCAAATGTCAAATTTCCAGATTTTATTTTTTTTAAATAATTTTTTTACTGGATTACCGTGAGATGGAAGGTTTTATCCTGAAAATAGTTAAATCAAACATAAAACGGCCACAGAAAAAATAACATTTTTATAAATGGACTTGGAATTTTACATCCTATACCTCAAATACAATTGTATCAATAGTTATCAGTAAATAATTATAGGTGTTAATTTTGTTTTTAAGTTGTAAAGTCGAATGTTTGAGTATGAATGTAAGCTTTGGCTGAGTTTTCATTTTTTTCTTAATAGGTTAACCCCATGTTATTCACTGGTCTAAAGTCCGGAATCTACTGTCAAGCTATAGTACTAGCGGGCAAGCTTCATGTATCGAGTCGTGATTTGTTGTAATTTACTAGGGTTTTCCAGATATTATATTTGGTACACAATTTTGAGAATTATAGCTATCAAGTCTATGAAGCGTGAATCGGATTTTTATATCTTATAAAATTGATTTGTTTTTTGCCTGCATATATCAATTTAAGAATTTGTAACAATCTAACGAATTATTAAAAGAAGAGAAAGAGATCCTGGCCATAATTGTTTTGGCTAATAAAGGATTTTTCTCCATGGCTCACCTTGTGGAGAGTGGACTGGTAGGTCGCTCGACCAAGATAAGGCCCCATATGACCCTTATTAGAACGGTCGCAACATATGCATTTAAAACATGGGTACTTAACAAATCAGCTGCTAATAAGACTGGCATCTTCATGCGTAAAGTATTAAGGCGCATGCTAGGAACTGTGAATGAAAATGGGACGTGTTGTCTTAGAAAGAAAAGAGAGTTGAATGTACTGTATGACAATTTCAAGAATACAGTGTCTAAAAAGATTGGGACACCGCCTTAAAATAGATGGAAAAACTGTCAAAGGGCTTTTTCCAGGATTCTTAAAAAAATAGTCCAGTAAAAAAAATGTTCCAAAAAGCCGTTTTCAATAAAAAAAAAAATACCGAAATTTTATTTCTAACGGATCTTTATGTTTTTGCGTGCTTCATACCCAAAAAAAAAAAAAAAAAAAAAAAAAAAAAAAAAAAAAAAAAAAAAAAAAAAAAAAAAAAAAAAAAAAAAAAAAAAAAAAAAAAAAAAAAAAAAAAAAAAAAAAAAAAAAAAAAAAAAAAAAAAAAAAAAAACACGTGTTGGTCATGTTCTACAATTATTCCTAATTGTATAAGTTTGCGAAAAATGGTCAGATGTTTGGTTTTTAATTTTATAGATACTGGTTCCAGCTACAATTAATAATATATGAAGTTTTTCTTTTTATACCAAGATTCGTTTTCGCGTTATAGATAAAAAACCGAAAATAACTGATATTTTGGATTGTTTTGTGTGATTTTGGGAATGAAGCAGACGGCTGCCATGGTAGCAAACTTCGGATTCAGATTCAACACCCCAAAAACATAAAGATCCGTTGAGAATATAAGTCCGGCAGTTTTTTTCTTCACCGAAACCTTATTTTACTAAGCTGGAATAGAAGCTCAAATAAGGCCACAAAGTAGATGGAAATACAACGTCTCGGAATGCGTTTGTCGTGTGAGAAAGAAGAATATAACTGATACCATGCCTTAATTGACGAGGAAAAACCTCTCGAGGAGAATGGATTATATAATAAGACATCATTTAGGGGCGAGTATTATATTGAAATTAAAAACAAAAACTCTACGTCGAAGTCTTATTCTCTTGTGCATTGGGCTATAAATAAATTTTAGTAGTATTTCTAGTCTTTTGTTCGATTTTGACAATTAGATCAGAAGACATTTTTTCTTATGCTGTATATGGGCCAGAGGTAATGTGAGAAGTCTTCTTGGAAATATGTGTACACATAAACAATTGGAATGATAACGCCTTGAGGAGTAAATGAGGAGTAAAGTTTGGATTTTTATTGAATTTATTGCATTTTTAAAGTCAATTTCTTTAAAATCTGGACGCCCAATATTCTAATCACCGTTGCTCACTAATCTCTCTCTTTAATATATTTTTTATTTAACCTATACAAAGAAAGTGCTGTCCTATAATTCATAACGAAATTCATTCGAAATTCATAACCCTCTGAGCTGAATCTTTGACTTATTTATTAAAGGAAATGTATCTTTGAACACGGCAGGTAAACTGGCCTACAATGTAACCGTTGGCAACCGTCAGTAAGCAACAGGTGGTGCAACAGCTCCCGCCCCGTGGAAAATAATATAAAATACGAAATGAATTTATTAATTCCTTAGCTAGTGGAAATATTTACGATCCTCTCGTCGTCGTAATTATTAAAAGTCATACTAGCCTCTATATAATAAATGGGAGAAAGGTATGAGGATAAATAAAGAGCCAGATGTTAAGAGTTAATTTTCGTCGGAAGTGGAAGACGAATTGGCAGGGACCGAGGGGGAAACAATTAGAGGCACATTTATTTCTGCTAGGCCTTAAAGGAATTAGGGCCCTTAGTCAATTTCGAGTGGCTGCTTAAAATACAGCCGCCCTTTTGCATCTTAAACTCCTCCCTCGGTCTTGGCTTTATATAAATGTTTACCTTCCATTGGATTCTCCTCTTGTAAAATATACTTCTTCCCGCCCTCTCCTTTTAGGAATTTAACTCGACTTGTACTATTTGCTAATTTGACTCGACTCAATTTTTATTATTTTTTTTATTATTAATGTTATAATTTAAAATACCAGAAAAATGTAGAAATATAAAGCAAAATGATTAAAGGTGCTTTTTCCAAACAGTTTGCTTATACAGGTTTTTAATTGAAACTTTGTTTGGCACAACTCCTAATTTATTTATTTAGCTGCCTATAACATGTTTCGAGGCTTTAGTCCCATCTTCAGGTTTCTCATTTGCTGTGGTTCATGCACATTGTCCACTATCATTATACAGGTCCTTATTAAATAAATTAGTAGTTGTGAAAAAAAAAAGTTTGAATTTAGAACCAAATCTCCTGCATAAATTGTTATTCAATTATACAGGTTTATTCAATAACGATGTTAATGTCTCTACAGGCAGATGAAGCATTGCCATGTTGATATAAACTGTGCAACAATGGCGGACAGCCCTGTGACCTTTAAAAATCTTTAAATACTGGCAGATCTCAGTATACTGCCCTTAAGTGTCCAATGAAAAGGAGTCTACGGGAAGAGGAAGTGTCCTTTTATAAGAACGAAAATATAAAATAAATTTTCAAATGGACGAAAACTTATTTGTCGGTAAGAAGTGGCCTATGATATCCTTCGGCCGTCAAAAATTGGCAGATCTGAAACCATTATACTTCTCTGGCTTTAGAAATCAGATAAAACCTATTTACTTAGACCTGAATGGCACAATCTAATTGGAGTTGGTTATGCTTCACATGTCATTGTTTACCTTTTATTTTTGTATTCCACGGCAGTTTTAATCATTTTTTTGCTATAGAGGTGTGAATCAATTACTAAGATAAAAATTAAAAAAAGTTTGCGATGTTTGAACTGGTGGGTGGTAATAGCAAAGAGGAACTTTTGTGAATATACAGGGTGAGTATCTCTTAGTGTAAAAAAAAAAAAATTGGATGAAACTAGATCAAAAATGTAGCAAAATGCCGCAAATCTCACTTTTCTATTCCAACCCGTTGCAGATATAAAATAAATCAAATGCTTTTTTGAGGAAACCACGCTTTTATCCATAAAAGCTGTAATAATCCCCATTTTGTTTAAATATTTTTCAAATTTTGACCACATTTTCGGATTTAGCATTAAATTTTCTAAAATAGCCGGGTATCTGTAACCTTGAATTTTACAAACTTGGGATCTAAAGAACAGCTTGATCTTCATCATATTTGGGGAAGTCACAATGACACGAAACAAGGAATGCATGAAACAAGATGGCGACTAGGCTTAAACGGCAGTCATGAAGGGCACGACCCGCCCCTATAGAATCCAGCAAATAGAAGCAAAAAAGAAAAGAAGCGTCTGGAAAATAAATGAATCTCAAAAAAGCCATACAAAATTCCAATATAAGACTGAAGAACACCCACCCTATCAGCCACTAACGAAATTAAAGGGTTATCTACATTCAGAAACAATGACACTACAGGTACCGGTCATTTAATTTTCTAAAGTTTAAGACTTATTACAAACATTACGACCCGATAGTAAAGACGGTTCTCCACCACAATTGGAAACTAAAACTATGTAAGACCCCATTGAAAAAATTAGTTGTTAATGACGGGGCTATGGAAAATTTAGCCTAAATATGGCAAAAATACTTGTAAAACATAGTGTAAGGTTTGGAATTGAGTCCATGTAATAAAAAAGAACTTTCAAAGACGTTTTTAAAACTTAAAACGTACAAATGAGGGGGCTGCCGGAAAACATTTAGTGTGCGCAGTTCTTAATTATTGAGGGGGCTATAGTTACACGAGCCGATAGAAATAGCATGTGGCGGAGTGGCCCCTATTATTTCCAAATCCACCTGAAACACACCGTTATTACAATTCTGAAGATACAACATGTTCCTAGAGGCTTAGCCGTCGAAATCGAACAGATAGGTATTCCATTGACATTAGTACATGTTTACAAACGCACAACAGAGAACTTAAAATAAGGAGACTTGGACAGTATTTTTAAATTGACATAGGAGCGTAGTTGCCCAGGGGGATTTCATTCCAACCCATTCGATGGAATTTTAAGAAGATCGGGATGGTACAAACATTATGGATATGCGTCAACATAATATACAAGGAATAAATGCACCGGATAAACCCCTACCCTTATCCATGATAGCGCCGGAAACCAATGTTATAGACTAGTTTTTAACCAAACTATAAAAAACAATAAATAAATGTCACTCAGGCGGGAGACTAAACCTCGATCAAAACCCTCTAGCACCCAGATCAAACTCCAATTAAAACATACAATACTAATCAGAACAACCAATACAGAAATAAACTGGAAACAATACCTAAAGAAATAATAAAACCAAAACAACTTGCACCAACTTCACGCGTTACAAAGGAACGATTTTGAAAAAGCGTGGAACATTTCCAAAAGTGTATAAGTCACACTAGTCGCACTATAACAGCAAAGTGGAACCGCATAATTAATCGAAAATGTAATACTACAAACATCTCATGATTAATTTTTTTGATCAAACTAAGAATAGTAGACGTAAAACACAACAAACCTAAAACATTCAAAAAAATCGACAGATTACTTATCGAAAAAAGACAATAAACTAATATTTAACGACAAAGAAATAGACATGGAGAAATGTTCGTCAGTAAACCAACCGATAAATCTTGATTACTTAAACGCACACCATTTTTCGAAAAAACTATCCACAATACGTCAAATCTCACAAAAACTTGCAAATGTAATAAGCTTTCGAATGATATGTTAAAAGCAATGATTATGTTTCGATTTCATGAAGAAATTTACTTTTAAAACCGAAAAATCATGGTGTTCTTATTTCGCATACAAATCAGTTACTTGTGTAAATAAAACATTGTAACTTTAATGGACTATACTTACCTTAATGGAAATGTGCATTTATACATAAACTCATCATCGAATTAAAAAGAAAAGAAAAAAATTATTGTTTAATAGAAAATAAAGGAAAACTGTCAATAAAGTGACACTAGATCAGAGGATCTTATGTTATTACATTTATTTATTTATTATTATTATTTAGGATTTATTTTATTAGATTTTCAATGCAATGTTTATAATCTAATGATAATGAACCTCAACCTCAAATTTGCCGTTAGCTTCTGGATGCCGATTGAGTTGA
This sequence comes from Euschistus heros, assembly GCA_003667255.2. NCBI lineage: Eukaryota > Metazoa > Arthropoda > Insecta > Hemiptera > Pentatomidae > Euschistus > Euschistus heros. Next base: position 1,294,808 of record RCWM02000297.1, read on the forward strand.
AAAATACCACTTTTTGAGGTGAATTTTATGGGCAAATGAGATATTCTAAGAGATACTCACCCTGTATTATACATTTTACAAAATTTAAATGCATTCTATCCGCCTAAGCGAGTAACTAACAATTTGTTAAATTAAATTATACAGGGTGTCCCAGACATAGTGTAAAAAAAAAGGGTAATAATGCAAACTAAACGGGGTAGAATGGCGCAAAAATGAGTGTCCTATCTCAATTTTTTGAGGAGATAGAATTTTTTTCGTTTTTATTTTTAAAATCTTACTTTTTTTTTTCTGAAAAATTACAGTTTTCTCTACTTTGTTTTAGCGTAGAAACTAAAACGATGATATTTTCTTACTCAGCATTAAATTTTCTAAAAGATGAAATAGGTTTAGTTAATTTAAATTTACTTTTAAGGGGCCTTTTAACGCGCAAAACACAAAACATTTATTAAAACTTAAATTTTTAATATTTTTTGAAAATTCCCCACTCCTCACTGGAGAACCCTAGAAGCCGTCAAATTTCTCAAAAACTGCAGAATTTAGTTAGCTTTTTATTGGTGTAACTCATGATACAATTGCACTTCACATTTGAGTCTAACAGACGTTTTTCTGATGAAAAACACGCTAGAGAATAAATACTTGATTGCTCCACATACCTACTAGATTGAATAAATGTATTAGTTTTTTATCACTTGTCCATATGCATGATGGATAAAGAGTTGTGAAGGTGGCAAGCCCTCCCTCCCCCCCCCCCCCCCAAAAAAAAAAAACTTATTTATAGGGAGTTAAGGGGGGGCTAACCAAATTCTTGCTGATTACCTAATGTTACATAAACGTACTTTTTTTTTAAATATAAAAAATAATAATTTAGGATTATTTGAAGAAATTAAATACTAATTAAATACCTATTGGGCCTTAGATGTAATTAAATATTATTAGATGTAAGAATGAGGATAAAGAAAATTGTCCTTCTTGCGTGGTCAGATGTAAACTCACTAGTCTAAATTAATAGAACTTTTCTCTTTCTGAACTTGCCATGAGGTAGAATGTTTTTTTCTTCATTTTTTTTAAGACTAGAAAGAACAATGTATGAATTCTAAATAATGTAAAAAGGGTGATAATAATCTAAAATAAAAAATAAAAAACTCCTTAGTTTAAATTTTAAAAATACTTTCTTTAAAATAAATTAAATTTTTTTCTGCTCATCAACTAAAATTTGAAAAATTTTACATAATAAATGTTGAAGATTGCCACCTTCACAACTCTTTATCCATCATGCATATGGACAAGTGATAGAAAACTAATACATTTATTCAATCTAGTAGGTATGTGGAGCAATCAAGTATTTATTCTCTAGCGTGTTTTTCATCAGAAAAACGTCTGTTAGACTCAAATGTGAAGTGCAATTGTATCATGAGTTACACCAATAAAAAGCTAACTAAATTCTGCAGTTTTTGAGAAATTTGACGGCTTCTAGGGTTCTCCAGTGAGGAGTGAGGAATTTTCAAAAAATATTAAAAATTTAAGTTTTAATAAATGTTTTGTGTTTTGCGCGTTAAAAGGCCCCTTAAAAGTGAATTTAAATTAACTAAACCTATTTCATCTTTTAGAAAATTTAATGCTGATTAAGAAAAATATCATCGTTTTAGTTTCTACGCTAAAAAACAAAGTAGAGAAAACTGTAATTTTTCAGAAAAAAGTAAGATTTTAAAAAAAAAAAAAAAAAAAATTCCATCTCCTCAAAAAATTGAGATAGGACACTCGTTTTTGCGCCATTCTACCCCGTTTAGTTTGCAGTATTACCCATTTTTTTTTTTACACTATGTCTAGGACACCCTGTATAGAAATATTTCAAGTTTTAATGTCAGTTTAAAGTGGCTTTAACAATCTGCATTTTTTCTTTAAAAAACGAACTATTTTATTGAATAAATATTTCACTTACCGATAATAACTATTATGGATGATAATGAATCCATTAATTCGATATTCCAAACTTCTTTGAAATGTTGAACAAAGTTTTATTTGAGTACTACCCACATATTGGGATAGGTAAGGCACTAGTTCTGGGAAGAGTATTTTATGCTGCATTGTAAGAAGAGGTTTTTTCTTTAATGCGCTCTGCTGTCTTAGTAAAAAAACTCAGACATTTAAATTAAATAAAAAACAAATGAATCACAGAAATTTAAGTATGTTGTGTTATCATTACAAAAGATTTTTTTTTTCTATTCATCTCTAGACCAATGTCTCAATAATGTCGAGAATTGTTATCTCTTTCCAAAAGTCTATTGCAAAGCCCGACCGCTACGAATTTAAACGATCTTTGTCTCAAAAATCTTTGAGTTTCTTTGAAATTAATTTTGAGATTGATGCAATCCCACTGATCCCTTTTGAACAGATCCGCTATTTAGGACTCTAACTAGACAATCGTTCAACTTAGAATCCACATATAAGACTAAAACTACAGGAAACTGCTTGTCGTTTTCGACTTAATCAACATTTACTAGACAAACGTTCAAACCTTCCAATTTACTACAAAAGGCTCATTTAATGACAGTTATCAGACCTATTTGGTTACATAGAGTTGAGCTAAACTAAACTTTATAAGTCTTTCCATATCCATCCTTACAATCCAAATCCTTATTTTGTTACCTATAAACTAATCCATAAAGACCTTTATGTCCCATATGTTGCTGATACAGCCTCAACCAGATAGATGATACCTTTCCTTTCAACGTAAACTCTATAACCACACTAATCCACTAGTCTCTCAACTTGCTTCTCACTCCGTTTCCGATAATCCACCGAGGTGTCTGAAAAGAAGATGGCCTAGAGGCCTTCTAGTGTAGAATGTTTGTTGAAAAGCTACTGATGAGTAGTTCTTTTTAAGTTTTGACAAGTTACTGTAATCATTATCAACACTTTTACTTGATGTATATATTTTGTACAGTTGTAAATTTTAGCAAATGGATTAAAAAAAAAAAATGCCAACTGTGAGCGGCCATACAAAATGTATAAGATTTATTTAAGATTTAATTTTCTAACTATAATTAATTTATTCTAAAGAATAAAATATCCCTAAAATAGAGGGATTAATAAATTAATTGAGAATAACATTTAAGAGTACCAGCAATATGAAAATAAATTTACTCTGTTATAGAAGAACTATAAATAGAGATACTCACAGAGAATATCTATAAGTGAGACCAAACAATATTATTTGGTACTACTATCACAAAAAGTGGAAAAGGATCGGAAAAAAAAAGTTAAAGAGGAAAGGGATAAGGGCGAAGCGAAAGGTAACTGTACTTGGATACGATTTTCATCACGTAGTCACAGTTTAGGAAAGCTTTTGTATCTGACTCTGTGCCCTGAATTCGTATCTAATCCGACCTCCTGGATGCTGGTAGATCGGCTGTCTTTATGGCCTCCCCCTGTAACGACTATAGTCTCTCAGAGAGGAACACAGATGAGAGCTCCTTTGTCTCTCTCACCAAACTGCCTTCTGTCGAAGAATACCTCTTATCCGCTCTATTGCCAATGTCCATTCTGTGGGAAAGATGTCATTTATGTACACTAACTTAGTTTTAGTTACATATGTATTAATTCAAATTACCATAAAAAATAGTGCTGGATTTTAGATAGATCAGTTTCTTAAATATAATTTAATATATTGTACATATATTGAAAATTTTTTATCGCTTTTTAACCAACTAGAAAATATATAAATGAAACTGAATTCCAAACCTTCAGTGAACTCCCACGTCTTGCCACTCCAGTAAGAGTTAGGTAGTAAAACAGTTCCTTAATTTTCTTCTTTTTTTTTTTTTTTTTTTTTATCTGGCTTAATAGATCCATTCGCACAATATCTACAATAATAAATAAATATAAAGAAGAGAACTAAGAAAAAAAAAATGAACCTCATGATATATGATAGGTACAATAAAGAATAAAAAAAAAAAAAAAAAAAAATAAATAAGATATAATATTACAATAAGATATCAAAACTTGAAAAGAACTACTCATCTGTAGCACTTCAATAAAAATTCTACACTAGAAAATCACTGGTTTATCTTCTTTTCAGACCCCTCGGAGGGTTATCGGGAATAGAGTGGGGAGCAAGTTAAGAAACTAATGTATTTGAGTGGTTATAGAACTTACTATGAAAGGAGAGGTATTTAGTATGGGCTTACTCAGCAACATATGGAACATTAAGGTCTTTATGGATAAGTTTATTGGTGACAAGGTAAGAAGAATTTAGGAGTTTTCGAAGGATTTTAGATTGAATACGACATGAATTGGATGGTTTAGTGGAGCCCCAAGGTCAATTCCGTACGCCCGTATAGGTCACAGTCATGTAAATAACTCATTTGTAATTAATTGGGAGCTTTGAACGTTTGTCAAATAAATGCTGAAATAGGTTGTAACGACGAGCAGTTCCTTGTCGTTTTATTCTTGTATGTGGATTCCAAGTAAGACGTTTGTCCTAGTTAGCAAATCTGTTCAACATGAATTAGTGGAATAATATAGTAAAGATTAAAATAAAATTATAAGTTAAAAATTTGTTCATACTTTAATTACAATATACATACATCTAAGGGATCCCCTAACCAGACTTGTCTCTTAACTGATTGATCTTTTAATTTACAAAGAAAGCAACCCAGTGGAGAGTGTGAGAGAGCGCTATAGTACAGCCACACATAGGTCGATAATCTGGCCATTGTCAGAACTCCATGTAGAATTTTATATTAAATATGGTTTCTTAATAAGGTAGATATTTGTTCCTATCGTTTTGATTATCCTAGAACCATTATTAAAAACGTTTGTGTGTGACCAGTTATTTCTACAACTTTTGTCATTTCATTCGTAATTCAGCAGAATTTCAAGATATTACATTTTTCAACAATTGTAAATTACAAGAAATAACTTGAAAAATTTAAATTCTGTTATTTCGGCTGCTATATATATAAATATATATATATATATATATATAAATATATATATATATATATATATATCCACTATAAAGTAGGTACCCTTAATAGGGAAAAACCTGGTGGCTAAATTTGATTTCGGGCAAATCGTCCCTTTCACATCTGTTGGCCCAGCAGCAGTAGATCCTTGCCGAAGCACTGAACTGAAGGCCCTTCTAGGGTGTAGAGGAACTTACAGGTTTTGATTTTTTTTTTTTTATTAACTGTTTTTTATTATTATAAATATATATATATGCTAGGATGAATCCAAAATTATGGTTTTGAGAAGGAATAAACTTGCTCGCCCCTCGCCTACGCGTTTTTGACAACCTCTTTATAGCCTTCAATATAATAAAAACGCTGTCGTTTTTATTATATTGAAGGCTACACCCTCGAAACCGTCACAAGTTTTCATTATTTAGGCGCCTGGATAAACGAACAAATGAGGATGAAAATGAGGAAATTAAGAGTCGGATAATATCAGCCAACAGAGCCTTCTTCTCCATACAAAGCATTGTGGGGAGTAAACTTACCAGCCGCGCAACCAAGATAAGACTGTACAAGACTCCAGTCCGACCGGTAGCCTCGTATGCCTGCGAAACATGGACTACTAATAAGTCAGTAGCCACGAAACTCGACTGTTTCGAAAGGAAAGTACTGAGGCGTATATTTGGACCGATAAAGGATAACGGTATTTGGCGGGGAAGGAAGAACTGGGAGCTATACGATTTGTATGGCGACTTTCCAATGACGATATTCCCAAGTCCAACGGCTAAAATGGATGGAGCATGTATACCGGATGGGTGAGAACATAACATGCTGAAAATTGTTTTGGGATAGACCGGATGGAGTGAGACCTCGTGGAAGACCGAAGAGAAGATGGTTTGATGGCGTCCCCGAGGACTTAAAATTATCTAAAATATATCTAAGGTGAGCAGCTGATCAGGGCGACTGGAGGAAGGCTGTTGAGCAGGTCAAGGACAGCTTCATAGTGTCTGTTGGGTCAATGAAGAAAGAATACATGCAATTATTATCAATTACTTCTTTTATTTTATTTTATTTTTTTCTCTGTTTCTAGTTTCCTTTTTGTTACCTCATTATGTAAGTTTAATTTTATTTATCTTGTATTATTTTGAAAATCTCGAGGCTAGATACATATATCACTTTCTGTTATGTAATATTTATATGGAACATTATATAAATAGAATAAAGTTTTCTTTCTATTCTATTCTATTAGAAATATATGCTGTAATTCAGTTTTGAAGTTATTCTTTTTTATTCAGTTATTTTTTATACCCAAACGAGTGTCCTAGAGAGTGAATAGATAGTGAGCTACGCCATGAACCGGATATAGAGCCGGGTTAGGTGTAGCTAAGAGGAAGCGGAAATGTATCATATAAGTTTGAGACGGGAGTAGATTGCCGATTCAGCAGGGGGATCCCGAGGCTCGTTAAGAGCGGCTAAAAGATTACAAGAGATGGAGGAGCAAGAACGGTTATCAGATTGGCCCAGAACTCCGCTGATATCAATTTGTTCCGTTGGGTGTTAGTTTGATTTAAGGTCGGCCGGCGGATTCAGCTCACGAAGCGAGCCCCAGTGGAACACGTAGCATCCCGCCCCTCGCCTACGCGTTTTTGACAACCTCTTTCTAATTGTTCCACCGCCTATACATATAGATATCTACTATACACTATAAACTATATATCTTCCCTACATACAGATGCATCAACTTGCTCAGTATTTTATCGCCAGTGTTCAGTATCAACTGCTACCCGCTATCCCAATGGAGTTGCTGAAAGTTTCGAGAAAAACTTTGCTAGGAGAGAGGAAAACAATTTATCAAGCGCTGCTGAAACACATTCCTCTAAATTCAGCAATCCTATTCAATGAATAAGTTTTAGTTATCAAAATTCAGCATTTTGCTTCGCACTTATTAATTTATTAAACATGGCTACAATAATATCACTATAACAAATAGTACTTATAACAAGTGGTAAGATTTGAAATCAATGGTTGTTACCCAGAGACAGCTTAAAATTATACATTAATGTCCTCCATAGTAGATTAACTCCTATCCTCTCAGCACTTTGAGTTTGACCCTTTAGACCAAAAATCAGTACATGATTTGAATATCTCATAACCAAAAAAACATAAAACATTAGAAAAGGACTTTCTGTCTAGGAATAATAACCCCGTTAACCGCGAGTCTGACTGTTTTAAAAGTCCTATACTTAATAATCTCCTCGTGTCCTCAACCTGAGCAATAAAACATTATCGAAAAATGAAAATAATTTCCTTGACAAAGGCTTGAAACATACTATAAATTATAAAAAGAAAAAGTAAAAAAAAACATACAAGATGTTCCCTTACTTACACAAAAAATCTAAATTAAGTCCCCCAAAACAAACTTATATTATATAAAACAGTTATTCGCGCAAAGATTACATATGCCTCACCTGTGTTGAGCTCAACTTGTGCATCCAACTACCGTAAACTCGAAAGGATCCAAAACCTATCTATGAGGATCATCAATGATAACCTTCGATTTACAAAAATGATCCACGATCTCAATCTTATTCCTATATTAATATAGAGATACGATTATATATACGATTATAATTATTTATTTTTCTTTGTTGTGTGGTTTTTTTTTTTCTTATTTTTCCTACTGTTTAGAGATAAACTTTGAATTGTAAAGCCTATTTCCTATTAAATAAAATTATATTAATCATGTAGAGCATGTAAGCCGGAACATGAATACTTAATATGAGTTGTAAGTTGTAAATAAAGTATTGTTATTATTATTATAATTATTATTATTATGCAAAGAAATACTATAAATTCACCGGTAACCATACAAGCATTTGAAAACCTTGCCTTCGACAATTCCGGTTTAGGCAAATATGCCATTGCAATAAAAGTGGCGATTAATTCATCAATCCTAATTATATTGATCCTTTTATAGCTTCATACCTCAAGTGATCGCTACAACACGTTTTGGGAAAACTATTTTTGAACCAGTTAAAGATTTGCTCCACATGTAATCTCATTTGGATATTATTTGTGGCTCCACATCATGATGTCCACTTTTTTAATTTCAATAATGTTATGTATGTATAATTATCAACTATCAAAATTCAGCATCTTACTCTTTATTTATTGATTTAATTAACATAACCACAACATGTTCCGGGAAATCCAAGCGTTGCTCTAGATGGTTCTAGCCTGAACATGTGGAAAGGATTTTCCCGAAACATGTTGTATTGATGTTTAAGAAATTAATAAGTAAAAAATGTTGTAGAGGTATTTAATAAATTAATAAATAAATAGTAAAGTGCTAAATTTTGATGATTAATAATTATACCTCTTAAACAATATTGAAAAAAAAGTTTACATTAAAAAAACAAAACATTTTCTTACTCTTAATACGCAAGTTTACTAATATACTTTATTATGTAAATAAAGAAACAAATATAAAAAAAGAGATATATAAACATAACGGATGGTTCTATACTGTTAGGGATAGAATTGGATTTATTTTTCTGTTTTTTGTAACGTAATCCTTTAATATGCTTCAACACTCTCCTTAAGGTTAGCTTTTATAATTATCCAAATTTAACTATGAAGTTACCAATGATTATAAAACCAGGTATCAACCAAATGCCGTCATCAATCAAACCATCATATGTTTATAACTTCTCCAAATTTGAGAATTCCTCCTCAAACACTTACCTAGTTAACCCAAGATCAGACAAAACACTATTTTAAATCGATCAACTATCTTAATTACATTTATAACCAGCTATGTTTTCTAATTTTCAAATTAGTATAAAATCTGTATATTTGTTGTGTCCTACGAAATAGATGAAGGTAGGAAAAAGTCAGTCATTGCGAAAGAGGAGCCAGTGATTTTTTCGGTTCTCCGAGGAAAATTAAATTAAAATATTGTTTTAAGTTGACTGTTGATGAAAAGAGGCAGGACATTAAGGGATGCAAATGACAGGAGTGGAACAAAAGGCACAGTTAATTGGCGGGCGCGGGACAAAGAATCTTATCAACTGGGGCGAGGCTTATCACAGCCCCTATTGGTCTTATTGGCCTCCCCAAGGTTCCACTTCCCAGCCCCTGTTTTCGCTGGGGGAGGGGCTCTATATCTGTACCTCTTGGGTAATAATTCAAGTATAATTGGGTATAATATTGGGCATCATTTAGTTATAACTTGAGAGTGCTTCGAAGATTGATAATAATTAAATTAATTTCTTATTGGATAGTATTTAGATTTTATTTTTAACGTGGACCCTTTTGACATATTTCATTGACTACTCCTAAATACTCTTGTTCTTTATATAAATAGTAAGTTGCTCTCTAGAGAAATGTACAATAATAATTTCTATAATTTTAGGAACATATTAATGCAATCTTGCTTATACAGGGTGGGTACCCCTTAATGTAAAAAAAAAAAAAAAATTGTTGAAACTGGTTCAAAAATGAAGAAAAATGCCGCAGATCTTACCTTTCTATTCCAATTCGTTGACGATATACGACAATTCAAAGACTTTTTTGAGGAAACCACGTTTTTTGCCATAAAAGCTATAATATCTCCACTTAGTTTAAATATTTTTCAAGTTTTGACCACATTTTCAGATTTAGCATTAAATTTCCTATAAGAACAGAGTACATGGAACCTTGAGAATAGCCTTATTTAGGTCATTTACAATGTCTTTTATTATTTCAACGCTCACCGTTTTTTGAAAAACTATCCGTAAATCTCACAAAAAAACTTGCAAATTTTACCAGCTTTTGAATAATGTGTTATAAGTTATGATTCTGTTTCGATTTCATGGACTTACTTTTTTACTTTTATAACCGGAAACACATGACGTTTTCAAGTGGCATCACTTACTTGAGTTAAGAAGATATTATGATAATTGTTTTACGTAAATATGTATTTTAAACATAATAAACCCTTCATTAGAATAAAAAGCAAAGTATTTTATTTTTTAGTTGAAAATAAAGGAAAGCTGTCAAAAAAGCGACACTAGATCATAGGATTTTATGTTAATTAGATTTATTTATTTATTAATATTATTTATTATTTATTTAATGAGATATTTACGGCCCAATGATAATGAACTTTGGCCTCATTTTTTCCGTTCGCTCTGGAATGCAGATGATATTGAAGAATACCACTTTTTGAGTTGAATTTTATGGACAGATGAGTCTGTTGATAGGTACTCTCCCAGCATATACAATGGCTTAATGATAATCAACTTCTATGTCGTTATAAAACACACACACACACACACACACACACACACACACACACACACACACACACACACACACAGACAGATATATATATATATATATATATATATATATATATATATATATATATATATATATATATATATTATGCATTCCCTTATTGAATATATTTTCATTATTGCGTTTTGACTTGTAACAATTATAAAACCTCTCTTTATAAAACTAATAATGAATAGTTAGTCTTGATGATTTGATATTTTTCCCCTTTAATTTATCATTAATAAATACCTATTCCATGTTCAATATTTAAAATACCATGTTTTAGTTAAATTTAACTTAAAAAAATATATATTTTCCTTTTTCTCCAAGAGTATAATATTAGTCAAATCTGGATGGAAGAACATAACATTATGAAAAGGCAAGGGAAATCAAATAAGCCTAGAAGAGGATGTAGAGCCAGCTGTAAATTCCGCCCTGACAGAAGAATGGGCTGAGCTTAGCAGAGCCCATAACTGCTGCGTGGCCAGCCCATGAATGGGAGTGTTAGTCGTTCGGGGTTATCCACCATCCCCATTTAAGTCCCCCTTTGTCTTCCAGTTGTCCCAGGACCTTCTTACATCCCATAATAATGAACTACTGCAGAACTGGGTTTATATATTATTGAGGTGGATGGAGTATACATTGGGTATACATGGGTGTCAATTATAATAGAAAATACTCTAGTAAATATGTATACCGTTAGTACGATTGTAATATCTACAGGTGTGTAAGAATATATTTACAATATAAGAACTCAAATACATACATATTTACATTTACTGATATTAAAATAGCATTTTGTGATATATATAATAAAAGTAATAATATTAATAATAATAATATCTAAAAATTGCCTAAAAGGATGTGCAGAAAAAGCTTCTGGGAGTATAAAAAAAAAGGTTGAACCTCATATTAAAGACGCAGTTGTCTGGAATGCTAAAAATTAAAGTCATCAACGCCTGGGCTATACCTGCTTTAAGTTATAGCTTCGGTGTGTTAGATTGGTCCAACACAAGCCTGCAAGACATTGACCGTATGGTAAGAACGACTCTAACCAAAGAAAGGGCCCACCATCCGATATCCTCCACAGCTCGGCTGTATTTGCCAAGTAAGGAAGGAGGACGTGGATTACTAATATGGAGGAAGCGTGCCGAAAGTAAGAATCGACCCTACGTCAATATTTCCTCCCAAAAACCAAGAATATTCACCTCGCAATGCAAAGGCTGGATAATGGTAAAACTCCTCTTAATTTGAGCAGAACTGAAGACGTCGTGATCATTTCAGAAAAAGAACGTATAACAGAATGGAAGAATAAGTCTCTACGTGGAAGGTTCTACAACCAAATAAACGAGGCCAGCGTTGAAAAGCAAGAATTATTAATATGGCTAATAGATGGGAGACTGTTTTCAGAAACGGAAGGCTTCATCATGGCCATCCAAAACCAAGTAATTGCCACGAGATCCTACAGGAGACACATTCTTAATAACACATCCATTTCGGACAAGTGCCGACTATGTTCCGCGACACTGGAGTTGATCCAGCATATCACTGGTGGATGTGTAGTACTAGCCAATTCGGAATATCTCCAAAGGCACAATAATGTGGCTAAAATTGTGCATCAGTCCATAGCCCGGAAGTTGAACCTATTAGAGAAACAAACACCATATTATAGGTTGTCGATATCGCTAGGTTGCCATACCGATAGGTTGCTTTAAAATGGGCCTCTCAAGCTATATTGGGACGAGTCTATTCTGACTGACCACACTGTGCGACACAACAAACCAGACGTATTGCTTATAAACCTAAAAGAGAAGACAGCACGGATAGTCGATATCACCGTTTCCAACGACAACAATATGACTTCTACCATTGGAGAGAAGTTACAAAAATATCAGGAACTGGCCGTTGAATTGAAGCAATTGTATCGCCTAGAAAAAGCAGTGGTGACGCCAATTGTAATATTGACAAACGGGCTGATCCCAACTTCAACTGTAGTTGGTGATGATGATCTGAAGTTGCCGTCGGATGTACCAAGAGAAGCTCAGCAGGCGGTGCTCCTGGACACGGCAAGGATTGTTCGGAAATTTGAGGAGAAGTGGATGGACTCGCTCCATTTTAAAAATAAACGGCTTATATATTATGAGTTATACAGATTATAAATTAACTTATTTCAGAGGGCAGATTTCATCTCATGATAAAAAAAAATAATAATAATAAAGAAAAGAAATCAGTAGCCATGACAAAGGACATTTAGCTGCTCAAATGGCTATAAGCCCTCGATAATGACGAGGCTAATTGCAAATTGGATTTTAATAATTTTCTTCCTCTCCACTAACCTCAGAGCCAGAGAGTTCAAAAGGAATTTAGAGGACGAATTATATCTTTTTAAGCCATAATTATATTTGAAGGGGAGGGGGGCAAGGGCACAAAAGAAGATAGCCCGCGGCTGTGTCCTAATTGCTTGCCATGTATCCTTTCCTCCTTACCCACGTCTTCGGGGGGACGTCTTCGTCTCCAGGAGGCCAAGGATTAGCGGTGGGTCGACTTCAAAGAGCCCGATCCAATTTACCGCCGCGGCCAACGTAATGGAGGAAAATATAAAACAAAAATTGAGTTCTCTTTTAAGCAATGCTACATAGAATACAAAGGAAGTAATTCAATTTTCATTCTGTTTTAGTTATTTCTCCATTCCCCATCTTACGTCTGTTTTTCATATCGTTGTGCCCTATTTGGTTTTGCATATCGGTTTCGTATGAGAATAAAATTACAGTTTATTATCGTTATACGTAAGGTATAACGATACCTAAAGATAACATTTCTGTTTTCAACAGAAGAATTTCCTGTGCCTGACTGAAAAAAAAAAAAAAAAAAAAAAAAATGTTTACAGAATATAATTGAATAAAAAAAAAAAATATTTTGGAACGATGCACAGTGGGACAAATGACCAATCTAGGAGGAAAAAGTCTGAATCACTTAAACAGACCTGGTAACCTGATATACATAAACAATAGAGTTTAAATGACCTAAAATAAAACCACTAAAGTAACAACAATTAGGAAAATATTATACAGTAGGTCCCCGTTATCCGTGGTTCAATATATATATATATATATATATATATTTCAATTAGGTTTAATTTTTCACTGTTTATTTTATATGTATCATATGTAAAAATAATGAATTAAATCGTTTCAAAGGAATATATAATTGTTAATTATTTATACTTATTACTATACAGTAATTATTTTTAATTATCTTAAAAAGTAATAAATGAAAAAACACGTCAAGCTGGTATCGTATAAATCGGATGTTTCCGGTGTTCTAATCCAATTCACATTTTGAAGCGATACTGTTTTTTAAATCTTTCTGTGATATTTCAACTGACCTGTTTGCCTACTCAACAAAACTATTTACTCAGTTATGCTTTAGACTCCATTTAAATAGGAACTATCGAAATGTTACAAAAAAATAAACAAATAAAAAAATAAATAAATAAAAACCATGCTTACATACATTAATTCTTATGTATTTTTGAGTATTAAAACTTAATAAATGTATGGAGAACTATTTTTTTCTTATAAAAGTTATTATCTCAATCTCCTTGATGTTTGGAGTCAATAAAATGTAATATGACTTTCCGTTTTGTTTTAGCTTCTTATTATTTCGTTTTCATTTACGTAACTACCAATTTTAAATATCTCATCAGTTGCAGCTATAGATGTTGGAATAATATCCTCTAATTTAAGTGTTTCAAATATAGCAGTATATATTAAATCAATGCCCTTACGGTTTTGCCAAGTACGAAATAACTCCCTTCGCGGAATTGAAAATTCGTTTTCAGACAAGATAGCAGATAAAAGCAGCTAAATGTTTAATGATTATTTCATATACCTTCTAAGGCACCTATACCATGAATTTCAAAGAGGTACTTTGGGGTACTTTTTAGTAATAGACCATTTTAGTTTAAAAAATACTTTTGTTTGCGGCACTTTTCAAAAAATTATATTATAGGTCGAATTATAAAAAAATTATTTTGAGCATGGCTTACTGGTATAACGATCGTCTATATTCACTAATTATAAAAGAATAATGAAAAAATATCAATAGGATGATACACAAATTTAGATTGAAAGAATCAATAGTTTTAACAAAATTTGACCTGTCGTGTTAGGTACTACTTTGATCGTTCTTTTTACCTTGAAATCCGCCTCCAAAAAACGAAAGAACCTTTGATAATGTTCCATAAACTACATAACTATACACCTATCACAATAGTTTAATTAATTTTCATTATGACTTTTTTCCTCCTAGATAGGCCATTCGTCCCACTGTGCGATGTCTCGTAATATTAACATTACATATATATCAATAACCAAATGAATACTTAGAATTACTTTTTTTTTTTTCTCTTACTTTCTTTTATATGCTCATAGGTATACGATTGTTTTTCATGTAATAATTATTATTTCATATATTTATTTATTTTTATTTTTTTAAATTTAATTTAATTTTTTTTTCTGTAAAAAATGTATGCTGTAATTACTTTGTAAATAATATGCCAGACAATTGTACTTTTAACTGGCATTATTTTTATTCTTAGGGGATAGTAAGTCCCAGAATAAAGTTTATTTTTTCATTTCATTTTCATTTTTCATTTCATCTGAAGTGAAATCATATATGGCCTAAAGATTTTTAAATAAGACGTGAATAAAATAATTTCAAATTTACATAACTAGGTAACACAAAGAACATGGTATGTATATATAGGTATGTAGTTACATTTAAGTAGAATCAGTATCTACAATCATGTTTGGGTTATAGACAATATAGGTTCATGATAAGTGAAGTAAGTAACGTAGCTCTTACTGGTGAAGTTGATATTACGTATAGTTTATATTATATAAATTAATATAAATATAATTTTATTACATAAACATTATCACATAGAAAATTGTATTGTTTTAAAAAAATAAAATATTAATAGTAATAATATTAATTAATAATATCATTGGTTATTATTAATGGGTCAGAGTAGACTTTAAAGTGTCCTTAGTTACATAAGATTACTAGAATATTTATACTGAAAAGAATGTTGAGTCAACGTTTTCGGGATAGTTCAGTGTTCCCTGATGGTCTTCCGGTTTAGATTACATAATTGGTTTATATAATTCTTGAAGCGTGAATGTAATATTAAAAATGTTAATATCAATATTTTTTTTTTTTATTTAATGAGGAAAAATATAAATTAAAAGCATGTACCATGGTTAAAGATAAAGAATAAGAAAGTAAAAAAGTGATTAAAAGAATAAACAGTGTGAACAAAATTAAAAAGAACGAATAATTTCTGGTATGACATAATATGTTATATTGTGAGTATACAATGTTTATTCCTATAATAAGTATATACCTTTATTTTTCTAAAAATGATCATTTACTATGCGGGAACTAAAAAATTTAAAATAAAAAATTATCAATGCAAGTGAAAAGATCATCATTATACAAATTATATATTCAGGCTATTTTTTTGTCTGAAATATTAAAATGACATTTATAATAAAGCATCAATGCAATTTAGCGTTAGTTTCGAGAGAGAAAAGGTAGAAAGAAGTTTGTTTGTTTATTTCATTCAACGTCACTTTATGCTGCTATGGCTAATCGGACGATGCTACGGTGGGATTCCTAAATTTTGCCTATCCAGGTATAATTAGGATATGGGTCTTTATCGAGTATCTGACATCGCACAGGCTCATCACCCCCATTTTACGTCCCTTCCGAAGGACTGCATGGCTAAGGATTTTTTATTCCCTTTAAAAAATCCTATGGTCATCTGCCGGGCTGCGAACCCGCGATCTTGAGTTTGGTAGGTTGCTATGCTAACCACTACTCCACAGATGACCCCTGTAGAAAGAAGTGATTTTGGACAAAATTTCTTCGTTTCACATCCGTTTGCTTTGTGGCTGTACATCCTCACTAGTGTACTGAACCCAAGACTTCATGAACTGTAACAAATCAGGTTCTTGGAGTGATATCATATATCATCCTCCGATTGTACATTGCATTAGTATTAAGCTTATTATGTTTCGTATCATTCCTGGTGTAATTTGTTTTCTAGGACTGCGGATTATAAGGTTTGAATAGCTACCATATATGAGAGTTTATTGTCACCACTAATGAGGCATAAGTACAAAGAAGTTTCAAGATTGTTTGGTTTCCTTTTTAATTGAACTATCAAACATAATTATATACAAAAAAAAAAAAAAAAAAAAAAACGAACATAACTAGGATAAAAATTTTTGGAAATTTCTCTTCAAAATATTTTTAGCATGTTACAAGTTTTCCCCGTGGCCTAGTTGGTCAAAAGTGATACGTTTTTAGGGAGCCCGAGGGCGTTACGCGTAGTTTGGCACGATCTAACTCTATTGGTATTTCTCGAAACGCTTCCCGATCAGAAATTAAATGAAAAAAAATTTCATCTGTAGGGATTTTTTTTTTACACGATCTAGCTCTGTTGGTGTTGCTCGAATCGAAAATTTGTCGGCAGTTTCTTTGTCAGAAATAAAATAGATAATATTTTTTGTAATATAACTTTGGTCGCTGGAACCTACCGTTTAGGAGTTGTACTGGTAACTAAAAACAGATAAGGTAAGAAAATAACAAATGAACATTGAAGAGTCATTAAGTATAATTTTATTTCATTTTATCTTGTTGTTCTTTTATTTTATTTTGTATACACAATTACTCGTCATACAATTTAGCGGAAAAAAATAACGAACATTTCTTGTTGATTCCCAACTTTGACAACGGATGCCTAGTATATGGAGGACTGTCCTAAACTAATTACAGTGAAAACTCGTTATTTCGTCACTTGACACGTAAACAACAAAATTAAATACTATGTAATTCATTTTTTCCCCTTGCTACTTATTTAATCTTTAAACCATCTTATTTGGTTTGTCCCAAAGCCTTTGTTAAAAATATGCCTATATTTATACATTTTGTAAATCATTTCATAGAAAAAAAAAAAAACAAAGCAAGCACGGAGGCAATCCCTCCTTTGATAGTAGTAAGAGATTGAAGGAAGTATGAGTGCAGTTGACGAACTCCCGGAATCAGTTAATACTGGAAAGCTCTTCCTACAAAAACATTAGCATCCGGTTCAGCAACTTCAGCTCCAGGTTATAAAATGAGAAAAGATAAGCAAGAGGTAAGCAGCTGGTTAAACATGGATTGTACGGATGTGGGATATGAAATTTTAAATGACAATGGAATTATAGAACAAGTTCTGTGCTCAAAATGAAGCTAGTGATGAAAAAGATGATGACTATGACGTTTCTAATTCTTCCACTATTCCATGCAAAGAAGTAGAAGAAATGTTAACTAAGTGCATTGAGTGGTTTTGAGCAGCTATGTGGATCAGATATTTCACATCTGGTGGAATACGACAAGTGTTTAGCTTTTATCGTGTTTTTTTGTCATTTTCACTCAGGTCCAATGTGCATAATGTTCATCTGTTCGTCTTTAAATTCAATAAATTGCAAAAAAAAAAAAAAAAACACCATACAATTATATAGTTCAAAATGCTTTTTTGATACTTTACCAGCAAAATTCTGTAATTCGTCATTTCCGTTATTTCGTCACCCCCTCTCCACCACTTATGACGAATTATCGAGTTTCTACTGCATGTCTGTTTTATAAGATTTATTTTCGGAATCTCCAAACGTTCTTACACAACTCCCAGGTATTCTGAGTTTAACGACGTCCTTAAGTTACTTCCTTGGTGCACTCATATTTCAATCCTTGAAAACCAAAAACCCACCGATATTCATGACCATACTTTGCGCTCCTCCATCCACCTCTTAAATACTAGAAGCCAACCCTTCAACCTGTACACTCGAACTGCATCCTTTGAAAAATCCTTTACTATCCGTGCAACCTCTTTGATGGAATTCATTGCCCATCTTAATTCGGAAAAAAAACTCCACTCTTACTTTCTTTAAACATCATCTATTTCTTTACCTCCCGAATTTTCAATCTACCGAGCAAATGTAAAACATGATTATTTATGTAATAGACAATATAATAGTATACATAAGATGTACCCTTTTACAAGATTTCCCCTTTATTTTGTAAATCATAATTCAATTAGTAATCAATTTTTATTATTATTTATTAGTAATAATTATCATAGCCAGATGGTTGTCCTATGTAATGTAATCATTTCTTATTCTTTGGGGACAAGTTGTCCCAGAATAAAGTTCATTTTCTACTTCTTTTAGAGTTAAGCCTTTTGATTTGAAATTTTATCTCCTATAGCCAAACAAATCTCAGATTAGTGGAAAAAAGAAAATTTAAAACATTGAGGGACAAGGGAGCAACCTCTAAAACATGTTTCATGTTAATCAAGGGGGACTTTTTTTTTCGCTTATAGAGCCCATTGTTCACGATCCGGCTATTTAGAAACAAATTTTTTTTTTTTTTATTATGTCAGCATCAGGTATCAGATCCTTTTATCTTCTTTGTTGCTAGTTCTAAATAAGCGTTGTAAATCTGTTGTTGTAGGAGAGTACTTATTAAAACCCGAGGTGCAGCGGGGCAGCCACAGAATGTAGGAACAATCGAGGAGTCCACATTGTCAACAAATTAGCTCGAGTATTCCGCTAGCCCCCGTCGGGATAAAGTCGTTAGCCGGCAGACGTTTAGTTCAAAGAGAGCCCCCCGACTAGCAATTGTCTTTCCAACGTCGTTATCCTGTTAGTTCGGGGGCAACCCACCGGGAATTAATCAGTTTTTGGAAGCCCTTGTACATCGAATACATTGTTCAACTTGGGCCATGTTTGTCGCCGCTTCGAGGGGGAAACAAAGGAGTGATATTTTATGTAAGGACCAGCCTCGGGGGCCGAACTATATAGCATATATCCGACCCGATGGCGGAATAATTCAGGGAGTCATTGTCGAGTTCTCTAGTTGAGAAAGGAATAGCAGAGCAGGTGGTGGAGCTCTCTGATTTTGGAACGCGATTAGATTCCGTTTCGATCAGACTTGAATCTAGTAATTGGCTTCGCGATTTGGAATTCATGTATAGTTTTAAAATATACATGAACTAGCATTCCCAGTCTCGGTGTCGCCCGCTCTCATGAATAAAGAACATAGATAATTTTAACTATTATTAAAATTTCTTAATTTATAAATAAAAATCTTGAATTGGCCCCTTATGTTTCGGCATCCTTTTCTTTTCATCTAATATTTCTAAGGAATGAGTGCCTCTACGTGGTGCGGCTGGATAGGAACTCTCAAATGAAAATAGTATAGACTGACAAGGGGAGGACACACTCAGTCTCTCACGGATCTTGTTGGCAATTTTTTTAGAGGTTTCTGGTCAAAAAATATTAGACACGTATTTTGTCGTTCCTACCAATGGACCCTAGAACCCTAGCAAAAAAAAAAATAGCGTTGAATTAATTTATTTTATATCTCGAGTTTAAAAAGTGATATCGACATGATTCTTGCACCAAGATTTTTATTTTTGATTGCGAATTTAAGAAAAGCCGCTTTATAGATTTTGGGTTAGTTTAATTCAATTCTAAAATAATGATTAGATCTTCAAGCAAATTACCTATATAGACTTTTTTAACACAAAAATTGACGTCAGATTCTAATTCAGCACCCTCAAAAACATTGAAAAACGTATATTCAATAACAACAAAACATATCATTTTTCACCCTCTTCGAAGGGAAGAAATTTTTAAAACGATTATTGGTTACTTTCCTTTAAATAGCTAATACTTTGTCACGCAATTCATTCATTGGTGTCGCTGGAAAGAGGAGAGCCTCAGCTTTTTTTTGCAAATTGCAAATGCAAATTTCGATCAACAAAAACCTATTAAGAAAATTGGAAAATCCGAAAAACATATTTATTTTTAACGTGAGTTTGAAAGCAGATAGGAAATTGAAAATAAGGACATTTCAAGAGTATTACCACCCTATATTTTGTATAAAAATATGAAGTTGCTACGTTGTTAAACCGTCTAAGCGTAATTCATGTGTTTGTCAATTTATTCAAAAATTGCCTACCAGGTCAGGCACATTTTGAAGATTACGAATTTTTATTTTTTGATGAAATTTTGTATTTAAGGGTTCTTTTTAATACTGAATTCGAATCCGATGTCGGTTCTTCTGAAAACAGTATATTGAACATAGTTCAATGAAAAAATGATATTTTTTGTTTTTATTGAATAAAGGTATTTCAATGTTTTTGAGGGTGCTGAATTAGAATCTCACGTCAATTTCTGTAAAAATTTATAGAGGTAGTTTGCTTCAAAAATCTAATCATTTTTTTAGAATTTAATTAACCTAAACCAAAATCTATGGAGCAGCTGTATTTTCCCTCAAATTCACCATAAAAAATAAAAATATTCGTGCAAGAATCATGTTGATATCATTTTTCAAACTCGAGATGTAAAATATTTTAATTTAATGCTATTTTATTTTTTTTCTGGGCTTCTAGAGCCCATTGGTCGAAACTATGTGCAAAATATGTGTCTAATATTTTTTGACCACGATCCTCCAAAAAAATTGCCAACAAGATCCGTGAGAGACTGAGTGTGCCCTCCCCTTGTAAGTACGGGAGAATTAAAGTGACAAATAAATTCAAGTACCCGGGGGAAATTATATGTAAAAATGTGTTGGAGAAGGAAAGCATGGTTTCATTGTTAGGATTTCCAGTGCTAGACTTTTATTAATTTTTGAAACGAAATTGTCATAATATTTATTGAAATGGTAGCTTAGTAGAAATTACTGGGATTCTAGAAATGAATTCGAGTTCCAGTGCGACTTATAGCCCCTGATGTTTTTATGTTTAGCTCTAATTTTTAACTTGGTACCATTACACAAATGAGGTGGTTGAAAAGTACGTAAAAACATAACTGGAAATCTAGTTTTTTATTTTGATGAATAAGATGCCGCTTGATAAATAAATTATTTATCTCTTTTTTCAAAAACAATTTAATTTAAAATAAGTAGATTTTATTATCAATTTCAGGCTCTATATAACACCGTGACCTTATAACGACCTATATAAAATGGCGTTCGCCACCTATCGGTCAATTTTCGAATTTTACTGGTATTTTTAATAACAAATTAATTGAAAATCAGTAAATTTTATTTTTCCTAAACAAACTTCCTGTACAAAGAACACTTTCATAAAGTTGATAAATCTTCAGTTTTATTTTGTAATAATTGAAAAATTCATTCATTTATTATAAAGACCAATTGACTATAATGTCAACGTTTTTTTAGGCTCAAAAAAAAAAAAAAAAACTCAAACAAAGAAATAAAATTTTACCTAAAACGGTTTAATATTATACCAACTAATGTGACGATAACGGTCAGGAATTTTAAGCATGTCCTTTACAATTGTAGATTATTTGGCTAATAGAGAAATTAATGAAAGAGAGAATATAGAAAATGTGAACTAATAAAAAAGTTATTAAAGAATAGTAAATAGCCTGAAAAAGAACACATCCTTTTTACTAAAATGAGATTTCATTTGAGGAATCGATTGCGATTTTCTGATCAACAAAAGAAGAACATCTTGAACCCTTCATTTTATGTTCGTTTGTTTATTATAGTTATAGGAAAGTATCTAAAAAAGACTGATAGAGCCTAAGAAGGAACTACTAAAATCCTTTCCTTTTTTCTTATTGGTTGTACTCATAGCTGATAGCTGTTTTTTTTTTTTTTTTGTTTGTTTTTTTTTTATCAATTTTAAATGTTTAAAATATATTTTTTATTTCATAATTTGTTTTAGCATACAGATTTTGATGCCCAGATGACGATATTTTGTCTAAAAAAATGAGTATATTAAATAGTAAATTGCAATAAGTTCGGCATCATAATTAATTATTTTAGTTGCACATTAACTAATTCCTCCTGTAAAATTTTACCATTGATTAACATTTAAGTATCATCTCTTTTAATTTTTTTTTCAGGTAATTTATACTTTATCTGATGGATAATCTGCCCCGTATCATTGATTATGTCCAGTCTTAGCTACAATCATAACTACAATGTCCAGGTAACATAAAATTAGTTTATTTTTGAATTTCATTTTTTGTTTACAGCATCTTCAGAACATATGTGGGTGATTTCAAAATGTCGGTACAATTCCAATAAAAAAAGATGTTCACTACATAAAACATGTAAATTAATTTTTTTTCACAAATGGTTTCTCTAAGGTGTGTGAAGTAAGACTGTGAAGTGGACATACATAATCTGCAATCATTTTAGATATATTAAATAAATAATAACTATTAAAATCTAGGGAGTGAGTTGGGATCTAGGGAGTAAGTTGGGATCTAGGGAGTGAAAAACCACGACTAGGAAGTGGGTTTATTATCTAGGGAGTGGGGAAAATATCATATTTGTTAGATTTAAGAAAAAAAAAGAAGCGAAATTAACGAGGTATGCATATTATAAACTTGGCGTGTATACATAAATTACATTTTCAGCCTTTTAGGTAAGTACTGTCACATCTACTTTAAAAACTTCAAACTAAACTTTAAAAATACCAAAAAAATATAAAATTGCACTTAATAACGACAGTTCTATTAACTTTTAAACAGTAAAACCTAAATAGATTGTAAATGATAAATAAGCTACGAAAAAAAAAATATCACAATGGGTATTAAATAAAATAAGAGTATATTAAAAACATTGTTTTGATAAAAATAATGTTCCTTGAACTTTCATAATAACTTAGTAGATGGGTATAACATTTGAACATTAAATAAAAAAATGGAGGCTGTACGTTTAAAAATAAAAAAATTAACGAGAAGGCCTTAAATATTTTCGGAATGCAAGCATTTTCAAGTTGTGACAACCTATGGAATGAGTAAATGTTATACATAAACGTCAATTACTCCGGTTATATGTGTAGATATATCATAATTGTTGGGAGTCCATAATGTTACAATGGGCCATAATGTTACTTGGCCATGTAAACTAAAATCTAAATTTTATTTTCAGTACAATTTTCAAAATAGGAAGGCTGGATATGAAATCTACTCTAATGTTTTTGACTCTTAATTATCCTTATATACGCATTCAATCTTTCCGAACCAAAATCTTCCGACCTATAGTGAATGGTCTACACTGTGTCTCCAACAGCACCCAACATAATGATCTCAACATACTTCATGTCCTTTATTCCTTATTTTTTGTAATTCCATCACAACTTTTCCTTCCTCTGGCTCAATCATTATCCATTTCTTTACACCCTGATAACGCCCTCGCAGAATAAAACGGCAGTTGCCTTCAGATCTTTTGTAAATGTGTATTTGTGTTAGAGTAATGGCAGTGGCCAGACTCTCTACTCATATCCTGAGCGACTGCGCTATAGCACTAAGAATGCGCCTCCACTAGGTTTTCACACCAGTGATGCTGCTGACAGCCGAATAATTGAAGGGACAGGATTGGTTAGGGAACCCTGGATTGGGCCAGTACTGTCCTAGCCTTCCCCATCGCGGCTGCGCCCGCTCTCAAAAGTAAATAGCATAGAAAATTATAATTGATAATAATTGAAGTTTTATATGTTCATCGATCAAAATCTTGTATTGTAGCATTAATAAGCATAATTTCCTTAATGATGTTTTCTCACATAACAGTAATTTTTAATGTGGTTTCCTTTGCGCCCAATACTCCTTCAAGCGTTCGCTGGCCTCTTCCGTCCGGACTCTTCCGGTTTTCCTAGTTCTTCTTGCGGCTTGAATCCCCTCCAAATTATTCAATACGTCCCTAAATCTATTTCTGTCTAATATTTGGTCTTCTGAGATGTTTAATCTTTCCATAGCCATTTTTGTTTCCATAATCCATAATCTTCGGTTCGGATAACTTTTTTTTTTTTTTTAAATAACAATTTATTGAAATTTACAACTATACAAATATGTACTTCAAGTAAATGAGCAGATAACGATTGCAATGCCTGTGAAAACTTGAAAAAAACTATTCATCAGTAGCACTTCAATAAAATTCTATACTAGAAGATCTCTTCTTTTCAGACGCCTCGGAGGATTATCTGGAATGGTGTGGGAAGCAAGTTGAGAAATTAGAGGATTTGAGTGGTTATGGAGCTTACCATGGAAGGATAGGTATCTGGTTTCGGCCAAATCAGAAACATATGGAGCATTGAGATCTTTATGGATAAGTTTATTGGTGACAAAGTAAGGTGCATTGAGGATTTTTCGGAGGATTTTGGATTGTAAGGATTGGATGAGAGATGAATTGGATGGTTTAGTGGAGCCCCAAAGCTCAACTCCGTACGTCCAGATAGGCCTAGTCGCAGTCATGTATTTTGTAATTAATAGGGAGCATTGAACGCTTGTCTAGTAAATGTTGAAGTAGTCTGTAATGACGGGCAGCTTCTTGTCGTTTTAGTCTTGTATGTGGATTCCAAGTATGACGTTTGTCCAAGTGGAGTCCTAGGTAGCGGATGTTCAACAGGGATTAGTGGAATATCATTAAAGGATACTGTAGGGCAGGAAGTCGGTTTACGACGAAGGGTAAAGGTAATTTGGTGAGATTTTTTTTGGATTTATTTTGATTCTCCATTTTTGACACCATTCTTGAAGGGTTAGGATATGGGATTGAAGTGTTTGGGAGGCAATGAAGGGATCATTGTTTACTGATAACACACATGTGTCATCAGCGTAAGTGGTGAGGACAGTGGTAGGATGAGTTGGAATGTCAGTTCGGATAACTTAAAAACACATTATCCTTAAGGACGAAAAAAAACTATTAAAATTCCACCATCTTAAAACAGCATCCATAAAGACAAAAAAATAATTGTGGAAGGAGAGTGGCCAAGGATGTCCTTAAGCCTCAAAAAATCGTCAGATCCTGGCAGATCTGTAAAACACTGTCCTGTCTTTAGAAGTAATCAGATATCTTCATAGTGTCGGAGCTTATTTCTACTTTCTCATAAACTTCTTCGTTATTTCAATGTTTCCATCAACTTTCTGTTTGAACAGCACCAATAATTTTCCTGAGGATTCTTCTTTCCAAGACTTCTAGTTTTTCCAGCTTGTAGTTCATGGACACTGGCATATAGACATTTTGTCTTCACCACGGTGTTGTAGTGTTTTATTTTAGGGTAACGGTTCGGATCGGCGACACCACCAAACTAGGTTGACCCGCGCTACACCGACCAGTTCGATCCTTACGCTTCACTTCATGTTTACATCTTTCGATAGTTCATTCCTATAACCTCGCATGTAAACAATCACTTCTACAGTTTCAACTTGGATTGTGTTGTTTAGTTTGTTATATTGATATTTAGACTTCTTAAATGTAAATAAGTGAAACAGAAGCTAACCAAATGAGTTTCATAAAGGATTAAGTGTTTTATGAATTCATTTTTTCTTATTTCATCTAATCTTATGTGTAAAAGTGTTATAAAACTTAAGAAGATTAATTTGTACATGGATTTGGTGTTTTACATATTTATATTTGTTCTATCAATTTAATTGATAAAATTTACAACTTGTAAAAGTGTTATGAAACTTAACAAGATTTATTTGTACATGGATTTGGTGTTTTATATATTTGTATTTGTTGTTTCAATTTCAGTGATAAAATTTCAGTATACATATTTTGTGAATGGATTCTTTGTCATCCATATTACTTTTTGTGCTAAAGTGAGACGGATTGTATAATTAATTCAATAAAACATATCAGTTTATAAATAAATGTGAGAAAGTATATCACAGGTTTTTTATGTTTTCTTATTTCCACTTCCCATGAGAAAATATAGCAGAAATTAACATCATCACTTTCAACTAGGATTCTGTCTTATATTATATAATGGCTTATAACATAGAAAATTGATAATGTGAAAATAATCACAGATTAAGAGGTAAATGACACATTACTATATAATTGTAGAACTATTGGTGTAATGTTATAGATTAATGTGTTTTTAAAAAAAATTAGAAGCCTGATGATGAAACATTATCTCTGAAACATGTAGCTACAAATTTTAAATAAATAGGAGTTATGCCAAATAAACACTTAAGGATTCTGTCTTTTTTATATTTATAATTTGTTATTTTCACTTCTCTGACAGAAAGTTCATCAGGAATTAACTTTACTGGTGGTTCAGTAGTATATTAATTGTTGATTAAATTAATATTAATTCAAAATTGATTTAGTGTCTTATATTTCGATATTTCCTTATTTCCACTTTAATATTTCCTTATTTCTCATTTTAATATTAGAAGGTAAACAGAAGTTAATATTACTTTCAACAGGGATTTAGAGTTTGACAGTAAATGTAGGAGAATAACCTTTCCCTTCTAAAAGCAGCGACTAGAACATCGAAATAAATCGGTACAAGGTTAGAATCGATAAAAGGTATTCTGAGCGGGTTTAGGAGTTGGTGTCGCCGATCCGAACCATTACCTATTTTAGTATTCTAGGATAAGTACTTCTTTTTGCAGATTTTTTTTTCTAGCCATATGCACTCTCCATTTTCTCATCTTTCTCTAGACCATTCGCTTGTATGGTTTTACCTAAGTACTTGAACTTTTGATTCGCCCTATCTCTGTTTTACAGATATTGTGGCCCCTCTTTGAAGTTAATTATAAAAATTTTTACTATATATATTATTTTTTAATTTTAAAAATATAAGTATAATGGTGGTTATAATTTTATATAACCTAGCGATATAAATAAATATTGTATGAAACAAACTCTCACAGAGACAGAGACCAAAAGACGGAGTGTAAATCCTGGAGAGAGAGGGGGGGGAGCAGAGGAGATCGCAAAGCCTGTAACCCGCCGTGGGATGGAACGCTGAGCCAATTCCATAAAGAGCTCAGCCCGCGGAAGGAACCAAATGCCGTGAGTGCTTCCCCTGGTCAAGGACGAACCTTGTTTACTCAGGAAACATATTTTATCTCCTTCCTCCCTCGCTCTTCTTTAGAGAAAATTTTATGTGTCAATACATATCGGTTCTTTGATAGCCTCTGGCAAGAGGTAGCTTCTTTTAGGGGTCTTACAATATCAATTAACCCTTCTTTCTTATCGTGCTAACAAATGTGTAAAGTTGTTATCATTCTTCAACGCTCAAGTTCGGAGAAGTGTAATAACGTAGAAAAGAATCTTTGACATTTTAATTAAATTTTGATGATCTAAAAACCTTTATTACATCTCAAACAAACCTAAATATATATACATACATACATTCCTCATATAAATACTTAATATACGGAGGACTGTCGGTCTGTTGATCTTAAAATGAAACGTACAACAAACTAAACTGGTTTATCAGATTTATGTTTTTGACATTTCTGTATTCTGAAATCGGATCCTTGAGACAGGTGTATTCCAATCTTTAATCATAAAAATCCAGTAGGCTAGTGTCCAGGAAAATCCAGTTCACTCTATATCAGGCCTGTCCTCACATATGGCTCTGATACATGGACAACAACTAGGTCTGATGATATGACATTCAGGATTTTTGAAAGGAAATTCTTCGTCGAATCCTTGGAGCGGTATGTGTCGGGAATGAATGGAGACGATGCACAAATGCGGAGGTGAACGGACTCTATGATGATCTTGATGTGGTCTCGGTCATTAATGTCAGAAGACTCCGGTGGCACGTGGCACGTATGGCTGAAGCAGACATTCCCAAGAGTGTCCCTAACTCTTATAAGTCTAATTCACGGAATTGGAAGAAATAAGAAAATAATAAAGTGGAAATAAGAAAATATCGAAATATCAATTTTGAATATTTATTTGACATAACTCCTATTTATACATTTGTAGCTACATGTTTCGGAGAAAATACTTCATCATCAGGCTTCTAAACATTTTTTAAAATACATTAATTTAACATAACATAACATTGCACCAATAGTTTTACAATTATATAATATATCTCATTTACCTCTTAATCTTTTTTTATTATTTTCACATTGTCTATTCTCCATGTTATAAGGCATTATATAATATAAGAATCCTTCTTGAAAATTATGATGTTAATTTCGGCTATATTTTCTCAAGGGAAGTGGAAATATGTAAAATATGAAACCTATGATATACTTTCTCACATTTATTTTTAGATCGATATGTTTTATTGAATTAATTATACAATCTGTCTCACTTTAGGGCAATAATTAATATGGATGACAAAGAATCCATTCACAAAACATGCATACTGAAATTTTATCACTTAAATTGATACAACAAATAAGAATATATTAAACACCAAATCCATGTACAAATTAATGTTCTCAAGTTTTTTAACACTTTTACACATTAGGTAAGATGAAATAAAAAAACATGAATTGATAAAACACTTAACCCTTTTCGAAACTCATGTTGTTAACTTCTCTTTTACCTTTTTACATTTAAGAAGACTAAATATCAATATAACACACTAAACAACACAATTCAAGTTGAAACTGTAGAAATGATTGTTTACATGTGAGGTTATAGGAAAGAGCTACCGAGAAATGTAAACTAGAAGTGAAGCGTAAGGAACGAACTGCTCGGTGTAGCGCGGGTCATGCCGATTTGGTGGTGGCTAGCTTGCCGACCGGTACCACAAGAACCGAAGACTTTTGTACTTCTGCGAATTAAAACCTTTGAAAAATCCCCTTTAACATTAATATTTCCTCCTTTTGGAATTCTTGCTCAAATCGAATTGCACGAAAATGCTGCTCTAAAAAAATTTCACTACCTATTTCTCCATCGCCTCAAATATTAATGTAAAAATATTTTTATGTGATAATTTTTTTAGGGATCAGAGATGTAATAATAATAATAATTTAAGTTTTCATTTTTTAAAAGGCATAACTCCCCATTATTCTTTATTCATTTTTACATATTTCAGAACTCATGTAGAAATGAATAAAGAATAATAGGGAGTTATGCCTTTTAAAAAATAAAAAAATATGAAATTTTTCTGGCGACAATATGAGGCGTTAGTTATATATTAGGGTTGGGTACATTTGATGTTTAAATTTTTTGCAAATCATTGAGAAATGAAAGGTTCTCTGCATAGTCGTTTGGCGAAATCTACTCATTTGTCAAAAGTTTCTTATTTTTAGCAATAAACATATAACATAATGTGCTTACTATATCATAATTACCGCATTCGAAATCAAGCTCATATACCTCCACTCCATTTCCAAGAACTTCATGTTAGAAATGAACTTGTATTCAGTAACTAATTATATTGATATTTTCCTATCTGCGAATGTACTTTATTTTAAAATTTTAATAAACATATTTGGAAAAACATAAAATGTACCTATAAAGGATGGCCTGTATTTCTTTTCAAAAATCGGTCAGTTTGCTATAGACTATTTTCCTGAAATTCATAATTCAATAAACGAATACAATACGCCAACGAACATTATAAAAATATACGAAATAATTCTGTCTGTTTCATCGATAATAAAATGCGTTGAATATATCTGTTAGTTTATGTAGAATTTCAATATTTGGAAAAATAAGGAAAATTTTAAATTCAGTTATGTAAATGGTAGAATTTACATTTTCATTCAATAACACTAAACAATGTTTCTAGAAAACAATACTGAATTATATAAAACTGTATTTATTATAATCCTTTAAATTTTTTATTGTTGTTTTTTCAATATAAAAATGTGATACCATTTTTTCCATGTATATTATTTACTAATTAAATATCAGTCTAAATGAGATTAAGATATTAAGGGTAAGAAGATGGTTAAATTGTGTTAAATTTTCAAACCTAATTTATTGAGCCAAAAAAAGTATTTAAAAATGTGACAATTTTTATCGAACCTTGAAATAGACTAGCTACTTTTAGTTGTGCAATAATTATTATTATCGTGTAGATAATCTTAGTTTTCATTTTCAGTTTGGTATTTTTTATGTACATAAAGAATTATAAATTAAATTAAAAATTACATAATGTTAATTATTATATCTCTACCTTGGAAGTACACAACACTCTGTTCTTTTTTTTACAATAAATACATGATTCCGTATTTTTATTCACCTTTTCCCCTTTCTACAGAGGTATAGAATTCTATGTCTCAGACAAATTAATTGTAAGGTAAACATTAAATTTTTTTTTTTGAGGGAGGACATAACGTCCTCATGTACTCCAATTAGGGCAGGAAGGACGGGTTACCAACCTATTCTAGCCTGGATGGGAAAGTCAAGATTTATTTCGTACACATAAGTATAATAAACAGTTCAGGAAATGCAATTTCCTTTTTTTTTTTTTTTTAAATTGCTCTCCTGTAATGTTACGGAAATGTGACATAGTGTTCTGTTCTGGATTTATTTGAAGAAATTTCTCATCGTGCTTCTTTTCAGCCTCCTGAGATTATGTCCATGAAGTCTAATAGGAAATCGTCTTATAAAGGTTATGTATATGTTCCTTTAATATGAGTGATTGTAAATCAATGTGGTTTGAAATGTAGCAAGGTGATTTAGTGATTAGTCTGAGTATTTTTGATTGAAATATTTGTTTTGTTTTTTTTAAGGTGCGTATTTTTTGCAGTCCCCCGTATATTTGTGTAGCGTATGTCTGTTTAAGTGAATATAAAAAATAATTTTATCTAATCATTCCTCTATGTACTACTTTATCCTCAACTCTTTCTGACATCGAATTTCTAATATTTCGTGGCAACGACTTTAAAGTAAAATTTTACCAACCAGGCCAAACTATTGCTATCGCATTGCCCAGGTAAGAAGAAGTAGGAACTCTTTATCAGTCCACATCTTAAGAACAGCTCCTAATTTAATTCATTACCTGCTTATTATGACAACTATCATCTTACCTCTATCCATTGATTCTTCTTTTAACCAAAAACTATTCAATAAGTATTGGGCTGTTAGAAAACACATCACATTTCGATATATTGCGACAGTTAACAACTCCGTTACGTACAGTGAGTACTAATTAAGTTACTAGAAGTTAAGATTAAATTTAATAATGTGAATATGAATTTTGAGCTGAAGGAAACATTAATTTCGGTAATTATTGGGTAATTCTTGAACCAGACTAATAATTATGGAACATTTTTAATTTTCAGGCATTGTAAAGCTAAAATTATTATCCCCTAGGGTCATTGCTAAGGCCGCCGAGGGATCCACTGCCTAGGAGAAGGGTTCCTGTGGGATATTTTTCAAGGATCTAGCCTAGATCACAACTTCATAATAGCCTACCTGGGGAGCTCTTCAACTTATTTTAACGGCCGATAAAGGCCAGTTTATATTTCACTCGCATTATAAAATAAAAATAATGAATAAGTAATGAAACAATGTTGTTATTTGAAGAATTTTAAAAAAAAAAAAAAAAAAAAGTTTAAAATAAAACAGTTTTTAGCCACTTCAAGAGTAGCTGAAATTGTAAAAAAAAAGAAAGCTAACAATGGAAAATTCCGACTCATTATGACACGACATATCGCACATGTATTTAAAACGAATCAAAAACTTACATTAAAAAAATATTAAATTATCACAGTCTTGTATAAATAAAACGTAAGGGTTCTTAAATTATCTTTTAATCCCAACCACAAATGAGATGTATCAGGTGTGATTCGAAGGGAATTCCATATATTTTCACATTTTATTGAAAAGTATTGAATTTAAACATAATGATAAATAAAAAATACTGATTTATGACTGTCAGTTTTGAAATACATCTGCGATATACTTTCCAGTTTATAAGGCAGCAAACCGATGGTGCACAGTAACTCACAATCAGTAAAATATCAAGTGAGTCTGAAAATGCTAGATAGAGGTTAAAAAAAAAAAAAATTAATTAGACAAAAATAGAGGAATATCCTTCGGCCATAAACAATCGTTAGATCCTGGCAGATCTCAAAATGGCTTCCTTTAATGTCCTTTGAAAATGATTAAAATGGAAGAGACTGTCCTTTTAAAATAGTTCTACAGAATACAAGTTTCAGATCTGCCAGGATCTAAATAATTTTTTTTTTTATTAGCTAATCCTTTTAACACAATTTTTGGCGTCAAAAGATTATTTGGCCATTGTTGTTCTTATGAAAATTTATTTAATATCTTTGTGTTGTTTTTTTTTTATACTTCGAAAACACTTAGATGAAGTATTTGGTCAGTAACATGGGAACCTAGTGTAAAAATAACGAATAATAAACAAAAAAATAAGCCTGTAAGAATTTTATTATCTCTGATGCACAAAATAAAAGCCACTATTACTAAGACAGCAAATGAATACATTTGCTAGCTAAAAGCCATTTCGTAAAACACAAACTTATATAAAAAAAAAAACATTCTTGCGCTCAATCAGAACACAACTAAATAGTACACTTAACACAAATATGTAAATATTCACTGTTACAAACTACATTAAAAAAAAAAACATGAAAATATATATATGATAAAAATATATCATGGAAAAGTTCATGGCATTCCTAACAGATTTATACAGGTAATGGCTTCAACAATTTTTCCTGATAACACCATAAGCCAGAAGGCACTGAATGAGTGATATTAAGTAACGATAAATCTATAATAGCCAATAAAAAATTAAATGTTATTAAAAAGAAAAATACTTACTATGTGTCGTTCATCTGAATTGACAATCTCAATAACTTAACAACTTCACTATTGCATTCCTTAGTACACATACGTTCTAAATTACCACGTAGATAGAAACGTATTTTATACACTTGTTCACTTAAACGCATTTGAACTTACACTTGCCAAATTTAAGGGCCATATTTTAATCCAAATCGTTAATGCTAGCAATGGACTCCGTTCCCTATGATTCTAAGCAAACCTGCTACAAATTACAAAATATTTTATAAAAAATTAAATAAACATTTTAAAAGACTACAAGTACATAATAAACTCAAATATGACACGAAAAAGGCTAATGAAGAGCTGGATGGATAAGATCTCCTTGAGTAACATTTAAATTTGCTGAAAGTCAAGATCATGCACTATTGCTTCCTGTCACACTTATTTAAACCCATGACATTACTATTGTTATCATTATATTACATTTTCTGATTAAATTGTATTATATAATAAATAAATAAATAAATAAAGGCTAAGCGAAGGCTCGGTGTCGACACCACCAACTGTTGACCACACGCCTGAATGATCCGGTTTCTTCATCCTTTTTTGGCCAAAATTTCTACGCAGCACTTTATTTTTGAAAACTTTATTAAGGCGTTGTTCCTCCCTTAATGTAAGCGGCCATTTTTCGCATCCGTAGAGAACTGTTGGTAATATAATAGTCTTTTAAATCCTAATTTTTAAATTTCTCGATAGTAAGCGCGAACTAAGTAATTTTGCGACCGAGAAATAACAAGCATTACCGGCTTTTAACCTGGTCCTTATTTCCTCTTGAATTTATTTTTTTTTTTTATATGATATACCCTAGATATTTGAATTGCTCTACGTAATCAAACTTTATCCCGGAAATGTTCACCGTTTCTACTACTAACCATATATTTCGTTTTATCGGTATTAATTACTATGACTTACGTAACGATCTTTTACGTAACGAAAATAAAATTAGGAAAAATATTGATGTTAAGAATAAGATTCAGAAACTAACTAATCAAAAAATTATTGATAAGAATGTTTTTTGAGTTGGTTTTTCTTATTCAAATAAAAACATTGAATACTGAAAATTTTAGTAAATAAATATATATTTACTAACTGTAGCAATAGTTTGTGTTTCTTTAAACGATTTACTGGCTTTCTATCTAATTCTTTAATCTATTACTGGATCTAAATCTAAAAATTGATTGTTATTTTATATTTAATTTTTTCCTTTTATAGAAATGTTACTCGATGTCATTCTGAATTAATAATTTTAATTATTACGAGCATACGGTGTTTGGCCGTGTATTTTGAATTCACAATGTTTTTGGTTGAACTTCGGTCAGAATGAATTAAACATACATTTCATCATGTTTTTTATTCAAATAAACAACCCGCCATAATGAAATGCATCTTTTATTTACCATTCCTGATGGAAGGAAAAAAAAAAGTTGAATTTTAATTATATGAATGTTATACAGTTGATTGGTGGTTGCAGATGAAACTTCAATAATGAAATAAATTATAGAGTAGATTTCAGGAAAATAAAATCAATCAAAAAATTAATTAAACATACCATCTATTATACCTACCTAAAATGGTATAAAAGATTATGCATGAGATCTTTAAATTTTATTCAATTAATTATAATTAATTAATTATGCTCTATTTGCTAAAAATAAGAAAGAAATTGGTAAACACGATACTTTTGAGATAAAAATTCCAATATATCAAACATATCTGATACCAATCTGATATGTACCATTAAGTATAGAAGATTCTTATTAATACTTGTAAAGTGGCTGAGAAACCTCCAAGCTTTGTAGGAACATTTGTTTTCACCTTTATTTTTATTTATTTAGCGAATACATTATTCATATTTAAAGGAAACCTTTTAACCTTTCTCATTAAAAATATAATGCGATCCACATTGCGGTGTAAGATGGGTCCATAGTCAGGTAAACATTGTGTGATATGAAATACATATCAAAATCAAAGAATTATTTTGTTGAAAATAAAAAATCTTATAAATGTGCATTTTTAAAGAAATCGAAAAAAAAAAAAAAAAAAATACAAAATAATAATATCATTAATATTTTATGATTAACTGAATTCTTTCATTTTTATTGCGAAATCTAGATACTATGATCATATTTTTTTTAAATAAAATTGAATTAGACTAAAAAAAAATTTATTCTGACTTTCTTAATAGTTGGTTATACCCTGGTATGTCTAATCTTAGACTGACCTCTTGGAGGATAAATGTCAATATAAGAAACTTTATAATTAAAACACTAATACCACACTTGCACCCCTTTTCCCCCCCTCCCCCGTCGCGGCCTCACCAGCTCTCATAAGTAAAGAACTAAGATAATTTTAAATGATAAATGAAGTTATATTAATTTATAATTAAAAATCTGGAATTGCAGAAGGCTTGCAAAAAGGAGAAAAACACAAGTTCATAGAAAAACAAATTCAAAAGACATTGCGAGTTTTGTTTCAGAGGATAATTTTGATTGTTAGGGTTTTCAGTTCTGGAGAGCGCTATATTGTGAGAGAAACAGTCAAAAATCTGCTACGTTTTCATTAGTTTGACTAGGCGATTTGTTTAATGTAACAGAAAAAGAAACAGATAATGGAAATTGGTTTTTGAAGTGAAAAGGTAGATTAGTAGGAATCATTGGGATCCTAGGAATAAATGAGATTTCTCTAGTCAACGTACCAGGAAGAATTATAGTCTGAATGATATTACCACGCATAGCAGTAATTTTAATAACCAGGTACCACTGCCTAGTTTAAGTGTTTGATAATCCAGTTGGGCAGAGAATATTTACTATATTATTAGCGAATATCATCAAATATTAATCTCTTTTTAATAACAATTTAATTTAAAATAAGCAAAGTTTATTATAAATTTTAACCAGTTGGTAATACCGTAACCTCTCTTGCAAAATGGCGGTCAACACCTATCAGTCGATTATCTAAGTTCACTGGATTCAACATATTTATCGATTTTTTTACAACCATTTTATTCATAAAATCAGTAAATTTTATAATTGCTAAACCTTCCTAGAACTATGAAGTTGATGTAGTTAAGATTTGGTGCAGATTGGTTCAGTAGTTCTCATGGTTTGTGTTCACAAACGAAAATTGGCTTGTCCCAATCATCAATACAGTCCAAAAAGAAAATAATAGGACTTACCTGCCAATATCAGAATAACTCAAATTGTGAAAAGGAAAAGATGCGAACTGGAATTGTAAATAGGTTCTTGGAATATATCTCAGAGAACAGAAGCCATTTAGCAGAGTTAAAAATGAGAAAAAACTTGTATTCTCAGAAAATTAAATACAGTTAAAGCCGACCCTCTTAACCCCACTCTACATTACATAGAAATGTCTACTTAAGCTTATTCGGACAAGTGATTCACAGCATACGTTTCAGCAAAATCGATTTCCTTATAAAAATTCAGAATTTCCCATTTCATTTTTAATTCATTTACCTATTAACTATCACCCCAAATCAAATAATTATTGATTCCGCCACCTCTACGTTGATGACTTTTAAATTTAATTTTCTTTTTCTTCATCCGAGTTATTAACTATATTTTCTAAAGTTCAGGAAGATCTGGTATAGATGAAACCTATGCCTGGGGAAACCATCGATATAGGGTCTCATTTATTTCTTTGATAGAATGCCAACTTTCCTACTTTATTCCAAAATGGTCATTCCATAGTTTTCCACTTCTTTGTTAAAAATTTAGGCATGACTATTGATTAAACCCATTATAGGAAATCCCATATTGCACATATCTCCCGACGGTAACTGGTATCCTAAAATTATTTCCCCGCTCCCTTCAACTTCTTCCCCTATCCAAAAGCGAACTCTAGCTATCCTCATTTATCTTCCCTCAATTTGACTATGGTGGAGTGATATATGGTGGACTTTCGATGGTTCTGGAGGACAGATTAAAGCGTACCAGAATTGGATTTATAAGATTTATCCACGGAACCTCAGGACTTTCCCATGTTTCCCATCTTTACACGGATTTAAATTGGCTCTCTGCTTCCTTCCGCAGAGAATACTTCGTTGGTATTCTTCGTTCGTATATCCTTTCCAAATGATCAACTCCCGTCCCCCTCGATTTATTGACAGTACCCTACAATTCAAGTCCTTATTCAATCACTACACACAAGATCTTTATACCTCATCCTACAGAACTACTGCATTCCAATCCTTCCTTGCCCGTTCTTCGGCTCTCTGGAATTCTCTCCCTCCCTTCTTATCTCAGAACATTCAAAACAATCCTATTCTACTACTTCCTTGACTACTTTCTACCTTGACTACTTTTTCTCATTTCATACTGACGCTCTTTAATTACATGGATGCTATAATGAATGTTATTCAAACATATGAAACATAAAACATTGGCCCGAATTTACAATATTTTTAAAATAATATTTTTATTAGTATAGATAATTTTTTAATGTTCTTTTTTTTTTTCATTACTTTTGTCCTATACTAACTCAGAAAATATGTTTTACTATTATATGCGTATTGTCAGAAATTATTCGTACTTTTAATGTTCTATACAATATTTATCCCATAAATTTTCTTTCTGTTACCTTATAGTGTAAATTTTTATTTATTTTGATTTAGTCTTATTTTATAAAATGTCAAGGCCAGCCATGGTGTTACATTCTGTTATGTAATGTTACTCTCAAGAGACACTGTTATAGAATGAAGTTTTCATACTATTCTATTCTAATTTTGTAATGATGTGTCATGAGTTATCAGGAATAGTGGTAAACTTCTAGCATAAATAGACATAGCTAGGGACTAATTACAGATATATATATAGTCGACATCTTCATTATTACGACTAAAAATAGAAAGGAAGTCGATGGCCGAACGAGTTGGGGCGAGTGTCTCAGCGCTTGGTTGTGGGTCGTTAGAATTCCTAGGCGGGTTAAAATCTACTTTGGCCTTCCCACCCTGGCTAGAATAGGTTGGTAACCTGTAGGATAACCCGTCTTAACTGTCCTAGTTGGAGGACATAAGGACGTTAAGCCCAAATCAACAACAATCAATAATAAACGACTAAAAAAAATATTGAGTAGCTATTCATACCCATGAGTTATGATAACTTATTTCTGATGTAGATGTAGTAAACGTGAGTATTTCTTTAAAGGAACATGTGATTAAATGAATTTTACGATATATTCTCACTCAAAATATTATCATAGCATATTACATAATAATTACAGGATTTAAATGCTGAATATAATATCCGACTATGGGGCGCGGATCGGGAGCGGCTGACGGAGGGGATCCTTCTTGATATATTGCACTGCGGTTTGGCTCAGCACATTAAATATTAATCCAGTCTCCAGTCCCCAGTCTCCAGCTCCAGTTCCAGCCTTCCACTGGCATAAATTCCTCAACTGTATGTCCTCTCCTGTAATCAGCAGTTTACTAGTTCTGCCTGTTGTAATAATCGAAAAAAAAACTGAATATGTTATCATGACCTCCCCCCCCCAAAAAAAAATAAGTAAATGAAGGCCTGCTTGAGCTTTTCGACTAAAGAAAGAATAACATGGAAAATGTTTTAGGGGTCGTTACCCCTTTACCATCGATGTTCATATGTTTTCTAATTTTTTTTTCACATACCCGTAATTTTTTTGTCTGTTTTCAAATTAAACGGCAATTCCCAAGGACAAATATTATAAAACAAAAGATAATTGTATGATGAGAAAATTGCGACACTTAAAGAGCTAGTTAAAAAGTCCCTACGCTTAAAAATGTAGGTAAACCGTGATTTTTTTCAGTTAAACCAATATAGAACCTGAACGGTAGGTCCTAGAGACAGATACTATAAAACAGAAAATATTTGCAGATAAATTTTGATAAGGGAACCCTCAACGAATTTTAGATCAGACCAAAAACAACTGAGATAGAGCGTTTCAAAGTATGCATAACGCCCTCGTGTTCCCCCAAAACGTATTTCTTTTAACTAACTAGTCCACGGGTAAAACACGTGAAAAATATTCTATTTCAGAATATAATAGAGTTCTATATATATAGATATATATATATATATATATATATATATATATATATATATATATATATATATATATATATATGTAGAATTATATAAGGTACATCGGCGATTTGTTCCGCTGGAATTTTGTTACTAGCACGTCTCGATTTTTCACATATGTTTTTTCTAAACAAACATACTAAATATACCCTTGCGAAGTAACAACTTCTTTCTTCTGTACAGGAGGTGGTGGCCTTTAACCCTTAAGTCATTATATTGGATTGTCCGGGGGTCAATGGGGGTTTATGGTTTTAAACTTTAAAAAAATTTCGAAAACTCCTATATTTACTGCAAACACGTTCAAAGCTTCAATCAGTTTAGAAAAAACTTATTTACAAGACAGTGATTAGACTCTAATTCTTCTCCTACCCCATTCCTTACAAATCAAATAATTCCTCAATTCCTCAATTCCTCCTTATTATGTCACATATAGACTTATCAAAAAAGATCTTAATGATTCGTATGATTGCTGATTTGGACTATACAAAACACCTATCCTTTCATAGTAAACTTCATACCCACTCAAATCCACTAGTTTCTCAACTCAATCCCTGATAATCCTCCGAGGAGTCTGAAAAGATGATGGCCTAGAGACCTTCTAATGTAAAACTTTTATTGAAGTTCTACTAGTGAGTACTTCTTTACATGTTATTGACATATTGTAATTTTTTCCCCTAATTTACTTGTAGTGTATATTATAAACATCAATAAATAGTTTTTAATAATTAAATACACTGGCATTTATAAATAATATTTTTTGTATAGGTTTTGTTGACTCCCTAGAATAAAGCTAACAATAAATAGTTTGTGATCCTATGATTCCATGCACTAAGGTTATTTTTATAATGTTGTTTCCATCATATAATTTGCTCACTGGGATTTTAAAAATTAAACAAAGTTTAAATTTTTCTTATTAACGAATTCAGCACATTTAAATCAGAATGAAACTTTAAGTCTATATCAAAATTTGTTGGTTGCATTTTTTTCTCTCTTAATACATTTTAGTCTGGTCTATAATAAAAGTGGTTCATAATTCATCAATTTATATATAAAATTAACGTACCTAATGCCCACTGTTTATTGATCTTAATTTGCATAAGTCTCAAGCAATTTTTTGCTTTTGTCAATCTCATTTGCTATAATAAATAGTTATTAAAAAATAAATAAATAAAAAATTATTAAAAAAAAAATAAATAAAAACTGTTATTGATTTGAATTGGGTCTTGCATAAGTCTCAAGCTATTTTTTGCTTTGCTCAATATCATTTAGTTATGTTCATTGTGATTTGTAACTGGTAAAACAAATCTAATGTGACATTGACGATCTAATGAAATAATGAACTCAGTTTTTTTATTCGAATTTCTAAATTATGACTACTTCATATATATTTTTTAATATCTGTTTTTCGTTGTTTCTGTAATGTAATGCAAAATCAATAAACATAAGTATAATCGATTTTATAAAAATAAAATTACAGTTATCAATTTGTTTATAAAATATGTCAATGGTGTTGGGAAGGGTCTAGTGAATTTACAAAATTAGATAATCATGATAGAAAAGTTATTCCGAAAATGTTTTTTTATTTATATTTTTTTATCAGGACTGTGAACAATTTATGAAAATACTTTAAGAACCTAAAGGTTGCCAGTAGTGGATGAGTATTTTAAAACTGAAGACGGCTAGGAGGCGGAGGGTCAAAAAAAGAGCGGCAATATCTCGCGCCACAGAACGGGCCGGCTCCAATCCCTTCGCTACAGCAGGCTAATTTAATTAAATTGAGAAAAAATAGGCCGAGCAATATAAGGCTCTTCTTTTTATCCTCCCTTCTACGCTTTGATCCTCGCTATATTGGATCTTTCGACAATTATAGCCTCGGTCTTCATTCTCTGCTCGGTGTCAAACGGATTCCTATGGTTGCCAAGTCCCATGTATAATATATATATATATATATATATATATATATATATATATATATATATATATATATATATATATATATATATATATAAAGGCAGTAGCAGTGTCCGAACTGCTCCATGCAAAATATTTTACAGAATGTAATTTACTAAACAACCACTTCCAGCTGTTAATATATTTGGTACTGACTTCATCTTTAACTTTATATAATTACTAGCTGAAAGTACCATGCTCCATATAATTAGGATTAAAGACTACTTAAATTATTGAAAGTAAAGCTTAACGTTGATAATTATTATTACTTAAATAAACC
This sequence comes from Euschistus heros, assembly GCA_003667255.2. Lineage (NCBI taxonomy): Eukaryota > Metazoa > Arthropoda > Insecta > Hemiptera > Pentatomidae > Euschistus > Euschistus heros. The sequence goes on from RCWM02000297.1 coordinate 1,336,006, forward strand.
TAAAGAATTCCATCATTAGAATTAGCGAAAGTTAATTTTATATTATTTTAACAGTCCTCCAGTGAAGCTTTGAGGCAGCACTACCATCTTACCCAGCTTCGATATCAGACCATCAGCTTTTCATATGGCATCCTAGTGAATATAGTCTCTACTTCTCAACTTTTTCGAATAAAGTTTAGTCTTTCTGTTTCTATAAACATATGAAGCATAAATTGGTTTAGGAAATTACGAAATTAAAGGACAAAAGGTTTTTCACCTCCTCGTTCCACAAACATTTAGGCGTAAAAATCAGCTGCAGACACAGTTTTCTTAAGTGGTGTATTGGTGTTTGGGTTACGCTGATGTATGTTAATACTGTACCCATCTTCTCCATGATAGAACATTAGACGATACTGAAGAGAATCATACGCTTGATAGAACTTACTGATTCTAATAAGTTTTTTGTCCCTGCTGGAGAACAATGTCTCTGCTACTATGAGTTCACAGAAAGTACCATATTATAAGGTTTCGACATCGATCGTATTTTTGTTTGTTTAAATCTATAAGGAACTTAATTTGTTGTCTAAGTGTGCGGCTTAAGCATTTAACCTATTTTTTAACTTAACTTATCTCCATATACCATATGACAATTAATCTATTATTATTCACCCAATAAAAATTGTAATCGCATTTTTCGGAAAATAGCCGCGATCCAAGCCGATTATTTTAAATTTCTTTCTTAGCAAACACCTACGGCCCTAGAGGAAGCTGCATATCGAATTTCATTCCAATCCGTTCGGTGGTTTCTGAGGTTTCGTGTTAAATGAGTGAGTGGTATTTGACAAATATACAGGGTGTACCAGACATAGTGTAAAAAAAAAAAATGGTTAATACTGCATACTAAACAGGGTAGAATGGCGCAGAAACTAGTTTCATATCTCAATCTGTTGAGGAGATAGAACTTTTTTGTTTTTATTTTTAAAATCTTTATTTTTTCTGAAAAATGACAGTTTTCTGTACTTTGGTTTAGCGTAGAAACAAAAGCGATGATATTTTCTTCATCAGCATTAAATTTTCTAAAATATGACATAGGTCTAGTTATTTTAAATTTACTTTTAGAAGGCCTTTTAACACGCAAAACACAAAACATTTATTTAAACTTAAATTTTTAATATTTTTTGAAAATTTCTCCCTCCCCACTGAAGCACCCTAGAAGCCCAAATTTCCCCAAAACTACAGAATTTAGTAAGCTTTTTAGTGGTGTAACTCATGATACAATTGCACTTCACCTTTTGAGTCTAACAGAAGTTTTTCTGATTAAAAACACGCTAGAGAATAAATACTTGATTGCTTCACGTATAGGGATTCAGAGTTCTTGAATACCATTTGTTACAATTAAACCTGAATAAGGACCTGTAACTAACATAAAATGGGGCCAATTTTCATTAATTGTTCAATGAAGATCAAAATTCCTCGAATAAAAATATAATTCATAAATAATTCTGCATCTGAACTGAAAGTCATCTAAAAGAGATTCCTTAAATACTTAGGTTATGGTCAGATGGTCAAACAGTCTCCCTACATTATGAAATTCGGTTATAAATCAAACATTTAAAGTTTTAAGCATTTAAGTGGGCTTGTCCTCTTGGGGTATTGATAAATGTGATATTAGCATTGATAAGTCTTTTGGCTGGGGGCCTATTCTTTTTTGGTGTAACGTTTTTTTGCACTTTCAAAAATGAACGGATGAGAAACTTTATGAGAGTTTCTTTATCAGAAATACAATGGTCAATGTTTTTGGTTATTTAACATTGGTCGCTAGGACTTACCGCTTACTTAGAAGCTATATTGGTTTGAATAAAAAAGTTAAGTTTGAAACCGCTTTTTTTTCCCAACTTCATTTATTTCGAATAATCATTTATTTTCAATTTAATTTAATTAATTTGATCCTCTAAATTCTATATTGTATATTGAGAAAATCAGAAAATTATAGATCGACGTATCCATGATCTTGTTTTTTTCCAGTCAGGGAGGAATTCGGTTTTGATTTTTAATTTTTTAAAATATTGTCAATCTTGAATTATTTTACCTATTATTTCTGACCGTATTGTATATTGTTTGAATTTATTGATTATAAATTTGTTCATTTAGCAGAATGTTTAAAATATCATAACATCTAGAGTTCATCTGTTAATGGTCTCCTGGTTTAATTGTGCATTATTACATCCATATTTGTTGGTTTCCTATATAATGTAAATTAACTTATATATTTATTTTTTATTTAAGGTTACTAGCTAATTTATTTATACAGCAGCATAATAATTCCATGCCAATATTCTTTTTCCATAAAAAAAATGACAAAGTTTGTTAGTCTACTTGAAAGCCAGTCTCATAAAATATTTAATATTTTTAACACTAAAGTACTATCTTTTAGCTTTTTATTTTAATTCCAGAACCATCATTTGAAACAACCTGACAAGATTGTTTATTCTTGTAAAGTAACTTTTTCAAAGGTCAAATGAATTACAAATCAAGCAGACTCCTAGATTAACTTACCGGGATTTAAAATAAAAGTAAATTAAAGAAAATTTTATCACACTTTAAACCTATGCTCCTGGTGTGGTCTTAAAGTTTCCAATTTTCTACTTTCAATACATACTTCCATAAGCAGAAAATTTCTATTTTATGTTGGATATGACGAGTTCTGTTTTGAAAGTCACCCAAAAGTTTATTATAGATTTATGAAATAAGTTACATTTCAGATATATCGTTTATGTAACAATGTGCTAATGTTCTGAAATCTTTGTATAATTTTAGAACTGATGATGGTTGTTCAACATTCAAAACTGGTTTTCAAATAAAAATAATTCTAATAGAAGTGGCAAATAAGGGTTGGGTGGATGAAGAAATAAACAAAACACAATTTTGAGTAATTTATATTTTTATATTTATGTTTATATTAATATTTTTTCATGTTTAAAGATTGTTTTTTCCTTATGCGAGGAAAAATTACATTATCTTCTTATATCCTTTTCTAGTAGTTTTGAAATATTCAGATTTGGTTTCCTAACACTTTTGCATATAAATCCTTCATCCAATGAACTAGATTATGTTTTTTTTAAAATGTGACACAACCCCTTTAACAACCAATTTCTTCAATTGTATTGATCCTTCTATCCCATCATGCGTATCTTAAGTGACAAATATAATAAACTCTCATTTTATATAATTCACCGAAAACAGCGAGTGTTTACATAACCTAAACAGTTTGTAAAATAAAGGCCGATTAAGATTCTATTTTTGTTGAGATCTAGTGGTTTTTGATCTATTGCCTTTAGGCCATAAAAGGTGCTTTTAAGCTTTCATTTAAAAAATATATAATTTTTGGAAAAGTAGTCTTAACGGGTTTTGATCCTAGATGATTCGAATATATTTCACTTTTATATTTTATTTTTATTTTTATTTATTTTTTCACTTTCCTTAAAATAGATAAAATAATAAAAGAAACGAAATAATTTTTTGATAAATTTTTTCAGCATAACTCCTCAAAACTTTCATTTAAAATCCACTACACTAAGTTACATGTTTTGGGATATTATTATCCCATCTTCAGAATGAAATTTACATATTTTTTTAAAAACTTAATTTACATTTCACTAAATAACTTATAATAATTACATTTCACTAAACTTAATAATATACACTAAATAAATCAAATTCAATTCAATTCAATCAAAATAATCTATTTCTCCTATTCTCTTTTACAGTGTTAACACACCCGGTCATGGCTTAAAGCTGATTTTTTTTTTTAACTACTCTGCTTATTAGGGTTCAAGGATCTATTTCATTATTATTTTTATTTTAATTTGAAAAAAATCAAACAAAATAATTAGACTAGTTCAAATGATTCTAAACAATAGCAAAGGAGCTGTCCAAATGCAAGGAGGGATGACTGAACAGTTCGATATATACAAGGGAGTGAGGCAGGAGAACCACTGTCGCCGGTACTGTTTAATTTAGTTCTAGTAACAGTCATAAGAGCAATAAGGACGAACCCTGGAAGAATTTATACCCCTAGCACTTGCAGACGACGTCGTGATCACTGTCAGAACAGAAAACTCCCCACTAGTTGCATTTGAGGAGTGTAACAGAGACGTTGGCCTCCACATAAACGTAGAAAAGACGAAATATCTAGTGACGTCAAAAGAACAAAATATGGTGGAAAACCTATAAGAGGCAGGATTCCACTTCGAAAGCGTCGAAAAAAAGTCTCCCTAAAAATCTAAAAATAAGGGTCTACCAAACCATTAAAAGTTTTTAGGGACTGAAAAAGTTTATTTAAAAAATATATATATACTGCATTACAAAATAATTAAAACGAGATAATATTATTCTGAGTTAGAATACTTGAAGGAATAAGACTGCAAATACAAGTTACTACGTTTAGGTCATGGACTGTTTGAACTGGAGTCTTCTTGGCCTAGTTGGTTGTAATTTTTATTGTTCCTCCTTGAGCCAGATAGACCCAATAAAATGTAAGAAAAAGGACTCAGAAGAGGAGGAAGATATAAAGAGGAGACACAGATGGCTGAGTAGGATAAGGACCAGAGGGAATAAACAGGACTATTGACGAAGACAGTGGAACCTCTTCGCTAAATCAGCCGGTCCACGCTGAAATATTCACCAGTGCCGAAAGGTTTCTTCCTGCATCCTTCCGATAAATATATCCTCCTACGTGTCGGCTCTCCCGCCTGGATTATTCAGGACGTGAAGGATCGACCAGGGCAGATTGAGCCGCATCCAGTCAATAGGACATCAATTTGCATAAGGAAACGCTCCCAGTCTTCTCGTTTGCAGATAAGAGAATAATATAACAGGGAAGGTTGTCCAGATAGTCTGTATACTTCACCCGGCTGACACTATCTTAGTTCTGTCCCTTTTACTCTCTCCGCTGTCTCGATAACGTGACGGGGATCCAGTCTTGTATCTAATCTAGTACAGGTTATGTACAGTCGGGAAGCTTCTAGATAGGAAAAGGTTAAAATGAAAAAAAAAATAAATAAGTATATTAGAATGAAACGGAAGTTTTTATGGTACCTATCCAATTGATTTAACAGAAATAGATAATTCCTACCCATTGTAAATTTAGAAATTATTGTTCATTAAATTGAGTCTGGCGCCTTAGGAAATATTTTAGGTATGAACTTCTTAAAGTTCAATTGGCAAATCTTTTTTTTTTTTGAAAAGCATTTTTGACACGTTCTGGCTCTATTGCTGCTGCACAAATCAATAATATGATATAATAGTTTCCTTATTCGAAATTTAATAGAAAATATTTGATGTTGTATAACACTTGTCGCTAGGATCTACCGTTTAGGAGGTACATCGGTATGAATGAAAAAAGTCATGTTTGAAAACCCTGTTTTTTAGTTAAGGGAAGGTGAAGATGGGGAAAAAAAAAATAAAAAAACATTAGAATAAAACGGAAATTCTTGATTATACGTTATCAATGAATTTTTATGGTGTCTGTCCAATTGAGCTAGAAGAAACTGAAAATTCCCATCCATTGTAATTTAAGAAATTATTGTTTATTATAATGACTCAAGACATTAGGAGATGTTTTAGGTATTTTGTCACGCACTAGCTCTTTTGAGGTTGTAGTTTTAATTTTCTGGAAATTCGATGATTAGAAATTTAATGGATTGTATTTTATGTTATATAACATTTGTCGCTAAGACTAACCGTTTAGGAGTAATGTTTTATTTAATGATAAAAAGTCATGTTTTGTCAAACTTTTTTGTTTAGAGACTTTTCTTTAACACACTCTAGCTCTGTTGTTGTTGCTTGAATCGTTACTTTGACAACAGTTTCCTCATCAGAAATTTAATAGAGAATATTTTTGTTCTGTAACATTTGTCGCTTGGACCTACCGTTTAGGTGCTATACTGGTTTAAATAAAAAAAACCATGATTGAATCCCCTATTTTCTCTCAACTTATGTTAGTATATTTATAATAACAAATAATTGTTAATTTTATTTATTTATTAATTAAAATTTGATCCTCTTAACTCTTTAATGTGAAATAGGAAAATAAGAAAAACAGTAGATTATAGACGTATCCATGATTTATTGTTTTTCCCAATCAGGGAAAAATAAATGGTTTTCCAAAAGAACCACTGAACTGGAACCAGCCCCCCCCCCAAAAAAAAAAAAAAAAAAAAAAAAAAAAAAAAAAAAAAAAAAAAAAAAAAAAAAAAAAAAAAAAAAAAAAAAAAAAAAAAAAAAAAAAAAAAACATTCCACCAAGCAATCTTATCTAAGCGAACAAGAATTTATTTTAGTTTTCTCTGTAATTAGTGAAGTAGAACGCCATTTATGAGCTCTTAATGTCCAATTTCTTTTGAAAAATATTCCTTTAGAAAATGCGGGAAAGAAAAAATTATTTCTTGAGATTATTGGGGAAGATAGAAATGTAAATAGGTAATAGGAGCAGTTACAGGGACATTAAGGTTGTGTAGGGCAACTGTGTAAGGGCCAAAGAAAGGGTCGTTGGGGAGGCTCATTTTTATTGGCTACAGGAACTGGGCGGGGATTAAGAGGACAAGCTTGCCATTGGCTGTAACGAGGGCCAATGAAAACTAATGTCCGGCCTTAACGGGACTACCTACCAGTGTCCTCTGATCACATGTGCCAGTCTTTATCGAAGAAATATTCAAATTCTTCCTTCTCCCCTTTATGAGCTATATAGGAGGCCCATGAATGTCCTTAAGGATTCTTCTAGGGCCGGATTATGGAGTTTTTATAACGTTATGTGGAGCTTATTTTTTGAGAAATATGTTAACTCCCTCAGACCACTTTATACCGAGCTAAGTTAAGGGTGGCTTTCGGATAGTCTTTAAGGACACTAGCGGAACTTACTTACGGAACTGGGCTATTACACCTGAGTACAGTCAGGTTATATTTAGTGCAATGAATGTTTTTGACAGTACAGTATAGAAGTTGACACATTAGGAGTGTATAGTAATATTTTTTTATTTATAATTATTTATTGATATAAACTTAAGAAATGGATGGAGCCATTTTATACAATATGTACAACAAGTAAATAAAAATAAAAAGATCTCTTGACCATTCTCTTTCCAGACTTATCTGCCGCGTTAGTTGGGAGACTAGTAGATTTGTGTGGCTATGGAGTTTACTATGAAGAGATAGGTATCTTGTTTGTGCCTTTGAATTTTATATTTCAAGTTTTGTTTAGACTAATAACAGACATCGCGAACCTACAATCTGAACAAACTTAGCTATTTTGATGCCCCTAAAAAGAAAACCCAAAAGAAGGGGCCAAAAACTTTTTTTTACTGTGCAGATACAAAATAATATTGAAAGATAACAAGGATTCACGAAACGAATTATGGTTTTCACGGATAACACTGTTCTCTGGTTGGTCGATTATACCTAAAAGAAAAAAAAATCAGCAATAATAACATCAAGTGGAAATTTGTATTGTCATTAAGGAAGTGAAGAATCATCAATCCCATTGGCTTATAATTTTTTTTTTTTAAATATTTAATAATAATTTTATTAGGCGGCGAAGGAAGAACCGGGAGCTATACGATTTGTATGGTGACTGGCCATTGACAATATTCACAAGAGTTCAACGGCTAAAATTAATGGGGCATGTATACCGGATGGGTGAGAACAGAACATGCCGAAAATTGTTATGGTATAGACCGGATGGAGTGAGACCTCGTGGAAGACCGAAGAAAAGGTGGGGAAGGATGTGAAGCAGTTCATGCGTCTGCCGCGCCAATAAGGAAAGAAAGAATAATAATTTTATACCAATATTTTTTCAAAGCATAATAGTATTTGGAATCCAACATATGATGGGTTTATAAAACTATATTTTTATATAAAATGTTCTTGTTTATAGTTTCAAATAAGTGTAAGGATAGTGTTGTAAATTTCAATATTGTTAGGGAATTAAAAAAAAAGAAAAGTATTTAACAATGTACGGTATATTTGGATCAATCATTTCCCTTTGAGTCGAATTCGCTGGTTCAATGCGAGTATTTTTACGATGGTAAACCTCGTCTCTGTTTACCTCGTGCAATCAAATAGAAACCATCTAGCATCTCAAGCGTCCCAGTTATTATATTCCTATAGCAGAAGAAGGAAAGGTGTAAAAACACGCACAGGTATAAATATGGGCACCCCTCCCTACTGGCTAAGGGAGATATTGAGGACTGGCGGCGAGGACTGTGGATGGAGCCATTTGCTAATATAAGATAGCAGTGAGCAGTTGAAACCATTATTTTAAGTTGTGTGGATGCAGCGGGAGTTATTGAGTGATTTGGTGTTAATTCTAGACTCCAAACTTTTGGGAAGTATACGAAATCGATTTATTTTCATGTTCTTATGTTAAGGCAAAAAAAAATTTCACAATGATTTCTGGAAAGTGGAGATCTTAACCTTCGGTCTACTACGTGAAATGCAAGGACATGCAATAAAACGTTGGGTCTTTTTGACCCAACCCTCTTTTTAGTTGTATTGATCATTTTAAACATTTTGGGAAACAATTAATAGTCTATCGTTTCATAAAAAAATTAATTTATTATAATTATATATGTTATAAAAAAAAAAAACTTTCTTAAAATACATAAAAAAGTAATTATATATTATCCTAAAATCAGTCGTATGAATAAAAAAACAAAACAATTACTTTTAGTCTTTTTCATATTTTTTTCTCTAAAAGGAAATTAAGTACATTATGAACTGAAATAATGATGGTATTTAACTCCGACAATAGAAACAGAAGTAAAATCAAACATAAGATAATTACATAGTTACAATGAACAAAGGATAACATTTAGTCTTGTAAGATATATATCAGTCTTCAATTATTTGATTTTTGAGACCAATTGTAAAATATGACATCACAATTTGTTCCGCATAGAGGATCAGTAAGTTTCAGAGGATATTGGGTAAGTAAAAGCAAACCTTCCCGAGCTATAGTTGCTTTTCCTACTTATGGCATACCACCAAAGAATATTCTTGCGTCACACAATGACACAATTTCCATCCCGTGCCTTTCTGGTTTAACTGGGATATACATTTTGAATGAGCATTTGCCCCTGAAGCTAAGGTGTTTGAATTATAAGTAGTAGGACATATCATACAACGTGGGGTCATATTGACCCGTAACAAAGATTCTCTCAATTTATTCAAATGTTACGAGGTCACTCACCTTTGGAACACTTGTCAAACGGTGCCCACTCACTGCACAGATACTAGATGAAAAGCTACTCAAGGTCTCAACTCCCTTCCAATCCTACACTTTAAAGCAGGCCCGTTTTTGTCATATCCGTGTCAACCCGTACGTTGTAGAATGAAGGTTAAGCTACATTTCGAAGCACACCTTTAGTCACGCACACATTTAGGTTTTTGTGATAGTGGCCATTTTTCTCAGGTGGGGTTGTTGTAAATAAGGGCAGATAGTATATTGTGTCCTCTTCTTTACTTCTTGTACACTGCATAGACTCCTCAAAACCCTTTCACAACCATTAATAGTTTTACCGATGATATTGCTATATTATCATTGTACTAAGATCCCACAATTTTTTCCAATCGATTCAACTTATTTCTATCCAGGGATCACCAATACATTTTAGTGAAATACCTTTGAAAAGAGGAAAATGAGGCCAAATATGGTAAAACAAACCACATGACGTTCCTAATAAGGAGGCATTTACATTGACTTGGAGACTCAGGCATCATATACATTTTTTTATTATTATTATTTTTTTATAATGCTCACCATAACGCGGTATAGTGTTACTAACAATGGTAAAATCGATTGTGTTATCTGCCTTTAGCACGAGAGTGATCTCACGATGATATACACATCATCAGAAGTGTTTTTTTTTTTTTTTTTTTTTTTTTTTTTTTTTTTTTTTTTTTTTTTTTTACGTCTATGAATGAACCGAGTTTACAGGGGCCGAGTGATTTTAGTTTGTCAAAGTTATACAGCTAGAGGTGACACGCTCAAGAATTCAAGACAGGGCTCCGGAGCAGTCATTAATTTTTTGATGGCGATCATAAAACTGCGGTGAGGCGGAAGGCTGCGGTTCCTCGAAGACGAGAGGTTTTCCAATTACCTCGTCCCCGAGCCTCTTAATTGGATGATTCGTGAAATTTTAATTTGAGCACCCCCCCCCCTCCCCTGTGGGGGCACAATCAGGGCCGGGGAACCAGAAAATAATGTCAGCCGGGCTAAGTTAGCGGGGAGAGGATGCATATTTCAGGTCCAATTCGGCCTTTCATATCATCCCTTCCGGCGGAAAATCTCAATGAGAGCGGAAATTGGGTCAGGACAAAGGAGCTCATTGGATATTCCTTACGATTGCGAGGATAAAAAAGGTATTTAAGTCAACATTACAGCCCTACCACGTTGGCTAAGGACCTCTCATTGTTGATCCTGTCTTGTGAAACTTTTAATTAATGATATTCAAGTTGGTTTTCTTGTAATGCTATTCTCCCGTTATGAAATGCACAATGAAATCAAATACATTTGAATGTAAAGATCATTTTATATATTTCAGCTAATAACAACAGTAGGATATTTTTACTTTCTTTATATTACTAACAAAATTAATATTTTATTTTTGTTCGTAATTTATCTTTACAGGCAGGGTTGCCATCTCCTAAAATACACAAGCCGGACATTTGCCACAAAAGCCGGACACTATCTTTAAAAGCCAAACATAACTTATATAAAGCCGAATGTAAGTTTTTTAAGTTGGAAATAACTTCAATAATAAAAAAGTCTGTCAAGATGTTAGATATAATTTTTAATTAATCAAAGCTATGTTACATAATTCATATTACAGGTTTAAGTTTTTAGTTATAACATTAACCGCTTATTTATAGTCCTAACCTTAATGTTTTGATATTTATGCATTACATTAAAATTACTACCTGAAACATTTTCAGTCTTCTATAGACTTCACTTATATAAAACAAAAACAAATAAATAAATTACAGCTCCACTTTGGCAGTAAACTAATAGTTTTGATTATACAAATATAAAAATATATGCACTATTCTAAGGAGAAAACAAAAAGATTAAAATTAAAAGTCAATTGTAAATAAATCTCAAATGTTTCTAAAAAGAATAAAAATCCATAAATTCTTAGTTGTATTTTGCTTTTTCTTCTACTTTATCCAAAACGTCGTTTTCCTTAGAAATCGTATCATAAAATTCTGCACATGTTAATTTTAAATTGCATAATATGAACATCATCTGTTCAATGGTTTCTGTTTGTAATTTATTGCGTTCCTTTGTCTACTGGGCATTAATCAAACAGAAAACTCTTTCAACGTTGACGTTATGGCATAGAATCGCAAAATAGTATTCTTCCAATTTTAGTAGTTCAGAATTAAATTCTTCATTATGAAATGATCTAAAATAAGCAGTCCACTTTTTATGTGCCAAAAGTTTTTTAAAATCTTTAATGAAATTCTGTCATTGCTCAAAAAGTTTACTAAATTAGTCAAAAAGGTAAGAGGAGTGGTAGTTTCCAAGATCTGAGCACAGTCCCATTTCCGCCACGCCATAAGATTGCTACTTTCAACGAGAAGACGAAAAAGCCTAACAAATGCCGGACAGGCCGGACGCGCAAATATTTGGCCAAACACGACCGTAAAAAGCCGAACATGCCCGGCTAAAACCGGACAAATGGCAACCCTATTTACAGGAAAACAGAAGACAATCGTAAAACTTTTTTCTTTTCTTTTTTGGATGTTTTACGTAGTATTCGACTATTAGCCGAGTCAAGTTAATTTCTGGCAAACTTTTAATGTGTCGATAAATTTTCAACCAGTTTTCCTAATGTTCAATTCAATTGTTTGAGTGATTTTTTACAACTCGATTATATTCAAGTCTTTAGGCGTCTTCTGTTTTTCGTGGTCCCTAAATCCCACTATTTTTCTTTCGCTCGCTGGCGTATAAAATTGCAGGTTTAACTACGGAGTTTTAATGTCGTATCGTCGTGTTTCGCGAAATAAGATTTTCTTTGTTTATATTTGGTGCTATCCCTGGAGATCCACTGACTATCAAGGTCAAGTCGGTTTAAAAAAAAAATCTAGATATTTGAATTTTTCATCTTGGTTAATTTCGCCATTCTTTATGACATTCTCTATTGTTATAAATATAATAAAACATATGTTTAAATTAAAGCAAATCCTTTTATTGTAAACAAAATACGTAATAGTATACATAAGATGTATCATTTTACAAGATGTCACAGTTATCTTGTAACATATAATTTAATTCTTTATCAATTTTTATTATTATCTATTGTTATTATTTATTATAATTAATTATCAAAGCCAGATGATTGTCCTATGTACTGTAATCATATGTTATTCTTAGGGGACAAGTAGTCCCAGAATAAAGTTCATTCTCTTCTCTTCTTCTTCTTCTTAATCACTTTAACCCTATGACTCGCTGTCATGCATGGCTGAAGAACCTTGCAATCAAATATGTAACTATCTAATTTGACTTTTTTCCATTTAAACATTATCGAATGTAGTTTATATTCTATGTGATTTTTTTTTTATTACTTTCCGCTTCTACTCACATGAGTCATTAGTGGCTTAATACACATATTAAATTTTGTCAAACAATTCACGAGATTTCAGATATTCAAAAATTTGTCTTCTGTGTCTTGCAGTGCTTTATCTATACTTGAGGGTACATTGTACTTTGTTCTGGCGTCAGAGTATAGTGTACATGATGTTACAATGTGTTTCAATGTCAGTGCTGTCATGCAAGTTTTTCAAATCGGTGATTCTAGGCTTATCATCAGGTAGCCGTGGGTGAAAGCTGAATGTCCTATTTTTAGCCTCCTCAAGATTATTTCTTCTATTCTTGATTTTCTAAAAGATGTTGTCCTGGGCCGGGTGTCTTGTTTGATTTATTGAAGTTGGCTGCGTATTTGGTTCCATTTTGTTTGCCAGTGTTGGAGCAACTTTTTTCTACGGTCAGAAGTTGAAATGTCAGTAATTATGGTTCCTTTTTGGTTCAGTCACGCGAGATTTCCTGCACTGTCTGCAGCTTCATTTCCGGAGATGCCTCAATGTGAGGGTTATCATTAGCGCAGTCCCGCCACCCATCGACTCGTGCATCTCCCACAGGCAATTGTTAATCTTCCGTACTAGGGCATTTTCAGAGTTGTCTTCAGCTAATGCCAATAATGAACTCAGAGAGTCTGTTACAAAAAGAGTATGTTTTGTATTTGTAGATTTTATTTATAAAAGACCTTGATATATCGCAAATAGTTTTCCTGTAAAAACACTATTTCGTGACGGTAAGTTAAATTTCAGTAAGGTATTGTTAAAAACCAGTGAGCAACCGACTTCTCCATCAATTTTCAATACATCAGTAAAAATTGCTTCGTGATTTGAATACTTTTGTCTTAGTTCTGCAAAAAGTCTCTTTTTGTTTGTTTGTTTATTTCGTTTAACGTCACTTTATGCTGCTAAGGCTAATCGGACGATGCTACGGCGCGAGTCCCAAATTTTGCCTTTCCAAGTATAATTAGAATAGGGATCTTTAACGAGTACATGACATCGCACAGGCTCGGGACCCCCATTTTACGCCCCTTCCGAAGGACAGCATAGCTAAGGATTTTTTACTCCCTTTAAAAAATCCTAAGATCATCTGCCGGGCTGTGAACCCGCGATCTTGGGTTTAGTAGGTTGCTATGCTAACCACTACACCACAGGTGACCCCAAAGTCTCTTTTCAATGATGGGGTTGTCGTCTTCAATCTTTTCCTTAAGGGATGTGGCAACCTTTATGTAAGTATTGTCCCATTGAAAAAATAATGGGTCATCTATGGTTAGTACTGTATTCTGTTTTATATCTAAAAGTTGAAGGAGATTTTGGGGTTAGTTGATCTCTTATCATCCTCTTTTTCAATATTCTCGAGTTGAGATGACTCCAGATTTTTTAGTTCTAATGTATTATAACTGGATAATAAAGTGTTTCCGAAAATATATTTACACTGTTCAAGAAAAAGAATGAAGACGCCGAGACAGTAAGGCGCTACATGTCAAACTTAGTTTATTAAGAACTAAAGCTACTTCATACTCTGGCAAATTCAAAGAAAAATTCTATATTTCCAGTATTATTAATAGAATTTTTTTTTTTTTTTAATTAATTTATTTTTTATTTTTTGCTGGTAATAAATTACTGTAACATAAATTATTATTATTTTCAAGATTAACTACCTGTTTATAAACAACATTGAATAACAAGGTGTAACATTCTATTTATAGGTTCAGTGTTATATTTTATGTGTATACCAAATTCAATCAAATTTTTAAAAATATTTCAAAATGAAAATATTGGTATTCAAATGAAGTATAACTGATTTAAAATTGATTGCCTATTGTCATATCATAGAACTGGAAGAATATATACATATACTTCCTAAATACTTCACAAAATGCCCTCACGATCCCCTACGATCTCCAGATCTAAGATTAAGACGACGGGACCAGTAAGGAGGACATCTTGTTCTTATGAATGGGCGGGCGCATGAGCTGATAGAGTGGGGGAGCTCTGGGCTGATTGGGTCGTCTCCCGTTTCTCAAGGAGATTTCGGCCAATGGAAAAATTACCTTACCCCCACTTTTCAGGACCCGGTACCGCCTCTTCGTCATAAAGTGATGTCCTCCTCCTAGACAGCTAAGCACCTTTTTACTATTTGAAATTTTAAAAATTCAATGTATTGGAAAAAAATGTATGGTATGAATTGCTTGATTTCATCTCATGAAAATAATCTTCTTTTATAAAATTTATTATTAAAAAAAAATGAATAAAATTCAAACTCTCAGTTGTATTAATCGATTTTGCAATTTAAGTGAAAATGATGTATCTAAATTATGAAAATCCATCTACTTTTTTGGGTATCGCACCGTTTTATTTTCCTTCTATTTTATTATTGATTTTTGTTATTTTTCTTTTTTTTAATAACTTTATTAATCCAACCCTATCATAAAAAACTCAATAACAATCAGCAAAATTTATAAAAATATAAATAGCGTCAAACGTCAGGAAGTCGACGCAGTGGTCACTCAATGTTCTTGATTTAATATTTTCATACTAATTATCATAGAAATACCTTGAACTGTGGATAAAGGAAATAACATAACATAATAATACTTTGTGCATTGTATTTTGCCATCATGAATATTATGATGTCTCCCTCCTAGACTTTCTTTCAGAACCTTTTTAGTATTTGAAATTTAAATAATTCAATGTAATGGAAAACACGTATTTAATTGCTTAATTGTATGTATTTTCTTAGTAAAAATAATGAGCTTATAATAAATTGATTATAAAAAATAAATTAAATTTAAGCAACCAATTTTATTAATCGATTATGAAATTCAAGTGAATAAAGATGATGTGTTGAAATTAAGGAAATCTATCGACCAATTGGGTACCATCGACTTTGCCATACCGGGGTGACTTTGCTCGCTATTCAATTGTTAATTTATTATCCCAGTCATATAAAAAGAAGTTTTATATAGAAAATCTCGGAAAGGAAGCAAAGAAGCTGAATTTTTGCATATACCTTTGTTTTAGCCTCCTAAATAAGGGGTGAAAAGTCACCGACCTCAGCGTGTTAGCATAATTAGATATTCAAGGTCAAAGGTTACAAAAATCATTTTTTTCTTTCAAATATCTCGATTTCTATGCATCGGGCGTCTATCAAAAAAGTAACAAATCTTGTTCTCATATCAAAAATATTCTCTATAATTTTGATTCTATAATTTTTTTTTTAGGATTAACTTTTAACGAGATCTAGCGCGGAGAAGAAGGGGGCACCTGTTCGGACAAACGATTGCTTCTAGTGCCTTCGACAATTGTTTTTCGAAATATTGTCAGAAACAAAGTTGTAGAGTGTTAAATTTACTTTAATTTCATATACACGTTGCTGGCACTGGAATCAAATGTTTGATAAAAAGTGAGGTAAAACTATTTTTTCCTTATATTTATCGATTTTTAATAACGTATATCTCGAACACCATTGAGAGTTGGACAGCTATGTATAGAAACAATTTAATAGGAAATTTAATTATCTTTAATTTTGATTGGTAGTTTATTTTTTTAGCGTCCACTGATTTTGAAATATAATAGAAAGTTCTAAACATGGGACCTTCTCTCCTTCCCCTGCCATTAACTGAGGGTTTCCGTAGCCCCAGGGACCGGGACTTTTAGTATATTTAACTTCTAACTACTCCTAACGAAGCTGTGAAGTCAAAAATAGTCACATAATTCATGCACTTAACACCCATCATTTCAACACTCTCACTAGGGCCGCGCTTATCAGCGAAAATACGTTTTTCAGCACTCTTTTGGCTATAACTCCGAAACTAATAGTTCCATCTAAAATATATTTGTTTTCATCTGAAAGCTTGTTAAATTTACTAGAAGAACCTGTATATTAAATTTTACACAAATCCCATAAAATATCCATGTCAGCACCCTCAAAACCACTTACTGTTTTGAAATCCAAGTTTTTTTGGCACATTTTTCACTATAACTCCATAACTGTTTCTCCGATCTGAACTTTCATTTTTTCAACTAAAACCTGGTCCAATTTACTATTAGGCCTCTTATATGAAATTTTGATTAGGCTCCGTAATATGCCCAAGCAAGGCCACTGAAAATGACAAAATCGTCACATGTTGCCAAAACCTAAATATTTAACGTGCTGGCTAGGATGTATTATGGGGTTTAATCAAAATTTTATATAAAAGGCTTAATAGTAAATTTAACCAGATTTTTTGTTTTAAAAAGTGAAAGTTCAGATCAAACAATTAGTTATGGAGTTATAGAGCAAAATGTGCCAAAAAAAACTTGGATTTCAAAACAGTAAGCGGTTGAGGGACATGGATATTTTATGGGACTTGATCAAAATTTAATATACAGGTTCTTATAGTAAATTTAAATATTAAATATTAATATTATTTAAATATATTTAATTATTAAGTATTAATAATATTTAAATATATTTGGGATCGAACTATTACTTTCGGAGTTATAGCCAAAAGAGTGCCGAAGAACGTGTTTTCGCGGAGAAGCGCGACCCCAGTGAGAGTGCTGAAATGGGGGGTGTGAAGTGCATGAATTATGCGACTATTTTTGGCTTCACAGCTTCGTTAGGAGTAGGTAGAAGGTAAATATACTAGAAGTCCCGGTCCCTGGGGGTACGGGAATCCCCAGTTTATGGTGGGGGAAGAGGAGAAGGTCCCATGTATAGATTTTTCTATCATATCTCGAAAACAGTGGACGCTAGAAAAATAAACCACAGAACAAAATTAAAGGTAATTAAATTTTCTATAAAACTGTCTCTATGCATATTTGTCCAACTCCCAATGGTGTTCGAGATATATGTTATTGAAAATCGATAATTACTGTGAAAAAATATTTTTACCTCACTTTTTGTCAAACATTAGATTCAAGTGCCAAAAATGTATTTACGAAACTAAAGTAAATTTAACGCTCTACAACTTTGTTTCTGACAATATTTCTGAGAAACAATTGTCGAACGGACTAGAAGTAATTGTTTGTCCGAACCGTTGCCCGCTTCTCCTTCTCTGCGCCATATCTCGAAAACGGTTAATCCTAAAAAAAAAAATAATAGAATCAAAATTATAGATAATATTACTATCTACAAGTTTTGTAATCTTCTTGATTGACACCCGATGCATAGAAAACGAGATATTTGAAAAAAAAAAAATGATTTTTGTGATCTTTGACCTTGAATATCTAATGAAAGGTATATGCAAAAATTCAGCCTCATTTATTTAGTTCTGAGGTGCAATCCTTATTTGTCTGGCCTATTATACCATTTCTGAAGCTTGAAAACTTTGCCACGTTATCTTGCTAGTTGTATTGAATTCAAAGTCATCCCGGTCGATGACCTTCCTTTTTTATTTTTATAACCATATCTATTTATCCACACCTATTAAAAATACCAATTAAAAATCAGCAGAATGTTGTCATCAGAAAAACATTTCAGAGTGTCAGACAAGATGAATTTTAACATAGCGGTAACTCTAGGTTCATTTTTTAATTAAAATTGTCTCACTAATTTTCATGAGAACAAAGGAGGTTCAAAGTATAAAATATTTTGTACTTCGTATTTTCCGTAATCAAAAGGTCTTCCTCGTGGATGTTGTAGCTGTTTGATCGATTTGTGCTCCAGAGAAGTATCAATTACCAATTATGATACGGTTGCTCGCTATAATTTCTGCAAACATAACTGAATTGTGTTCACTCTGACTTGTAATTATCAGTAAATAATAATATCAGATTTCGTCTGAAACAGTTAAGCAGAGTACAGAACGTCTTATCTGCAGTTTCGCCGAAAACACAGCTCTTCGCTGAGCAGATAAAGTTCTCACTATTACTTTGCTCTAGAAAAATAGTATAAATCCAACAATATAAACCCGTGTTAGCTTTTCTAAAAAGCTACTTGCCAGAGAGTACAGTGCAGCGTCGGTTATCAGGAGTAATCAATGCCTGCCCTGAAATTTTCCCGATAATTCACGCAATTATGCAGCAAGTGAAAGGTCTTTCCCAAACTTCGATGTATTAAAAACCATTCGTAAACGGCTTCAAAGAGTTCAATATTTTTTTGTTTCTTCATCATTTTTCGGCGACTTGGTGCAGCTTCACTATCTATATTTTAGTGAAATTAATGAAAGAGTTTTTTAAAACTTTTTACTGAGTAAATAAAAAAAATCTATAGAACGTTCGTTTTTAACTGTCAGTTTATATTCCTGAGAGTCGTAGGAGTGGTCAGAATGTACCATTTAAGGAACCAGTATTTTGTATTGCATATATAAACAAATAAATGATTTAATTGTATAATTAAATTTGTGTGCATTAATTGGTTTCATTGCAGAATGCATACTACATTATATCATCCTTCTAAAGTGTTAATTAAATAAAGCACCTATTAATTAATTTCAGGGAAAAACTAATGTGTATAAACGGGGAAATTTATGATTTATGACTCCAATCCATTTTTTAATATCAATAAAAATATATTCTTCTTAGAAGATTGAAATCATAAAAAAATCGTCTCTTGTAGATCGTCACTTTTATCTACAAACATAAACGTCGCGACAGATAGTCAAGTGACTATAAAGAAAAGGTTTGACAGTCCCGAAGAATCATGAGCGTTGTAAAAATAAAAAAGGAGAAAAAAAAAATTTGCTATTCAAGAATTTGTGAGGTGCTGCGAGGACTAAGGTTGATGCTCTGCCGCCTCTTGGGAAATCAGAAGAGTGGTTAATGACACCCGCTGGATGTTAGACATTTATTTTAGCAACACCGCGTCCTTCCAACGTCTTAAAATATTGCGCTCATATCGTGCGGCGGTTTATAGCCAAATATTTTCGTCCTCATGATGAAATGATTGAAGCCTTTCAGAATAATTACCAAATGATGGGCTAGTGAGAAAAACGCGGTACTCCGCTTTGTGTTTTTTTTAAACTAGTCGAGCCATAAAATAGTATGGAAAGTGCCCTTTAGTTTCGAACAAATTACTATCAGGAAAAAACAATATTCCGCTTAAAATCGATAAAAATAAAACCGTTGAATAAAAAACTGCTGAGAGTCGAATCCAAGGCCACCGGAGGATGCTAGTTTTTGCCAGGATCTAACGATTTCTTCCAGCTAAGGATTATCTTTGGCCGTTGCTTCCCGACAATTTAATTTCGTTCGTTTGATAACTGCATTAGATATTACTATATTTTTTTTACAAAGGACACCATAGGTTACTATTTTAAGATCTGCCAAAATCTAGCGAATATCGATGGCCTAAAGGATATTCCTCCATTGCCGTCCTTTTGACTATTTAAAATTCATCGTTTTTAAAATAGACACCCTTTCTTCCCGTTTAATTCTTTGGATTTCGGCTGTTCAAATTAGTGTCTATCATGTTTGTCTTGGAGGCCAGCAAAGTGACTCCTCTTCACACATCACAGAAGAAGGAAGGCCATTGGTCTACAGAGGACCCACCAGCAGCCGAGGACACCGATCTTTTAATGCCGACAGGCAATCCAAGATCCTAAAATTTAGTTATTTTATTTTATAAAATTTTAGTTAGTTTATAAATAGAATTAAATGGAGGATCAGAAAAAAAAAAAAAAAAAAAAAATTGGAGATATCACTCAAACCAATCTACCACTGGTTGGGCGACTATGGTGTTTTTTTTTTGTTTTTTTTCCATGACCCTTGAATTTATTCTTCACAAACGTATAAGCACTGGACGCGTGTTATCACCTGCAAATAATAGGCATTTTGGTGATGCTTCGTTATTTCTGGAGCATTAAGAATTATTTTTTAGCATTGAAATTCTGTGTAAAGAGAAACGATTATCTAGGATTTGTTAAGAGAATTATTTTTCACTTTTTGAAAATGAAACACGGTGAGTAAAACTTTAAATTTCATATCTCTTGAGATTGATCATTCAGTTCCTGTAAATATTCGTCATTCACTTTTCCTTTTACATAATGTGTTCCTGTTCGAAAAAATGATGTGCTTCTTATATAATCTGAAATGTGTTTCTTATCTCTATCTCACGAGAGGTTTCATGAAAAATGATTAGTGTCAATAACTGGCTTATCTTTTTGTAATAAAACATAAAAATATAATAAAAAATATCGTTCCTCCTGTTAAGTTCCTAGATATTTTGGGGGTTTCTAAACATTTTCTCTCTACGATTATGGATTTTGTCTTTGAGAAACCACAGCTATTCATTTCTGAAATTTATTGTGTATATCAATTAAATTCTACTTAGCAGCAATTTAGTTAGTATATTTTGTTTATTAATACTATAATACTATCTATACAGACCACTCTACTGGAAAGAAAATCGATTACAAATAATAGAGGCTTATAATTATCTAAGAGTACCATTTACTTCAACAGGAAAGTTTGCAAAAGCAGCTGATCACTTTGTGCAAAAAGCAACTATTGGAAACGCAAAAGTAAAAGCAATACTTGTAATGGGTAAAAGTGATTCCTGGGAAACAAAAATGGTTCTTTTTGATGCTATGGTCTCTTCAAGACTTCTCTTTGCAGCTCAGATGTGGAGTTTAAACTACCTGGAAATTATCGAAAATATTCAATATTGGTGTGCAAAATGTTGGGTAGTTTTGAATTATTTATGTATTATTAGTGATGTACGAATGTACTGTAATCAAAATTTTGGATCTTGAAGCGCTGCTACTCGCTAAATTTTTGGTATTTCCTACATTTTACCGACACATCACAGTTGATTCTAATGAAAACCTTTTACTATTTAAATTAAAATCAATCAAATTAAACTAAATTAAATTTCCTACAATTTATGTAGTATGCTTAAACGAGGACCAAGGTGCAAGCTTTCAAACCATTCTCTTAAAAAATGGTGGCAATTGTGATTTATTTCCGGTTTTCCTCAAAACGTCCATAAAAACTTAGAGCATGCTTTATTGTTGTAAATTTAAAAAATATAGTGTTACTACGCTCAATGCTTCTATATATAAATAGCTGATTAAAACATATCAATGCAAACATATTATTATATAAGTGTATATAATGTACATTTCTATTTCTTTATTTTTTAAATGTTCATATATATCCTCTAATATAATAATAATAGTACACTTTCAACTATGAAAAACATGTTTCTTCGAAATCCCCGGTTAACTGGACCTTTTGGTAGTTCCACCTTACCCTTTTGGTCCCTTAGGGGTCGGATTAGTGAGGTTCTACTGTTATATGTATGCATTGTGTTAAATGCAAAACAGGGCGTTCTACCTCCTTTTGATCCATGGCCTTATATTATAAGGTATATCTTCAGTAGATAGATAGTAGAATACTACATTGAGGAACTGGCCGGTGTATTCATTAATCATGATTTCAACACTCAACATTTTAACACTGTAATATCTTTGATTTTTAAACACAGAATAAATTAAAAAATAATTAGATTTCCTAGTCACTAATTAAATTATTTGTTAGATATATTATTGAAATAACAATGAAATGGAGTAATATTCGATCAATGATTCACTTAATTAATTCCATCGCATTAATTAATTACAAGACCAATCCTAATCAACTGTAGCGGTGTTGGCTCTTAATACATTGCATTATATATTTTACAAATAAATTATTTATTTTAAAATCTAAAAAAATATAATGTTTTAATAGTTAATATTAACAATATTTTAAATCTTATTTAAAAAATATTTTAAATCATTTAAATTTTTAAAGCAAGCAAAAATCATAATATTACATTGTTTGTATTGTTTCTGATTATAGTCATTTCGTTGAAGAAATAAATTTTACAATTCACAATTATTCTATGTTTAGACAAGAACGTTTTTGAAAATGTATTAGAATGTGGCATAATTCAGTAAAAAATTAGTTCGAATATATGTCATTATAATTTGATATGATTAATGTAAATTTTTTTATCCCGAGAAGTTTCATGTGTTGAAAATTCATTTTACAAAGATAGTTGCAAACGTAAGTAGAATTCCTTCATTTCCTCCAGGATATTCCTCTTTACTTCCGTTCTTTTTTTTTTTTATTATCTATTTCGGATCCGGTAAGTCCTTGAATTCTAGCTTATCCCCAAAAATCCATCTCCACTATTATAGGTTATACATAAATTAAAAAATATAAGTTAAGGTTTGTATCCAAGCTGAGGTTTTTGAATGTATTTAAGGCTACATATGGGTGATTTTAAAATTTCGGTACAATTTAAGTCACAAAGATATTTTGAAAATTGTACTGAAGATAAAATTTTGATTTTATTTTACACGGTCAAGTACCCATTGTATTATTATGGGCTCCCAACAATAATGATATATCTACATATATAACCGGAGTAATTGACGTTTATGTGCAGCATTTACTCACTCCCTAGGTTTTCACAACTTGAAAATTCTTGCATTCCGAAAATATTTAAGGCCTTCTCTTACCCTTTTTTTCTAGTTTGGAAATATGAAGGGGCATTGTTTTCTATTTTTTATCCAAAAATAATTTTTTGATTGATATTTAGCCTTCTTAGCATAATATACATCAGCATAAAGAAGTGTCACAACCCTCTAGTTCACTCCCTAAATTATTTTTGAAAATCCCTCCATCGCTCTCTAAAAGGAAAATTTGAGTGGTGTTTTGTATTGGGCAACACTATTTCTGGTACACCTGTTCACTGCCATCTGTTTCAAGGCACTGAGTTCTTTGGTAGACAAGTGGAGGTGCGTTGACTCCGCTCGGTAAGTACATTGAAAACATGATATTATTTTGAGATTCAAGATAAATTCAAAGCTCTACTGTAAAACCAATAGATACCATGTTTTACTTTTCAAATAGGCCACGTGTATAACCTGATACCAAGGTTTTTTTTCGTTAGAACTCACTCCCTAGGCATTTAAATGTAAAATGTGAATACTAGAGAGTGAGGATATCGTTTTATATTCGAACTTAAATTACTTTAGCGTTTATCGGCTTTTATAAAAATAAATTTCTTGATTTCTTCCTCTCACACCATGAAATGTGGTTAAATTGTTAAAGTTTAGTTTGAAAGTTTTTAATTAGATGTGATAGTACGTACCTAAAAGGCTGAAAATGTATATATGGATACATGTATACACGCCAAGTTTATAATATACATATCTCGTTAATTTCGGTTTTCTTTTCTTTGATGTAATAAATATGATATTTTCATCGTCTCCTAGATAATAAACTTACTTCCTAGTCGTTTTTTTCGCTCCCTAGATTTTAATATTTATTATTTATTTAATATATCTAGAAATATTGCAGATTATGGAAGCCCACTTCACAGACTTACTTCACACACCTTAGAGAAATAATTTGTGAAACAAAAATTCAATTTACATGTTTTATGTGGTGAATATTTTTTTCTTGGAACTGTCCCGAAATATTGAAATCACCCATATATATATATATATAAGTCAAGGTCCGAAGCAGGCTAGTATTAGCCTTAATCCTATCTCTAGTCACAACAAACAACGTACTTGTATAAATAGAGCTGCATCAGAGCAATAAACCAGTTATTCTTTAACAGTCATTACGTGCGTTTCATTATCCCTTTTATTTCTTTTTTTTAAAGTTTAGTTCTTCAGTCTATTTAACTGGTGCCGAAACCCGGGACCACGAGGAGCAGAGGACCGAGGTAGGAGAATTTTTTCTTTTTCTTTTCTTTTCCGGTCAGAAGAGTGCGGATGGAAGAGAACAGCATCCTGAGGCCACCCATTCTACAGGTGAACAACGGATTGCAACCACTTCCAAGAGAGACGATGGCTGAGGCCCATGCCAACACACTCGCCTGGCTCAAGGTCAGAACAGCCACTGCTCAGGACCTCAGAAAAGCGGTCTCTGACATAGAGAGGTTCACCGGGGAAACAGGTGAGCTCAATCACTTTATTAAGAGTGTTGATAGAGTGCTAGCGAGGATAGAGGCCAAGAGAGCAGAAGATTTATTGGACGGCCACGACGCGGAATCTCTGCGGGCAGACCTCATTTGCAGGGTGAAGAGGAGCGTCCTGAATTTAATCCAGGCGGATGAAGAAACGCCCTGGGAAGTCATCAAAGAGAGATTGAAGAAGGCGTACGGCGGAGGAAGATGGACGCCGGAAGAAGACCTCTTTCAACTCTTCAGGGAAAGCAGGCATCCTCGGCAGAGCAGCGGGCGCTATGCAGGTGAGCTCCTAATAAAATTCAATAAAGTGACCGATAAAATGAGGGAGACAGCAAGCGCACCGGAGGTAGAAGCAAGGATGGCTTTTGTTGCAACCATCCTTAAGGTGCAGTTAGCTCAAGAAACGGGGAAGAAGGAGAACTTCCCCCGAGACAAGGGATTCGTAGAGTGCGCCCAAGAACTTATGGATATGGGCGCCCGCGAAGAAGAATGCCGGCTGGAACGGGAGGAAGAAAGGAGCTGGACCGAGGTGGTGCACCGAAGACCTCGAGGCCCACCGTGGAGAAGCAGAGAAACCGAGAGGAGAGCCGATCAGCCAAGGAGAGCCGAACTTCGGAAGCCGGGGCCAAGAAAACCGGCTACTGGCAGTAAGAGAGAGGACCGGCGGTGCCACGGGTGCGGCAAGCCTGGGCACTTGGTCGCACAATGTCCCCGCACAAAGTGCTTTGAATGCGGGAATGAAGGGCACATTGCGAGGCAATGCCCTTACATGTTTAGACGGAAGGAGAATCCTCGGGGTGAGCCCATGGAAATCAACAGGGTCTGGAGGAGACAGAGATCACGGCCAGAATCCCCGAGATCTTCTGAGACATCCGAGGTGTCGGATACCGAGAGGGAGGACCCAGGACCAGGGAGCAGCGGAGACGAGGGAACCAGCAGACGGGAGCGGAGCGGCCGGAGGAGAGCGGCACAACCTGGACGTGTGGCGGCCTGAGGAGGGTGTCCGAGGAGAGGCGACCGCATCATTGAGGTACACAACGTGAGAGCGAGAAGCGGCGGTCTGCCTATTATCCGAGTGGAGCGAGGGGTGAGGTGCCTGGTGGACACAGGGAGCTCCAGCACCATCCTGAGTCGGCGAGCGGCGGAGCAGTTTAGTGGCTGCAACGGAGCACTCCAGGTAAGGGCATGTTCCTGTAAGTTGATTACCTTGGGTGGCCCTTGTACCATTGAGGGGGAGGTAGAGATGGGTTTAGAAAAATGGTCGGATAGAAGGGAGAAACTAGTATGCCATGTAATAGGGGAAATGGCCAAGTCGTATAATGGTATTATAGGCTGTGATTTATTGGAAAAGGTAGGAGCCAGGGTGAGCAATAAAAAGGGGAGGTGGAGTATTAGGATTGGGAAAAAGCGGTATAGGTGTTGCTCGGTGTTAAAAAGGGAAAAAGGGCAAATTGGAGTAGTGAACAGGGCGGAAGACTGGAGGGGGAAAATTTTAAAAGAGTTCAATGACATCTTTTTCAAGGAGGGTGATAAGTTGGGCGTCACTGGTAGGGCGGAGCACGAGATCCCGTTGAAGGAGGAGCGGGTCACGTACGTCAAGGAGAGGAGATACCCACAAGCGCTCCGTAGGCATATCCGGGAAGAGATAGAGGACTTAAAACGTCAAGGAATCGTGGTTGATAGCACTTCCCCCTACAATAGTCCGCTCTGGGCCGTGAGGAAAAAGAGTGCCCCCGGGGAGGAGAAGTACAGGGTAGTCATCGACTATCGCAAACTCAATGAAAACACCCGGGACGAGAAATACCCCATCCCCAGATTCGAGGACATTTTGGATAGGCTAAGTGGGGCTAGGATATTTAGCACATTAGACTTGAAAGCCGGGTACCACCAGATCCGAATGAACCCCAGGGACCAGTGTAAGACGGCCTTCACCTTCGAGCGAGGTCATTACGAGTTCACCCGAATGCCGTTCGGGCTTAAGAACGCGCCCATTACGTTCCAAAGAATAATGGACGAGCTCCTTAGGGGTTTGGATGAAAGTATGTGCCAGATTTATATGGATGACCTCTTGGTTTTCAGTAAGTCGGAGGGCGAGCATCTGGCACATCTTAGGGCGGTATTCGGGAGAATTCGGGAGTTTGGCTTGAAACTATCGGCGGAAAAGTCGCGTCTGGGGGAAAGCGAGATAAGTTTCCTGGGGCACACAATATCGGAGGACGGGGTGAAGCCGGATAAAGGGAAAGTAGAGGCCATTGCGAGAATGGAAATCCCGCGGGACGTTAAGGGCATACGGCGGCTGTTGGGTTCCCTGAACTACTATCGTCGATTCATCCCCGAGATGGCGCGGTTCTTAGTTCCGTTAAACGACTTATTGAAGAAGGGCAGGAAAATTTGTATTACACCGGAAATGGAAAATAACATCAGGCGCTGCATGGAGGAGTTGCAGAGAGAGCCGGTATTGGCCTTCCCGGACTTCAATAAGGTGTTTACCGTAACTACGGATGCGAGCGAATACGCGTTGGGGGCGGTATTATCACAGGAGAACGAGAAAGGGGAGAGGCCGGTAGCGTATGCGAGCCGAAGGTTGACGGACGCGGAGACGCGGTATAGCGCGTTAGAGAGGGAACTACTCGGGATTGTGTGGGCTGTGGATCACTTCCGTCCGTATATCTTTGGAAGAAGATTTAGGGTCCACACGGACCATAGACCGTTACAGTGGATTGGTAAGTTAAAGGAATCTTCCGCAAGAGTAACGCGATGGAAGGAGTTCCTCAGCCAATACAATCTCGAGATAGTGTACAAGCCTGGGAAAGAGAACGTGGTTGCGGATTGGTTATCGCGCGCACTGATGATAAATGCCGTTGAGGGGGACGAACCGGGACCGTCGGCCGGGGGATATACGACAGTTTCTTAGGGAGTGGACACCGGAGGGAGAAGGTGAGGATGAGACGCGCAGTGGTATAGAGGATCCCCAAGAAGACGAGAGCTCCGCTGATGAGAGGCCCTCAGACATGGAAGAAGTAGATGAGATAGTAAATGATAAGAAAGACCAGATCATCTGGAAAACCAGGACTGAGGGTCTCCCAAAGGCGGACTTTTCGAAATATGGGAAGAGCACGGTCGTCACCATTTGGACGGAGCCTGGGATTAGGGAGGAGTCAATGGTGAGACTACTGCGCGGGGTGACTAAGGCGGGAAGGACATATCACCTCTATATCGGGAATGCCACTATATGGGACAGGGTTAAGAGGCTGTGGAAGGAGGAGAAGATAGGGGTCGACCGAACTTTTATTAGGTGCCTGAGGTCGGTAGAGGTGGTACAGGACGTCGAGAGGCAGAAGGAGGTCACCCTGTCATACCACCAGGGGAAGACGAACCACCGTGGGACACAGGAGACTCTCCAAGCATTAAAACGGAGGTATTTCTGGTGGGGCATGAAGCGGACGATACAAGAGGTCATTGGGTCGTGCGAGGTATGCCTCACCACGAAATACGACCGGCATCCCCCAGGGTGGGTACAGGAAGAGACACCTACGGTAGCGTACCCCTTATCGGACCTCCAAGTGGATACGTTTAAGTGGCGGGGGTACCAGTGGGTTACTATCTTCGACGTATTCAGTAAATATGCCCTAGCTCATCTCGTGCAGGCCAAATCGGCGGAGGCGGTATTGGGGGCGTTGAGAGGCTGGTTTAGATCATACGGGATCCCGGATCGTATCACGTCGGACGGGGGTCTAGAATTCGACAACGCGTTGGTCAGGGCGGAGGCCAAAGAGTTAGATATTAAGTGGCATATCAATACCCCAGGGCATCCCAAGGGCAGAGGGGGGATTGAGAGGCTTCATGGGACCCTTAGTGACCACCTGCGAATATATCAGGTTGAGAAGGGGCTAGAGCCGGACATCGCGATGGAAAAGGCGGTTGCGGCGTATAACGGTTCCATCCACAGCTCGACGGGATATTCGCCGGTGGAGATCGTCTTTGGGCTCCGGGAGCGACGCCGGGACTTCCGCGACACCGTAGTAGGGGAGGAAATGGTAAATTTTATTACCAACCGTCGTTGGGCATTCGGTAAGCTATGGGGGAAGGCGCGTGAGCGCATACTCAAAGAAAAAAGACAAAGGGTTGAGAGGGAAAACGTAAAGGTAAGGGATGTAGCGGGGAAAATCAAGATCGGGATGGTCGTCTATAGGAAAAAGAGTACAAATCGAGGGAAAGAGATTTGTAGGTATGAAGGGCCATTCCGGGTAGTTTGCATTAGAGAGCACAACGTGGTGACGCTGGAGAGCGTCAAAGAGCCGCGGAAGCGGAGAAATGTGCATGTGGAACAATTGAGAATTCCTATTGAGGAACAGGTTATACCCTGATCTGTGAGTGGTCCGTTGCCAGCAACGGAAGAAGAATTTTATTTTTGTAAATTTTTTTTTTTTTTGTTTGTTTGTAGAAAAATGTTTTTTTTAAATTTTGAGAAAATTTTGTTCATGTGAAATTAATTTTATTGTATATAGTAGGGGTAATGTGGAGTTGTAAATAAGAGGAAAGAGATTTATTATTTTTGTACAGAGGAAATTTTTGTTTTGTGTGTGTGTGTGAGTGTGCGTGTGTTTTATTTTAAAAGGAGTTCATTTTAGTTTTGGATGAATGTTTAGTTGTAAGTTAAGTTTAAGTATTGTTTTTATAATGTAAATAAAGTTTTACTTTTGTACTATGTTAGGTTAAGGATTATGGTGTAAAGTTTTCTTTTATTGTACTTTGTATCATAGAGAATTAAGATAGTAGTTTTAATATGTGTAGAGAATTAGTTGGTAGAACTATGGACAGGATAGGATTAGGTTGTTTATGTATCGCTATCTGCTTCGGCCTTTGACCATGAGGGGATTAGTCTCTGGACTCCTTAATACCGTATTGGTATTAAGTGCCCAAAGTTGAAGTTTATGAAGGATGGTCATAAACTGGCGGGGGGAAGTCAAGGTCCGATGCAGGCTAGTATTAGCCTTAATCCTATCTCTAGTCACAACAAACAACGTACTTGTATAAATAGAGCTGCATCAGAGCAATAAACCAGTTATTCTTTAACAGTCATTACGTGCGTTTCATTATCCCTTTTATTTCTTTTTTTTAAAGTTTAGTTCTTCAGTCTATTTAACTATATATATATATATATATATATATATATATATATATATATATATATATATATATATATATATATATATATATATATATATATATATATATATATATATATATATATATATATATATATATATATATATACATACATAGATAGATAGATAGATAAATTGTATTCAGCAAATTTTAAAATATAGGTTAATCGAAATTTTTTTTTTTTTTTTTTTTTTGTAATGTAAAATAAAATCAGATCAAGCTCTTAGTAGTCGATATCGAATTGCTGATGGATAAATCTGAATATTGCGTGATTTAGATAGCCTTGATTGATAAGCGTGCACCTGATGCAGCTTTTTTTTTTTTTAACTAAATAATTTTTAAGATTCAGTCGTTGATATCGGTTGATCCATTTTTAATTTTTAATTTTTATTAGCCAAAAGCCCAATTTGAACTTATGATTTAAACTTATTGCTATGTTACTCTAGGGGTTTATTAATTAATATCATACGTCTTACCTTATTGGATTCTAATACAATACGTGCAAACCAATTCATTGTTAGTTAGTGGCATTTAGGAAATTGAATAATAATAATGATTATTGGACTTACTTTATTTAATATAATTATTTTATATGTTTAAAGATCAGGATGAATTTACACTCAAATCTATGT
Organism: Euschistus heros; assembly: GCA_003667255.2. Taxonomy (NCBI): domain Eukaryota; kingdom Metazoa; phylum Arthropoda; class Insecta; order Hemiptera; family Pentatomidae; genus Euschistus; species Euschistus heros. The sequence goes on from RCWM02000297.1 coordinate 1,366,311, forward strand.
GAGGGTCAGCACACAATTTACAAAGTTATAATGGTTACCAGCTAATGATATGGGTACTTATCTTACAGAGTTACGGTCTAAGTTGCATGCTTGGGGTTGTCTTTATCAGGTTCCATCTTCTTCCATCAAGGGAACTCTTCCTCGATTGCCTCTCTATGTCTCATCCTCAGCTGTGTATCAAACGGCCTCTCCTCTCTGTCTCCAAAAGAGTCCTCCGCCAAACTCCCCGTCGATCAAAACTCTTTCTTCGTTTCCAGGGCCATCAATATATACACACTTATCCATCCCCCTTAACTTGTAGATCTCTTTTTTTTTTAAGTTTTCATTTCTTTGTTCATACTTTCTTTGTCTGAATATTTTGAATATTTGCTATCAAACATTCTCTGCCTCCAGGAAACCAGGTATAGGCGGCAGCCGTTCCGCAAGTTTGCCTACCTGGCTCAAAATCCACTCGACGGATTTAAGGCTTAATCCTCAAACTCCAAACTCCCTATTTCATCTCGCCGTCTTATTATTAATTAATAATAAACATAATATTACGTACCCATAATACATTGCACTATACCAGTCGTACATTGCATACAAGAAGCCGCTCGTCGTGTCCGACAATTTCAATATTTACTAGACAAGCGTTCAATGCTCGCAATAATTTATAAAAGGCTTATTTATATGATAGTAATTAGACCTATTTGGAAAAACTGAGTTTAAATTATACTTCTATATTTTGATATTTTATCCTAATTGAGTTAATGGGACTTATGTTTGAAGTTTAAAGATTTGAAGTTGACCGTTACTCTTATAATTTCTTAAAGATTTGTTGATCCTTAAAGCCGACGGTACGACCCGTGAATTACAGAGATTGTCATAATGCCCTGGAATCCTGGAAGGAAGGAAGGACTTCCAGTAACCTAAGCAGCCCTACCACGAAGGTCTCTTTGACAAAGCCACCCAAGAACAAGAGAGCTTTCTGCCATTGGATATTGGGCCATATTATGAAGCTGGAGAACGTTCCTTCCAGTTGCCTTTAGCTTCCAGTTTCAAAGGGCGGCATACCCCGATTTCTGCGGTCTCATCTCCAGCCTCTTGTCTCTTTTGGTGTCTCCTCGCTCCTCCTTCCTTCGCTCTTCCAGTCAATATCCAGAATCCTTTTAAGATTAGGAAAGAAAAACAACCGTTTATTGTAGATAGAAATTTAATTTTAATTGTTGTAGCTGCCAACAAATCGAAATTTTGGATTTTTTTCCCCTCTATAATAATTTACATTTTTAAAGCACGTTTTCTTTAAATCAGATTTGCATATTTATTTATATAAATAGGAAGATTATGTAAATTAGTTATTTTATTTTTGAAGTTCTAACTTCACTGTATCATACACAATACCGTACAGTGACAAATTATTAATTCCCATGCTTCTTATTTCTCTATAGCAACCATTTTCTTGCTTACCTTGCCTTAGAATTCCATATACTTTTATTGAAATTAAAATTTAACAACCGCTATAAAAAAAAATAAAAATCGTAGTTATGAAATGGAGTTAGTTATGAGTCCCTACCTCTCCCTTCTCTCCAGAACTCTATCCTACCCAATAACCTTTTTTAAGGACCTGGAACACTTTTTTAACGATACAAAAATTATTGTTAAAATTTCAATAAAATCAAGAAATGGTTAATAATAAAAATTCAAAATTCTTATCAGAAGAGGCAAAACGTTATCAGGCGTATTTTGATGAGAAATGGTTTTTAATAATTTATATTACAGTTTTATTTTAAAAACATTAACATAGCGCACATGTATTTAAAATTTCTAAACTGACACCATTAAAAAATCTGTATTTTTGATTTATTATCATGTTTAAGTTCATTGATATGTAATGTACATTCTTCATTGATATGTCACAAATATATAGAATTAATATATAATATATAACGAATACGTCATTTGCTTGATATTCTGTTGAAGAGGAAATATTGCTGAATAATTATGATAAGTAACTTTGTAATTCTGAGTGATACCGATTGTTTGATTCCACATTAAAATATTGATTTATAGATAAATTCTTATTCTAATTTTTCCACCGACAACTCAAGAGAGGAAACAATCGAAGACTCCTGTTGACGTCTTCGATTGTTTTTTTTCTTTCTACCTGACTGCATCTCTGATCACCATCTTTTTATATTACCTAACAGTCAACTAAATTATTTTTAATTAAAAAATATATTCATTCATAAAAATATATATTTATGTATAATAAATCATCAGTATAAAGCGAAAGGGAAGAAGAGGAAGGGCAATGAGAAAATCACTGCGTGACACCCAAGATAATTGTTCGGGAAGATTGTGATGATGATGGAGAGGGGGAGGGAATGAATTAGAGCTAGTTAGTCATTTTTATTGTAGCCATTCATTCATTAATTTTCCTTTTAATAATTCTTTATTTTGTAGATAGTTTATCATGCTGAAACTGTTTTATAAAAAAGAGTTCATTTATTCCTTAACTTTGAATAGCTAAGAATACACGTTGTTTTTTTTTTTTTTTTTTTTTTTTTTTTTTTTTTTTTTTTTTTTTTTTTTTTTTTTTTTTTTTTTTTTTTTTTTTTTTTTTTTTTTTAAATGATATTGACTCAGACCTTCTAAAAAATTTTCTTCCAGAAACATATAAATATTTCTGGTATTTTCGAATACTTTACTATATTAATCTTCTCAATAATAATTTGTTTTTTTCTCTTTCAAATTTTTAATCACATGTTATTCACACTAAGTGAATTTGCTCATAGTGTAATAATACAGACCTTATAGGCGTGTGGGAGAGTAGCAATCAACAGTACCTCCTCCTGGCATGGAAAAAAAAAAAAAAAAGGAGATTTATTTAAGCAAATCTCACATCCAGCACGTTTTAAGCCCTCTGAGAGTATTTCCAGGTATGTCAGTCGTGGCCATGTCATTAATGAGTTTGTTGTTATGTCTATGAAGTCTGTCGTGAAATCGTCTATAAAGGTCATGTATATGTTCCTTTACTGTGGCTACTTGTAAATCTGAGTTAAGTGTGTGTTTTGAAATTTACCAAGGTGATTTCGTGATTAGTCTGAGTAATTTTGATTGGAATATTTGTATTTTTTTAAGGTTTGTATTTTTTGCAGTCCCGTGTATTTGTGTGGCGTATGTCCATATGGGTTTAAGTAAGTGTATGTATTCAGTTGTTGTCGGAGTTTGAATTTCGACCGTTTATGAAGCATTGGATACAGAAGTTTTAATCTCTTGGTTAGACCGAGACGTTTTTGTTTTACGTGTGGGCCCCAGGTCATTCTTCTATCGAAAGTCCCAAGTAATGAATATCGTTTGTCTGTGCTATGGGTTGGTTGTCGATGAAGACAGGTGGATAAGGGTCATGTCTGAGTGTAAAGGTGATGTGCTGTGTTTGTAAAGGTGAAATTGAGTTTTAATTTTTTATTTTTGAACCAGTCTTATATGTTAAGTGGCGTTGAAGAGTTAATGATGCAATGGTTGGGTCTTTATGTCTAGTTAATATTGCTGTGAATTAGATTAATAATGATTATCATTCAAATATCTAACGCACTAGGCTTCTTTTTTGTTTTTTCTGAATGTTTCGCCTAAAATAGAATGGAGTTTGATTATATTTTTTTCCTGTTTCAAATGTGAACTATGCGTATGTTCAAATTGATCTGATAAGTAATTTAAATTGTTAATTTTGTGTCTGAGTAGTTAATTTAAATTTTAAACTATGTACACATACAAGTGGAATCTATTTAGTAAAGTGCTGAGCTTTCGAAATTTGTTCATTACTTTTAGAACTGATAATGAATGTTGTAACACTTGAAATCAGTTTTCAAATAAATAATTCAATAGAAGTGGCAATTAATTCATCAATCCTAATTGTATTGATCCCCCTATACCATCATAGTGTGCCTCAAGTGAATTGTAGTTCCTATAATAGCATTTAAATAGAAAAGCATATAAACAACAGGTGTAACAGGTACATAGCTTTAGAAATGTTATTACCACAAGCCCTTTTATCTCAGGTAATTATCAGTCAATCATATTTATATTATCTCATCTGGTAAAGTTTTAATTCTTTATTTATTGATTATGGTATAGGAGATAATTGATTTTGTATCATAAAATGTCATTACCATGGAAGGTAATAAAACGTAAAATTACCCTTGTTTAAAATCCCACGGTAATTTATTTGTCCCTCGGTAATTACTGATTTCGAGCCTAAACATCAGTTTTAATTGAGTGTCGAAACACGTTTTGGCACTTAGGTCATCAAAGTGACACAATTCCTTAAATATTTGGATCTAGTGATTTTTTTTAGAAAGTTATCCTTAGTCTGAGAATCACCCATATTTCATTTCATAGTCATCCAAAGAAGGCGTAGATTGTCACTATTTCCAGATCCTGGAGGGAAATAAGATTGAGAGGTCAGTGGAGGAATCCGGGAGCTGGGGGAGGGTGGAGTGCCCGCCGCCTAATGAAAAATTCCCAGAGCGAGTCCCCTTTGAGCAGTGGTGTGTACACGACTCCTGTAATCCCAGGCATCTCCTCTCTAATGTGTAGCCTCTCTCATTGTACAATGTATCAAAGGATCATGCAAATCGCTACAATGTATCAACTTGTTCAACAACAATAACTTCAGCAATGGAACCGGCTATTAAACAATTGGAGCAAGTGTTAATTGGCCGCATTAAAAGTAAATTTGCCTGTTTAAATTAATGTATCTAAACTGATGATAGTTTTCGTAGTTGAATACAATTATGAGAATGAATTTTTAACTCTTTTTCTTTCTGAATCTCCCAACCCGAAACAAAGTTTTTTTGTTTTGTTTTTTCCACTTGGTTTACCTTCAACTGGAGTGACTGCTCAATTTTTAAACTTAATATCATTATACAGATAAGCTTTCTAGGTTAGCCAACTAGACTTGAAATAACTTGGAATCCACATACAAGACTAAAATGACAGGAAACTGCTCGTCGTTTTCGACTTCTTCAACGTTTACAAACGTTAAAAACTTCCGATTTATTACATGATAGTTATCAATCCTATTTGAAGATACCTATTTGGAGCTCTAGGGCTAGAGCTCAACTAAACCTTCTAATTATTCTCGAATCCAATCCAGTCATAAACTGGAATAACTTCATAAGTTATTCATAAAGATCTTGATATTCCATATGTTACTGATCCAATCCAGACACATATCCTTTCATAGAAAACTTTATAAACACTCAAATCCACTAGTCTCTTAACTTGCTTCGCATTCTATTTCTCGTAATCCTCCGAGGCGTCTGAAAAGAAGATGGCATCGAGACCTTCTAATACAGAACTCATATTAACGTGTCACCAATGGGTGGTTACTTTACAAGTTATTGTCACGTTACTTTATTCATTTTCCCACACATTTACTGGGTGTATATGTACTATACAGTTGTAAATATCAATAAAAACATTAATAAAATAAAAAATAAAATATGGCATTATTTTTTGTTATTTTAATCAAAGGCTTAAATATTCTAAGCTGTAATAATGTGTCATGCGTAATAGAATGAAATAAGCATACGAAATGGCTCTCCAAATCAATCCCCCTCCTTATCAGATGAAAAAACTAAGGTGGACAGACATTTTTAAATAGGGTGCTGAGACTATGAAAAAGTCTAAGTCAAACGGTTTATCATACCTTACAATAAAAATATCAGTAGAAAAAATATCACTAAAAAAAAAAATTATAGATACCAATTAGAAATTAGGATTGATGAATTAATTGCTACTTTTATTGGAATTATTTTATTTGAAAACTAGTTTCGAATTTTGAACATTCATCTTCAGTTCTAAAACATACAAAATTTTCAAAATATCAGCACTTTGTCACATAGATAATAAATACTAAAGTTTTCAAAAATATAAGACAATAAATCAAATATATTGGTACTCACTTAAGGAGGTCTAACCGATTTCTGAAATATACCTACAGTAGAAGGGGGAGGGCCACGGCCAGGTAGGTGAAATTTTCTAGAGTTTTCCCAATGACTAATTGGATTTTTCCGTTTCTATTGGAATCAAATTTAAAATGGGCCTATTGAGAATGTTTATCTGGTCATTTAAACAAAAAATCTGGATTCTTTTTGAACGATTATATTATTTCCAATGATTCATAAATAATTTTAGGCTGATTGATGTATTATTTTAACTTCCGAGTCTTTATTGAATTTATGGTTATTTTCATTTAGATGGAAAACGAAGTTGGAATTTTGGGTCTTATTATTGTATGCTCTTATATATTATTTTACTCTTTGATTGACCGATCGTCCAGTTTTTCCCGTGCTTTACCGTCATTACATTGTAGTTCATATACACCACATTTTTGGAAAGGTTCTTTTTTTTTTTAAAGGATCTATTCTACTAAAAATAAACTGCATAATTTTGGTATATACAGGAAACCCACACACACAGATGTATTTATACACAATAATGCCTAGAGACCACTAACACATGAACTCGCAGCCTTTAATAGCATGATTTACTGCCTCTAAACATACCATTAAGTGATGATGATAAACATACCAAAATTATAACAATGAAATCCAAAACATATACACTATAGCCAGCAATAACGAATACAATAAAATCAAGATCGACTAGTTTTCTAATAAAATAATCCCAATAGGATTGGCAATTAATTCATCAATCCTAATTGTATTGATCCTTCTATACAATCATGCGTACCTCAAGTGAACCATTAGAAAAAAATTACAATATCCTTATCACTAAATATATAAACACCAAAATTTCCTGTGTTCCAAAAGCTGCTCAAGCTCTAGAGATTTTTTTTTTGTTTTGTTTTTTTTTACTTTCTGGTTTTAAGATTTGTTGCCAAATCCTATATAACCAACTAGAGATATTTTAGTACTTTCGAATTGTGAGTTTTTGTTGGTAGATACCAAGATATGATGTGTACTATTCTTCACAAGCCACACTATTTTTTTTTTAATATATCTCGACCGGTAATTGATAAATATGAGTTAAGACTGACTCCTACGTCAGCGGAATCGAGAGAAATACCCCAATCAGAACAAACTAATATCTGGATAATTTCTTCTTACTCATCCGTTGTCAGAGCTATCTGATCACGTATTGATTTTCCCTGTCGATTTTTTATCTTGTTTCCTAAAGTTTTCCTTGGTAATCAGAAAGGATCAGCAGTCTTCGTAATAGAAAACCTTCCACTTCTAACTTTAGCTATTGCCAAAGAAACTTGGTTCCTATCATTTAACTGCGAGCCCCCAGTTTTCTTTTGTATATTAAGGGAATTGTGATGTCCTCAAAATTAACCTAGCCACAGATAGACGGCATCAGAATAAAATTCTTTTTTTTGGGCAATATCACCTCAAAACATCAGGTGTTCTTAGGGGTTGCATTGCCAATGATGTTCCAACAACAACAAAAAACACTATTTTACCCCTCCTTTTCATAAAAAGATGACAATCGACTGGAAGGTTTATTATTCATAGACACAACTAACCTGATTATAAACCTAGGGGATAAACCTTTCATTCAATGCAACTAGAGACATTATGTGGTAAAGTTGTCAAGCTTGGAACATGGTACAATCCATCATTTGAAAATTTAACGAATTCACTCGGATGGCAAAGCTAAGCCGGTTGGCGGTATTAATTGAAATTTAAAACTTAATTTAAAAAAATAATAACAGTAAATATATGATAATCACAAAAAAAAGTGACAAAAACATAAAGAGAATCTACCCACTGGCAGCACTCTAATAGAAGATCTCGATGCCATTTTCTTTCCAGACGTCTCGGAGAATGGGAAGCAAGTTGAGAAATAAGTGGATTTGGGTGAGTTTTTTAGTTTATTATAAAAGAAAAGGTACCTGGTTAATGCTAAATCATCAGGTCATTGTGGATCAGGTCATTTGTGACGAAACTAATGAGAAATTTAGAATGTCTCGAAGGTTTTTGGATTGGAGTGATTGGATGCGGGAAGAATTCGATGATTTGGTGGAACCTATAATTCTCATACCGTAGAGTATCATCCAAATAGGTCTGATAATGAATGGTCATATGGAATTTTTTTTTTTTTTAAATAAACATTTATTGAGTAATATTAAAATCTGCCAAAAATGTTGGCAATAGGTTATATAAAGATGACTTCATGATTACATTCACACATTATGGACAAAAAGAGAAGGAAAAATTATACAAAAAAAAAATTAAAAAAAATAAATAAAAAAAAAAATAAAATAAATAAATAAATAAATTGAATAAAATTAAAAATAAAAAGCTAATTTAAATTAAAAGTTTAAACTATATTCATACTTTATTTACAATACACACTCATCCCAGAGATCTCCCAACCAAACCTGTACCTCCACTCATGAAGAAACAGGCCCGGCACAGAGAAGTCGCAGCTCTTCTCTCTCAAGCGCTATCGGAGCAACTGCCGTTTAAATCTGCGACGGGAGTTATCAGGATGTGTTGAATTGGATAGTGATTGAGCAAGAGGGTTAGAATGGTAATAAAGGTTGCAATGGAATTATAAGAATTGAAGAATTGTTGTTTTCAGAAAATGTGTGATTCATTTTATATATTTTTAATTTTTTTTTTTTGTTTTAAAATCTAATTTACTTTTTATCTAATTTTTTTGTTCCAACAAATTTAAAAAACAACATTTTTTTCCGAATTGATCACTAGTATATATATATATATATATATATATATATATATATATATATATATATATATATATATATATATAAATACCACCAGGAACCTATATATATATATATAGGTTCCTGGTGGTATTTATGGTATTAATAAAACTTTAGAAAAATTGTATACTCATCTGTTTTAGATTTCCTAGAATATTTGTCTTATTCATTAATAACATCAATAATGTTCTGGAATTTTTTATTTTTAAAAATACACGCTGATACAGGATTCTCTTCCATTCCGCATTGACCACCTTGTTACTGAACAATCAAGTTCTAGAAAATTATTCAAGTTTGTTAATATATTTAACATTCTACAAAAACTAACTTAGGAATAAACCAAATTCATCTCAACGAAAGTTTTTTGGGAATACTAATATTCTGTGGATCCTATACTTGAATTAAAACTTTAGAAAAATTTTATCCTCTTATGATTCAGATTTCCTAGAATATTTGTCTTATGCATCAATAACATCAATAATGTTTTGAAAACTTTTATTTTTAAATGTCCACGCTGATACAGTATTTTTTTCCATTCTACAGTTCCATGAATAATTCTGAAAAAAATGCTAAAGTTATTTGAAAAAAAAAAAAAAAAAAACATATGGCCGTGCGTTTTGCAGCGTGTTAAAGGCAAACAATACAATATAAACGTTCGGTAGGAGTGAGTTTGCCACGAGATTGAGGGTTTATTCCCGGAATCCATACTGGTTCTAGAATTTATACACAATACCTATATATATTGTAAGGCTTGTAAATTAGATTTTAAAACAAAAAAAAAATTAAAAATATATAAAATGAATCACACATTTTCTGAAAACAAATCTTAAGAGAGATATCAATTGTATTTCTTCATCTTTAATCCTAAGTTGAAACATCTGGTCAAAGAATCAAAAACGTACATTGGGTAATATTTGTATGTTTTTATCTTGATTTTTTAGTAAATGTTATGATGATGTAAAAGAAAATCATGGAAAGATTATAGGAGACTGAACTCGGTGCTCACTAGTTACGCTTAGATATCTCTCAGCCAGCTCCTCTTCAGCCTTCGCCACATAAATTTATTACCTTTTTGGCATGCGACAGGTTACTTAATAAACGTGGAATGCTAACATATTTTTATATTTATTATTAAATTAGAGAAATTATTACATTTATTTGAAAGGTGTCAGAACTGAATACAAAGAACTCAATAAAAGAAAATATTTTTAAACTACGTACAAAACTATTAAAAGAAAATAACAAAAATGTCATTAATATAAATAACAATCATTTCTTTTATACTAATCTCTACTTGCGCAATCATTGGTGTACACACCCTAGAGCTGTTTGTCTGACACGCCTCAGGTCATATCACCAATACAACGCCCCAACTCATACAGAGTCCACTCAGCATGCGCTCAGTTCCATAGAGTGTGTCCTCACGTGGCGGTAACCTCTTGTAGCAGTGAATGCAAAGAGGTTATGGACGTCGTTGTTATCAGACTATCAACCTTGCTCTGCTAAAAATGTATCCCTTAAGCTTATTAAAGACCTACCTCTCTTCTTACCCTCTACTTCCCATTAAAATGCTATTTTAGGGATTATTTTCCAATCCATCCTTTTACTATGTCCGGACCTTCCCAAGTTCCTACGGTATATTCCTTCCTATTTACGCATTCTTTCTCTAATAATAGTTTCTGATTCGATGAATCCTTGAGATTCCAGCTTACCTCTTCCAAAAATCCATCTTCAGAGCCAGGTATCATTTTCTTTGCAAGTTTTCTAGGGTTCATGCTTCTGAGCTGTATAGTTCTAAGGTCCTAACTAACCGCTTTCGAGAATATTGCTTGGTTAGCAAAACTGGGGACACTACTTAGCTTTGTTAAAACTGGGTCATTCACCTCATCGTTCTTTGTCGACATATTTTTTTTTTTCGTAGTTAATTTTTGGCTTCATCTCTCATATTGTTCGATTAATTTTCTGATCATGTGTGCAACATCAGATTCATCTTATTTTTTTATTTGGTATTGTTATTGTGTTTATGTGTGCATGTTCTGTATTGCAATGGATTGTTTTACATTATAAGAAGAAATTAGGTTAAGTAGATATTTTTATCCAAACTTCGGTCGTACATCAGAATGATTGAAGTCTTTTGTTCCAATTTTCTTTTTTCATTTTTCTTTTAGCATATTACGAAACCCCTTTGGCCATTTACGTGTCAGTAAATTTGTGTTACAAGAGTAAATTTCAATACGATCCGAGACGGGTGTGATATACACGAGGATCATAAGATTTTAAATTTATCCCTTCCAGGAGAAGGGCTAAGAGAGAGGGAGGGGGGCTTAGAAGGAGCGTGTTAGGACGGTCGTTGAAGCGTTAAGCCCATCAAAGGGTCCCTCTTTATTCTTTATTTTTTCCCTTAAGGGATGTTTCTCGGTGTCCTGAATCCTCTGAAATTTCCCCTTAAGGGTTGTTCTCCCCCCTAAAATAGGATACGGCTAACGAATTTAATACTAGAGGGTTCGCCTTGAGGAGGGTGGGGTGGGGGTAATATATGTCTGTCCGCATCGCTGGGATTTAACTGAACCCGGCCTCCATTGAATAAAAATATATTTTGTAGTCTCTTAAAACTAGTTTGTGTCATATTTAAAATATTTTACTTGTTTTATATTTTTCATTAAATTATACATTACCATATTACTATTTACAATATTTTAATTTTTCTTTATTTATAGTTACTTATAAATTGGTTGATCATTACTGCAGTTTGAAAATTACATTTTAAATTCAAGATAACTGCACGGTCACTCTAAATTGCCCCTAAGACAGAAACGTAACATATTATTATTATTACCTTACAAAAAATCGATCTATCGATCTATCTATCTTGTTATTCCTTTTTCTTATAATTTTCTAACCAAGTCGTCGTAGGTTGTCCTCGACGTAGTCCAGCCACCTAATCCTTTGTATCCCTCTCAAGGAAATTGAGATAGTAGATTGCTATCCAGAGATCTGATACCTTTTAGTTGTAACTACTAGGAGAGTTGATTATTTTACATTACAAAACTTAGTGGTATTCCCAAGTACAGGTATATGAAATTTCCGTTTGTTAGGTGATATGTAATTGGTTAAATGGTTTATAAAGATGTATATATTATGCATAAATGTATATTATTAGTCTGGATGTATTAAATTAGAAAAACATTTATTGAGATTTAAGACGTTTATTTTTTTGTTTATTGCGCGATTTTTAAGTTTTTCTAAGCTTATCATTTTTCGAAACGTCGCAAAAATAAGTTGTTAACTTATTGACTGGTTCTCAAGAACCTTATTAAACATCTCATAGTAACAGTATATATTTTAAAAAGAAAATATTATTTGATAAGAAAATAATCTTTATCTGCTTAACAATTATTTTATTAAAACTCTCTGGGCTAGTCCTAAATTTTTAAACCGTAGTTATTATTATATTAAGCGCTACAGCCCTAGTCGGGCCTATTTCTATTTCTGTCTATCTTCCGCCTTCCTTATCCAACCGCTCACGTCCTGTCTTCGAGAACTGGAAATCCTAATAATCAATTTATTCTCATAATATCGGGGGACGAAACTGGAAAACTAAGTTATTCGGAAGTAATTTGAATTCATTTTTAGCCATGTTGCACGCTTTCTACAATACCAGATTTTTATCAATAAATAATTAAAACTACAAATATTAGTTCAAATTTCTTTAATTATGAGAGCGGGTGAAGCAGCGACGGGAAACGCTATTAAATATAGATATATTATAAATGGTTTATATATAATATATAATTTATTTGTATAATTTTTTGAGAAAAGGAGTTAAGGATTATCGTGGCAGAGAAATTGCAAGCATTTCTCACTTTTCAGGGTACTTTTATTTTCTCTTGTATTTCGTTTCTTTTGATGTAGATGCTTCAGCTTTTCCACATATTCAAAGGGTTTTACCCTACATCTCTGAAACCTTCGCTGTGTCTAGCACTCCTAAGCAATGTACATTAATCTTCTTTATTTTATTTTTTTAAATTATTGTATTGCTTTAATAAAAATAGCTTAAAAATACTTCAATATATTATTTTTACTGATTTATTGTTATGAAAAAATATTTCTTTAGAACTTTAACTAGCGGAAAGTCCAAAATTATACAATTCACTTCTAAGAGTGGTTTATGGAGTGACATTTGCGGCCTAGACCTGACCGACTAGACTGACGTCTCTGGTTAAACCCCACACCGTTCCCTGCCTCCGCTGGTCTTGTAGTTAATGCTGCTTCGTTTACAGTTCTACCTGTAGGTATTTAATGAGGTCGTTTGTACATACAGATTAGTCCTAAATTCGGAATCGATTCGTGTTTAGTAAACATCGATCGTGTAAATAGGTATCACATGAAGGTAGCGTTGGGAACCGAGAATTCTGTATTTTATAAGTTATGCACACAATTTAATTTATGCTGTTTTTTCATTGTTTATTATCCTCAAGGCACTATATTATTTCCAGAGAAATATTCGCATACCCCTGTTAGAAATCTTCAATTCTCTTCTTCAACGTTTAATGAAATATTCCCCTCCTACTTTCATCCACGAGGATATTTCTCCAGAATAACGGCCTCTTGTCATTCGTCCTCCTTCCTCCAGGGTGTTTGGTTTCCTGGAATTGTTTTTCTTCCAGCTGTTTATGCAAGATAGATTTAATTTTCCCTTTAAGGAATTCCTCTTCGGTATCAGCGCTGGAGGTATAGGACGCGCGACTGAATATGGAAGTGAGGTACATTTCCATTCTATTATCATTCCTGTTTTCTTTAATTTTCTACTCCAAAGGGAAAAATATAACCGCGTTCCTTGAGAGGAAAGGAGTATTCTGCTTGATGAAGTGAACAGAAGATGAGAAATTGCTGCACTAGTCATTTTGACACCCTTCTCACATCATTGTATAAGGAACTACAGATAGCGTTTTCACTCTAATTAAATTAAGATATAGATAGAGTGACATTTTTTCAATGGTAGATATAGTTAGCATAGTAAGTATATAATATCCATAAGTATTAAATAAGATAATCTTAAAAATTTTTATTTAGATGGTTAAAATATAAATTTAAATATTTTGACAAATAAATAAATTTTTGCACAATTTAAAATAAAATCAAAACCCTATATAAACTCTTTATTTATTTTTTTGATTGGGCATAAAGTCCTTATGTACTCCAACTAAGGATGGAAGGACGGGAACTTTAAACTTTTCTTTTTTTTTAAATACTGCTCGATTTTCCATGGTATCAATTTTTTTTTTTTTTTTTTGAGCTAAGAAGAAAAACCAACTAGTCATAGGAAAAACCAAAAGGACTGCCCATTTACCTGACTAGTGATTGCAGGTATCCAAATGTATTGTATGTAAGAAAAAAAAAAAAAAAAAAAAACTTTTTGAAAGAATTCTGAAAATTTAAAAGACTGCATAACTATTGTCCTCGTTTAAATTATAGAGCTTATTTTCTGCTCAAATTCTAGTAAATATAGTCTAATCTGATTTTGATTATAAGGTTAGCTTGTCTTAAGAGCTAACCTTGCAGTGGTTTCATGCGTAGAAAAGTTCAAATATTTGACGCTACCCATTATCGAGAGGTGGCGCTTCAAGATCCAAATCATAGATTTTCGTACACAAGCACACCACTATATAAAAAAGTATACAATATATACAATATATTAAATACAATTATATACAATATATACAATTTTACTGGACTATTAGGGATTCCGCGTAAATATTGTTTCCCCAACCTCTGATCTCCGCGGAGGGTCGGACAAGGGAAATCGGATTAGTGAGGTCCTACTGTAGTCTTTGAATAAAAAAACTTATAAAATATAAAAAAAAATGTATACAATCGTGCGTACCTAAAATGAATCATTTTCATGATTCAGTGTTTAGTTTTCTTCATCATACTTAACCCAGATTTTTTAATTTTTAATGAACGAGTGAGAAAGGTGGAAAAAAAAAAAAAAAAAAAAAAAAAAAAAAAACGTTATTAAGATATAACTTATTCAAAACTCAAAATTTGAAGGGAACGCGAACACTACCTCAAAATTGAGCCCCTTAAATTACACGGGGCGAAGCTATACATGGGCGAATATGACCCTCGGCTTGAAGATGCTGCAAGAGATGACATATAAGACCTCTCCCCCTTTCCTGTGGGGCAGAAAATTACAAAGCCCCCCCCCCCCCCACCGCTAACTAGATTGGAGGGGAGAGATAATATTGAAACAAGGAACAAGTTGGCCGGAGCGGCAAACAGAAATGACCATTGTAAACAGTTGAGGGATCAATTAATTATGTCGTGTTAATTACCCACTGAGGCGTGGTCGTGTTTGGAGTTACATAATTCATCGCTGGGCAGCGCTGTAGTCGCGGGATCTGCATAGTCCGGTTAGAGCGGAATGTTCTTGGTAGGATGGATTAGTGGATAATTAAAATCTATGATATCCTTTCGGATCATACTAAATCCTAGTTTTCATATGAATCAAAAAAAAACTTTTTTTTTTTTTACTATTTCTTGATATTTACTACTCCATTACATTAAATAAATCTTAAAATTATATATATAAAATATGAGGAAAATGTTCAAAAAGACATGTTATTAACATGTAAAGAACTACTCACTAATAGCACTTTAATAGTTCTACATTAGAAGGTCTCTTGGGTTTTCTTTCTTTTTAGGCACCTCGGAGGATTATCGGGAATGGAGTGTAAAGCAAGTTGGGAAACCAGTGGATTCAAATGGGTTTGCATTTTACGATGGAAGGATAGGAATTTGGTTTGGACTAAGTCAGCAACATACGGAACATTAAGATCCTTGTGGATAAGTTTGTGACATAATAAGGATTTTTCGAAGCATTTTAGATTGTATGGATCGTATAAGAGACGAATTAATTCGTGCAGCCCAAAGGGCAACTCCGTATGTCCAAATGGGTCCAATTACTGTCATGTAAATGAGTTTTTACTAATAAGTGAACGTTTGTCTAGTAAAATTTTGAGGAGGTCTATAACAATAAGAGTTTCCTGTTGTTTTAGTCGTGTACGTGAATTATAAGTTAAATGTTTGTCCAGTTGTAGTCCCAGGTAAAAAAATATTTTTAAAATAGTAAAAACAAGGTATTACCTGACCCAAATTTGGATGAGGACAATAGAGAAATTAAGAGGCTCCATAATGTAGAGTAGCTCGATATTTACGGCTCAAGTAAAATTGCATTTAATATCATCTCAATGCTTCTTTATCTTCCTTGTCACAAACCAACTTATCCATTCAAACCTTAATGTTCCATATGTTGCTGATTTAGCCCATATAAAATACCTAGCCTTTCATAATACCCTCCACAACTATTCAAATCCACAAGTCTCTCAACTTGCTTCCCATTCTGTTCCCGGTAACACACTGTGGCGTCTGAAAGGAAGGTGGCCTTGGAACCTTGTTATGAAGAACTCTTATTGAAGTGTTACCAGTGGGTAGTCGCTTCACAAGCAATTGTCATCTTATTATCTAGGTTATTATGTTGTTTTTTATGTACAGTTGTACATTTTTATAGATAGATAAAAAAAAAAAAAAAAAAATATCATGTTTCTAAACAAAAGAAACCTGAGTTGAACCATCGTGTAAAGGTCCAAGAGGCCAAATGAGAAAAAAATCGGATTAGGGCTTTCTGGACTATATTCTTGATGCAGCTGGATGGAGGGAGCTGTGCCACTGAGACTTCATGTCCGCTATGCATTTTTTATTTATTCGATCACAAAGTAATATACATCGATATATTTAAAATACATTACGATACATAATGTCAGTTTATAATTAATATTGTAATCGTATAAACGTAGTAGGTCAACCAGATCATTCGCAGGTTTCAGCCGATCCAGGGAGGGACTATTGAAAGTATTTGAAGATTTCCTCATTGCGGAGTGAGGTTAGTTATAACTAAACCCACAAATAGGTTTCGAGCAGTTGATTGGATTTTAATTAACAAATCTCCTCTGTAACTTGTTCTCGATTCAATATTAATATTGATCCAGTGAGATGAGGGACTGCAAAATTCCTAATCGAACTTAAAGTAGTGTGTGATGTTGCTAATTACTAAAAAGTGGAGAAAAAAGGTGAAGATGTAGAAACATTTTCTGCCCAGCCTTAGAGACTTAATTAGTAAATATTTTTTTTTGGTCAATATTGATAGTACGTGAAATGTAATTTAACTACTGAAGATCACTAATAAACTGACTACAGCACTAAAAAAATAGAGAGATTTTACAATAAATGGAAAATAAAAATAAATTAGGAAAAAACACAAGCTATAATATTTACAAAGAGACGGCCAAGTAATATTCCCCAACTGACTGTAAACAGAACGCCTGTACCCTGGTCAGATCAAATATTTAGGACTCAAGATGTATAAAGGACTGACGTTTACTTCACACACTGATTAGGTGTGTAATAAAGCAAACAGGGCTCTGGGTACTAAATACCCATACTTTAATAGGAAATCAAAGCTAAGCGCAGATAATAAACTATTATTATACAAAGCTTGCTTAAGACCTATATTAATATACGCAAGCCCTATATTTAGTTCTATGTCTAAAACAAGTTATAAAACACTACAAGTATTCCAAAACAAATGCCTTAGAATCTCAGGAAACTATGCATTCTACACAAAAATTGAGATTTTACATAAAGAACTGTGCACACCTTATATTAAAGTGTTCATTGAGAAAACTTGTAAACTATTTTTTATTAAATGTAAAAACAATAATAACCCAATTATAAAAAATATAGGGAACGACACAAAAAATAGTACAAAACGATATGTACATAAAAGAACTAAGCATTTGTTACTGTAATATATCAATCTAATTTATTTATTGTTATTTTAAATATGCTTGTAGTATGTATATGTACATGAATTTGCATATGTATGTAAATATGTGTGTATATAGGTATGTATGAGTATGTATGTGTGAATATAGTCACAATTTTTGTGTATTATGGTCACAATTTTGTTTATTATAGTCACAATTTTTGTTTATTTTATTACTAGAATGTTAAATTTTTCTGTTTATTCGTTGAAAGTTTTTTTTTCATATATTTTTCTTTCATTATAAATTATGATTATATCACACATATATTTAAGTTGATTATTGGTATTGTATTTTAAGTTGAGACTGGTTTATTTTGTTGATACAGCATGTAATTTTGTGAATTGTAAAATTATATAAGAAATAACTACTGAAGATACTTATGTTTTTGTGTTGTTTTTTTGTTTTTTTTTTTGGCAATCGTTCAATGGCATCTTAAAATATTGTTACTGGTAAAACATAATCCCATTATAAGCAGAATTGGCCTTGTTTACATATTTTTAAGATATAGTACCTTTCCTATACATAGACATATCATCGAACGTAAATTCAAAATATTTTGAGATGGATGAGACTATAACCCCATAGATAGTGATGATGCACACTTAATATACACTCCTCGAATTGAATACTGGAAACCTAATGCCCCTGTTTTGACATGAATATGTCTATTGCCTATAGTTTTCTTGTGTAACGTTTTTATAACATTCAAAAACATTTTTATAACATTTGAACACCCTCAATATCTGTTGGTGTTGCTCGGATCGAAAAATTGTCAACAGATTTCTATGTCTTAAATTTCCCGATCATAAATTTAACAGAGATTATTTTTTATTATATAACATTACTCACTAGGACCTGCTGTTTAGGAGCTGTATTGGTGAATGGAAAGAAGTCACGTGTCGCCTCTGTTTTTTAAGTGTTGGGAATTTTTTTGAAACGCTCTAGCTATTTTGTTGTTGCTCGGGACGGAAATTTGCCGGTAGTTTCCTAATCATAAGCAGTAGATTAGAGATGAACATATTCGAGATCTAAATTTTTGTCAAAATAAGTATTTTTTTATAATTATATAACTCTGAACAAATAGAATAGAACTGAAACAGACTTTTCATTGAAAGTGATTCAGAACATTTAAAACAAATGTTGTTTAAAAATATGTTTTACTAAATCATAAACGGCCGTTTTCGGCCAAAATTTTAGGAGAAGTAAGTACTTAAGAAATTTTTTATTATCAGTGGTACAGGTTTCAATCCTGGCTGGTGGACCCACGGAATGACTCTCGACCTTCTGTCTCTAGCTAGAATAGGTTGGTAATCTGGTGCCCTATTCGGAGTACGTTAAGACAAACGTTAAACTAACAACTTCTCAGTAATGAGTTTACATAAATATATTTTTATTTTTATTTAAAGAGTTAAGAGATAGATAATAATAAGGTAGATTCGCTTAATTTTTAATATTTAATATAAAAAATATGTCAAGTATGAAATAAAATTGATATTAACTATTAAACAAATAATTTCGAAACATATAAAAATACAATTAATCTTTAGAAGAAATATTTTGAACTTACAATAAATGTATGAGTAAATCACTCGGCGTGCGAGTGGAAATAAGTTTAAAATCACTTTAGATACGCATGATAGTATAGAAGGATCAACAGAATTAGGATTGATGAATTAATTTCCACTTGAAATTGAATTAAAATTATTTTATTTTAAAACTAGTTTTGAATGTTAAACATTGATCATCACTTCTAAAACTTGCCAAATTATCAAAACATCAACATTTTGTTCCATGGATTATATAAAAAAAATGACCGTTTAACAAATATTTGTATTATTATTTCTTTGATATAAAATAAAATTAATACTCAAAGTATAGTCCATTGTTATCTACCGTCATTACCCATCTGCTGGCCAATTGCTCGATACCACGCAGATACCATTCCTTGGGATGGCTGTCAAAGAACTTATTGGCATCATTTTTAACTTCCGCAAAATTATCAAATTTTTTTCTTGAAGAAAATGGGCCATGGATCGAAATAAGTAGTAATCCGAAGGTGCGAGGTCTGGACTATATGGTGGATGAGGCAGGAGTTCAAACCCATAAAGTTCTGTAAACGTTTCTGCTGATTGTTGAGGAGTAAGTTCATGAAGGACCAGTCTACAGGTCTTTTTCACCTTCCCCATGGAGAGTAGATGGCGACTAACAGTATCTTTCAACACACCACCCTCCCTGGCATGTTCGCGAGTATTGTGGACGGATTTGACTCAACAGCTTCCTTCAGAACCTCATCAATATCAATTAATTGCCGCCCGAAGCCCTTCTTCCTTTCCAACGTCGTATCTCCACTTCTGAATTTTTCAAACCAGCGCCGCGCTGTGCGCTCTTCAAGGACACCTTTCCTTTCATATTTAATAATTTTACGAGTTACTTCAACGGCTGTGAAATTTTTCCAGTAATGTCTTAAAATTAAGAGAATTTCGTAGGACACTGTCACGTTTCTTCTTTGAAATAAATAACTAAACTGAGGCTTTTTTTTTTAAGAAGTCCAGTGTTAGTAAACAAGCTTTGAGAATGCTCTAAAGGTATTATTAAGTATTGGTAAATAATAAATAGCATTAAGATATTTACAGACTTTTGAACTCTGGAATTTGAAGAAACAGTCATTTTTTTTTTTTTATACGCCCTATTATTAAGGTTTTAAAGGATGTAAGAGAATAAATCAAATACATTAGGTACTCACCTAAGGAAGCAAACGGACTTTTGAAAGACGTCAGGACCTATCCAAGACTAAATGGATAGAGGCGTAGGATAGAGGACCAGGTAGAGCGGATCCTTTCGATCGTCCCGATTACTAGTTTGTTTTTCTGTTACTTTTTGAAAATAAATAAATAAAATATGGCTATTATGAACATTTATCGGGTATCTTAAACAAAAATCTGGATTGGTTTTGAACAATTTTGTTATGTCTAATGAAATGTAAATTCTGTACCATCATGCATACCTTAAGAGATTTTGAACTTTTTTCTATTAGTACGCCGTCTATCGAGTGATCGCTAATAAATGTTTATTCTATTTTTATTATTTAAATTTACAACTCTCAAAATTTAAGGGATCAGCAGCAAAAACGTTGTGATTGATAATTTTTTATATGAAAGGCGCTGTGGTATACCATCCCGCATGACAAACCTTCCAGTCAATTGAAAAGGAATCCTACAAAACTTTCGAATAATTGTATACACAACGAGAAGGAAAGAGAATAACACTCAGAACTCCATTGTTATAGTTTTTTATCCTTACAATATTTGTCCCTAAAGGATATCTAGTTATAAGATATCCAGCTATAAGAGGCAGGAAAAATACAGTAATATTCAAAATTAATTTATTTCTTACACTACCTATTGTATGAATGGATTTACTAATAAACCATCTTTATTAATTATGACAGATTGGCATATTAAAAAAAGTAAAAAAAAAAAAAAAAAAAAAAAAAAAAAAAAAAAAAAAAAAATAGATACTAACAAGGGGACGTTTGGAGTTGTAACTTACATGCCTTGAATGCTTAAATGTAACTTGAATGCCGAATTTTGTGTGGGTAGTAAGAACCTATAATAGTGCAAAACTAGAGTTATAGCCGCCAATGGGCATTAGGAGCCGCGAAAAAAAAAATATGAAAATTACGTTTTATTTTTTCCTCAGTTCTCAGTCAAGATAGAGAAATGATTCTTTCACGTTTAATTGCAGTTATGTATGCTATTTTGTATTAAAATAATTTCTTATGCTTAAAACACTACTCGGCTTTAGAGTGCTCACTAACTCCAAAAAAATGACCAAATTCCAAGGAAATCCGCTGTAAATCCCTGGAAACTTTTTTTATGGACGACTAACCTCAAATCTCGATTTAACGCACCATAAAACCCTTATATGTGAAATTTTATCCAAATCAAAAAATATTAATTTTTTACCCCTTTCGAGGAGGTTAAAATTTTGAAGTTGAGATTACATCAACAATTACCAAATGCCATCACAACTGCTGTTTTCAACCGATTATAATAGTAAGCACCACAAGAACCAGCATACATTCTGCTTTCTATCCATGCATATATTTTTTATGTTTATGTGCATATATACCAGGTATGCAAGTTTAAAATGTCGTTTATTTCTTAAAATATATACACAGTAATTTAAAAAAAAGTATAATATATTTTATTCAAAGTACTGACCCTCGCTTTCTACACATTTTGTCCATCTCTCGGGCAATATATGGATACCATTCCAAAAGAATGCTTCATCTTTATTTGAAATCCATTCATCGAGCCATTTTCGTACGTTTTCGAAATTGTTGAAGTGTTGCTCCGCCAATGAGTGTCCCATCGATGAGAAGAGGTGATAATCAGTAGGCGCCAGGTCAGGTGAATACGGCGGGTGGGGTAGGAGTTCCCAACCAAGCGAAGAAATCGTTTCCTTAGTCAATCTGGCTGAATTTGCAGGAGCGTTATCATGCTGAAGAATGACTTTGGCGTGCCTGTGAGCCCATTCTGGGCGTTTTTCGATCAATGCGTGACTCAAATTGATCATTTGTATTGACTGTTTCGCCGGGTTTGAGAAGCTCGTAGTAGACTACTCCTTTCTGATCCCACCACACACACAGTATTGTCTTCTTCCCAAAACGATCCGGTCTTGCACTCGATGTGGATGGTTGTCCTGGCGTTACCCATGATTTTTTTCGTTTGGGATTCTGAAAATAAATCCATTTTTCATCGCCAGTTACAACTCGATGCAAAAAAACCCTTTCTTTCGTGGCGTAAAAGCAGCATTTCGCACACAGTTTTTCGTTTTTTCCATCTGTCGTTCGTCCAATTCATGTGGAACCCATTTTCCAACCTTTTGAATCTTTCCCATAGCTCTCAGGCGATCGGAAATGGCTTGCCTAGTGACATTCAACTGTTCTGCCATCATTTGTTGGGTTTGGGTATTGTCTTCGTCTAATAAAGATTGCAATTCGAAGTCCTCAAACTTTTTTGGTCGATTTTTTCCTTTTTGATCAGTAACATCAAAATCACCACGTTTGAAACTTTGAAACCAACGTTCACATGTCCTGACGGTTGGAGCAACATCGCCATAAGTCTCAACAAGATATCGATGACATTCAGATGCCTTTTTCTTTTGATTAAATAAGAAAATCATGACATGCCGCAAATGCTCTTTATTTGGCTTAAAATTAGACATTTTTAACACCAAAGAAAGGTATGATACGTCCACGTAAACGACTTAAAAACAACTGACTTTTGTAAACAAATGACTAACAAAACAAAATAGCGTTTAGAGATAAGCAAATCCTTCAATAGGCTAAGAGCGCATTCTATTGGAATTAAAACGACATTTTAAACTTGCATACCTGGTATATATATATATAAATGTAGTTTTAATCGGTGGCGAAATATGTGAAGTAGCGAAAATTATTTACACTTTTTCAGAAATTGACAGCCCCTTACCTTCTAAAATCATACAAAATTTTAAAGGTAAAGAAACATTATTTTTGATTTCGACAGAATTTAGTTTCTATATGTTTTTTGAGATGAGGAATCTGAAAATAATATCAATTTTTAGTTTAAAAAATTTGTCTCACCTATATTATACAAATAAGACGTTTTAAAATGATCTATTTCTATTATTATATTAATTTTCGCACAATAAATTTCAAATAAGACCATTTAAAAAATATTTACATATTTTGTAACCAAAACCTGGTATTAATTTTAGATGAGTTTTTGAGCACTCTAAAGCCGGGTAGGGTTTTGAGTATAACGAAAGTATTTTTATTTAAAATAACATACATAACTGCAATTAAACGTGACAGAATCATTTCCCTATCTTGACTGAGAGCTGAGAAAAAAAATAAAACGTAATTTTCATATTTTTTTTCTCGGCTCCCAATGCCCATTGGTGGCTATAACTCTAGTTTTGCATTATTATAGAGCCCTACTATCCACACAAAAATCGGCATTCAAATCTGTGAGTTACAACTGCAAACGTCCCCTTGTAAGTATACTCTGAACTTAAATTATTGTTTGTTAATGATACATTCTAAATAAATACAGAACTGTATTAGTACTAAAATTATTTTCTAAATTAATATCAATTACTGTTTCTCTGACCCTAAGACAGGTAGGTACACTGCAGAACTCCAAGACTGCCCCAAGGCTTCACTGCTAAGAGATAAGGTGGAACGTAGTACCTTAGCGTAACCTGTTACTTGAGAATATTACCTCGGCGGTGATAAACAAAACAAATATCTCAGTTCCGTTCCAACACACGCAAGGTCTTATCGCTTTCACGCCTCCCTTGAGAAATCTCGGAATTTTTACGACTTCCCTTTAAAAATAATTTAACTGGACATTACCTTAATCTTATCTTACCAAATATTGAGGGGCAGTATATTAGTATATCTTTCCTTTGGATTATGAATTTAGATTAGAATGGATCACGTTTGTGTGCTATAAAATTTTAATTGAAGAATAGCAAATAGCGGTAATTGTTTTATTGATATTATGTTTGTTGGGAGATAATTCCTTTTTTTAATATTCATTATTATACCCTCACCCCTATAAAAGAAATTAGGTTATTTTCATTTACTTCGCTATTCATGCTAAATGAAAATGGCCATAAATTCAATTAAGACTCGGGAGTAAAAATAATACATCAAGTAGAAAATAGCCTAAAATTAAATATTTATGAATCATTAGAAATAATTTATTTGTTAAAAAAACAACCCAGAGTTTTGTTTTAATGTCCAGATAAACGTTTCCAATAGTATCATTTCAAATTTGTTTCCAATAGAAACGGAAAAATCCAATTAGTCATATAATAAATCCCAAGGGAAAAACCCTAAAAACATTTACTTATGTTCATAGGTTAAGTGTTTAACCTAAATTGAACCCCTGGCCCTTCACTTTCCGTTATGGATATACTTCATATATCACTTAGATCTCCACAGGTGAGTACCAATATATTTGACTTCTTGCCTTACATTTTTGAAAGCCTTAGTATATATAATCCATGTAACATAGTGCTGATGTTTTAAAATTGTTATATGTTTTAGAACTGAAGATGAATGTTTAGCATTAGAAACTAGTTTTCTAATAAAATAATTCCAATAGAAGTGGAAATAAATTCATCAATAATCAGTCTGTATAGTAACAATGGCAAGTCTAAATGCCACTCTACTACTATTAGCAGATCTCCAACAATTTAAATAATTATTCAATCTGAATATCTATACCAATAAATCGATTCAAACCTCAGTTTAAAAATGAACTGCTATTTCAGAACATAAACCAATAAGCTAAAATAACATAACAACAATAACATACAGCAAACTAACAAAAATCGATTAATAAAAGAATAATAATTCAAGAAATAAATTATTAAACCGCTAGCAACATTTATTATCCGCAGCATGTAATACGTATTATTAATTCAGATAATGTAAGATAATATGATTTAATTCTCAAATTCTTATTTATGAAGAAAAACATACATAGGTTTCAATTATTTATTAAAGAATTCAAAAAGTTTAACTTTTTCACTAAAAATTCTAGAACCAATTAATTAAATGAACATTATTTACACTTAATAAAATGGAAAATTATCTTTATTCTTACACATATCGTCCCTTAAGCACAACTAAATCAAACGGTATTATTGCCTGAGTAGCAAACTTTTTTCTTGATTAGTGATTGTAATATTATTTCTTTATTTTTCAAGAAGTATTAAATATCTTCAACAAACTGTGTTTTCGCTTGCAGATGCATCACATTTGCCTTTAAATCTGGACAAAGGCTTGGCCATCAGGAGAAGAATTGTATAATAATAACATAATGAGATATCACAAACCTATTGCCAACGCCTCTGGTATTAATCAATCGACTTTGAATTGTTGATCCTTGTCATCGATTCTTTTCTTTAAAATCGATGGAAACGATAATCGACACACCTCTATATATTAAGTTCATTTTACAACCTTCATTGCTGAATGGTGCTTAAGTTTTACCATTTCTCTGATTATCTCATATAAAAATCCAATGCTTTCTTTTTAAAAAGTTTAATGTTTTTATTTTTTACATTATAAATACAGGTATAATCACTCCCGTGGTTATTTCCTCAAAACAATTAATTAACATGAATGTAATTTATGTGAGATGAAACTCGTTAAATATGTTGATTTGGTTAATGTTCAATTATCTAGAATAACAATCTATTTAGCTCGTGTTGATTACAACCGCCATCAAAGGGTCGAGTAATCAGTCTTCATGTTATTGTTATCTGTCAATTTTCAAGAAACTAATATTGTTATTATAGAAATAGATATTAATTACGGAAATGTCACATGTTCGTAGAATGGAAAATAACAATGCTCTGTCCAGATAAATAGGTTGAACCTAATTGCTGTTTTTTTTTTATATTTCCATCAAGTAAATGTGATGAAAATGCTAAAAATGACAATGGCTTGTAATCTACATAATATAGTACTATATTAAAAAGTCCCAAGTTCTGTGGCCATCTTCTTTTCAGGCACTTCTGAGTGTTATCAGGTGTGAAGCAATTTGTGCTTTTAGTGGTTCAGATTCAAAGGTGGATTCAAATTTAAATTTACCCTCCAAACTACTGAAATAAATAACTTCTATGAAGGAATAATCTTATTTGTAGAGGATTTTTTTAATTTTATTTATTTTGAAAGTAAGCTTTGCTAAAGTTGGCAATTTCCTCAATAATTAAGAGAGGCTGAAAAAAAAAAAAATCATTGTTTTACTCTCTCTCAGCGGTGTCAAACTTTTAAATCTACTTGAAAGGTTATGAAATGTTCCTGAATGGAAAAAAGGACAAAGATGGAGGAAAGAAGTTAACTAACAACATTAAACAGATTACAGATAGGTCTGCTTTGCATCCAAGTGTATAAACAGTTGTTACAAAACTTGTTTTCACTATTTAAAAAAAAACAAAAAGAAGAAAAAAAAAAGATTTTTAGTGATTTAATTGTCAACTTTTTACCAACACCAACATCAAAGGTGCTGTATTTACTTAGAAGTGTTTTCTTTTATAGAATTTATTTAGTTTCTATCTATTCTTGAGTATTTTTTCATTCAAAATTTATTGTTTGGGCCTACATGTAAAACAAACACGTCTCAGTCTAACCAAGAGATTAAAAGTTCTGTATCCAATGCTTCATAAACGGTTGACATTAAAACTCCGCCAACAAAACAGCAATTCACTAGACATAAAGACCCAACCATTGCATCTTTAACTCTTCAACGCCACTTAACATATAAGACAGGTTCAAAAAAAAAAAAATAAAAAAAATTTCACCTTTAAAAACACAGCCAATCACCTTTACACTCAGACATGACCCTTATCCACCTGTCTTCATCGACAATCAACCCATAGCACAGACAAACGATATTCATTACTTAGGACTTTCGATAGAAGAATGACCTGGGGCTCACATGTAAAACAAAAACGTCTCAGTCTAACCAAGAGATTAAAACTTCTGTATCCAATGCTCCATAAACGGTCGACATTAAAACTCCGTCAACGACTGAATACATACACTTGCATACTTAAACACATATGTACATACGCCACACAAATATACGAGACTGCCAAAAATACAAACCTTAAAAAAATACAAATATTCCAATCAAAATTACTCAGACTAATCACGAAATCACCTTGGTACATTTCAAACTACACACTTCACACTGATTTAGAAATACCCACAGTAAAGGAACATATACATGACTTTTATAGACGATTTCACGACAGACTTCATAGACATAACAACATACTAATTAATGACATGGCCACGAGTGACATACCTGGAAATACTCTCAGAAGGCTTGCTTAAAAGAAGCTGTACGAGAGATTTGCTCATATAAATCTCAAAATCTGAAAAGAGAAAAAAAAATAAAAAAAATAATCTTTGAGGATAACAGTATATTATGATCTAGAAAGTCAACAACTGTTTAAGACCTCTCTGGATCTGGTTAAAGAAAATTAATGTTTAAAAATAGTGATAGGGAAGAAAAACAAAAAAATTAAAATTTATGTTTATTGAATACCAGGGCTCAAATAAAATGCAACAGGTCGAAGAAGAAATTTATCTTAGGGAAAATTTTACTGTTTGGAAAACTAAACTGCTTGATAACTACAGCTACGTTCTGGGATGTGAAAAGCAATCTCTATGAAATTCATACGCTTATTGAAATTAATTTATCATTTTTTGTTCCTTAAGTTAATTAGTTATCTAACTTCATTAAATATTTTCTAATCGTGTTTTGAACAAATATTCTCAGTCGTTAAAATTTTCCTTTCTGTGATAAACCTGTGTATATATATCGATCATTTTTTTTTTTTATTTTTTTTTTAGGAATTTCTCGTTGAAAATAAGAACAAAAGCGATTATTGGCATTTACATGGAAATAAGGGCCTCAGACATCATGCATTTAGCTTGTTTTATTGTATACGCCCAAGAGGCGTTTGGTGTTACATGTGTAAATTCGAAGGTGTTATCTGCAGGGTTAATAAAATACGTTTTTAGCAACACAGTTTTGTAATGTTTTCTTATAATAATAATATATTTCCGATGAAATAAGCTTGCTCAAATCTGGTTTTAACATCGTGTTTATCAATAACAAAGTCTATATAGATTTCATACATATGAAAATATATAGATCGTTTTTTGTGATGATTTTCAATCAGCTAGATTAGTTGTTGTTTTTTTGTTATAAGTGTGAAAAAACTGCGGATGGTTATTATTTTGCCCTTATATTTGAACATAATTATACGGTTTGCATTGTAACATTAACAGCGATGTTAACATTACCATTGTAACGTTTTCAACTGTAGCAATATGCAATTTAACTTTAATTGTTTCGTCTAAATTATAACAATACCGACCAAATAAAAAAATAATTAGATGAACCAATGTGATGTGAGTACTTTTATTGTGTAGTAAGCAACACACCAATGACTATGTCAAAATCCAGAACTGTGTGATTTTTTTTTTCTAATTATGCTTTGTTAAATTGAATAATCAAACATAAATCTGCATCAAGACGTTTCATGCCAGTCTTGCTTTAAATATATATTTTTTTCTCTCTGTTTATTGATCTTTATTATTTTCTTATTATTATTTTCATTTATTGATATTTACAACTGTACAATATAATATACAAGTAAATGTGTTGACAGTGAATACAATGGCATGTAAATAAACTGTGAAGAACTACTCACTAGTAGTACTTCAATAAGATCTACACTAAAAGGTCTCTAGGTCATCTTCTTTTCAGACGCCTCAGAGGATTATCAGGAATGGAGGAGGACGCAAGTTGGGAAACAAGTGGATTGGAAATAATAACCGACTCCACTAATCGGACGTTTTGAGTTTTATTCCTCAACATTTTGTTATCCGGTTCCGCTTCGGTTTTGGAGAATTCTGTTCAATTATTTTATTATTTCCCCCACTTTAATGTTGCTATCAAGAGAAAAATAACACAAAGCGTTTTTTATTTCATTAAAAACATTTTAAATAATTATAATCCTACTATTTGTTCTTCTTTAAATATATTATTTTAAATACATAATTTATTCAGCTTATTAATCTTTTTTTTATATAATAAACGTTTTATATTTTTGTTACACGTAGTTTATAGTTTATACTTTAGTAACAACCAACTAATCCATATCAAAAATGAAACTCCTTACAACTGAAAAACTCTCGGACACAATTGAGACCCAAAGCAAGTTGATAAACCAATGGATTTGAGTGGTTATGGAGCTTACTATAGAAGGATAGGTATCTGGTTTGGGCTAAATCAGAAACATATGGAACATTAAGATCTTTATGGATAGTTTATTGGTCATAAAGTAAGGAACATTGAGGATTTTTCGAAGGATTTTGGATTGTAAGGATTGGATACGAGATGAATTGGATGGTTGTTTATTAATATTTAATACTGCATTCATTATATACAACAAATAAATTTCAGTAAAATAATTACAATGATATGTCAATAACATTTAAAGAACTATTCACTAGTAGCACTTCAATAGTTCTACATTAGAAGTTATAGGTAATCTAGTTTGAACCAAATCCGTAACATATAGAACATTAAGATCCTTATGGGTAAGTGTGTTTGTGACATAATTATTGAAGATTTTACGAAGTATTTTGGATTGTAAGGATTGTATAAGAGGTGAATTGGATGGTTCAACACCCCAAAGCTCAAATCAGTATGCCCAAATAGGTCTAATTATTATCATGTAAATATAGTGTAATCTTTAGTAGTTACTTGTATTTTATGCCCGGTATGAAACATTAAAATTAATCATTAAAATGTACAATGAGTAACAGAAAGAAAGTAGTTCCATCTAAGACAATGGTAACGGTAATTACTAAATAAATTTCGTGAATAATTAATACAAGTAGTTAGCTGGTTCTTCCACAGGTATAACCGCCATCGCCCCGCGCAACAGCGGAATCAATTCGGACCGCTGAAGTAAAACAGGCGGGAGCTATCTAATTTGGCGGGAAGGAGGAGAGGTGGGGGGTGAATATCCCATACAAGAAATGGAAGTGGCTGCTACAAGATCCCGGATGCTGCTATTACTGCTACAACGACATGGGCAGCCGACTGCTCTTAATGTTAACACCGCCTCCATTGCTCCCCTAATAGTCATCTCTAATTAAATGGACTTTGCTGTTCCCCTTCTCTTCGGGATATTGTTCGGATTCCTGGCCGGCGGGTATCCCGTCTCGGCGGTTAGTCGTTCCAGGCTAACTTCAACTACCTTTCCAGAAATCGACTATCCTTCTTAGATGCCTATTAACGTTGGCCGTTGCCTCTGAATGCCCGTCACTGAGCTAAAGTACTTACATTTGTGACTACAAACCATGTATTAGATAGTCGCCCTTTCTCTCTCGCAATCAATTGAATACTTCTCTATTCAGTATAATTAAAATGGGTCTTTAGGAAATATTATTCATAATTGTTAGTAATACAAGATAGGAATCGGTTTCCGCAACATCTAGCATACCACAGCATGAACTCGAACCAGATTGTCATTTACAGCGCATGTAAACCATATAATACACGTTGCCAAAAACACCACTCATCAACTCAAACACCTGCTCTGTAACTCAGACTCAAAATGTTACTATATCATAATTATAATTATGGTATAGTAACAGAACAGTAATATTAGTAGAAGTAACAGGTATAATGATATAATTAAATATTATAATTGGTTATAAGACCATGCTTATACCTCGATTTCTATAGGGTGCACTAATCCTACAGTACTTTTATCCAACAAAACACTATAAACGTATGATAACCGTATACTCATGAAGATCTGTAAAGGTACATCACTGGAACGACGAAACACTGGTCGTTTATAGGCGGAGGTTCATTACCTTTATTCCGGATCTCGGGATCATGAACAAGGCGACTTAGCCAATGTTCAGTGGAGAATAATAGGAATAAATTTTAGACGTCTGTCAATTGATCATTTATTTACTAGAATAAAAATAAAAGAAACTGGCCTTATATTAAATGACAGATTCAATTCATCGTTTTCTTTCAGTTACAGTATAATAGTTTCATTTGAAATTTCCCCTTTTGTTTTTATTGTTTATTCTGGTATCTTATACTAATTAAAATAATGATAATTTTTAAAATTTCTAATTTTTAATTTAGTTACTAAAATTCGAATTTTGACTACAATATCGAATTATTTGAGACATTTATAAATCATGTTATTCACATAAACATTTTATAGTCAGCATCTAACTAAATATTTTTCCTAGAAACCAACTCTAGAAAAAATGAACAGCCGAGAGCAAGATCGGCCAAATCCAGGTTGAAATTTTTGATTTGCATTAGGCGAAACCGAGTCAAAAGGAGCTCTCTTATTATAAACTGTCTCCTGATGGTAGTGATTTAGTATAACGAGAGTTGAGCTCTTAGCTGATCCTACTCTCCTAATATCAAACTATCAAACTAAGCGTAACGCCCTCGCGTTTCCAAAAATCCGTATTGTTCTTTAGCAACTAAGTCAACGGTAAAACATGTTCCATGTAAAAAATAAATTATCGCGTTTAATAGCGAAACAGTAGCTGTACTAATTTTTTTTTTTTTCTCATTTATTGATATTTACAACTCTACATAAACATATACATCAAGTAAGTGTGTTAATAGTGGATACAATGGCATGTAAATAACTTATGAAGAACTACTCAGCAGTAGCACTTCAATAAAAATCTACACTAAAAGGTCTCTAGGTCATCTTCTTTTCAGACGCCTCAGAGGATTATCGGGAATGGAGTGAGAAGCAAGTTGGGAGACTAGTGGATTGGAGTAGTTATGGAGCTTACTATGGAAGGATAGGTATCTGGTCTGGGCTAAATCAGCAACATAAGGAACATTTAGGTCTTTATGGATAAGTTTATTGGTCACAAAGTAAGCAGCATTGAGAATTTTTCGAAGGATTTTGGATTGCAAGGATTGGATACGAGATGAATTGGATGGTTTAGTGGAGCCTCAAAGCTCAACTCCATTTGTCCAAATAGGTCTGATAACTGTCATGTAAATTAGCCTTTTGTAATTAATCATTAATTGGTAGGTTTGAACATTTGTCTAGTAAATTTTGAAGAAGTTGAAAACGATTAGCAATTTCCTGTCGTTTTAGTCTTGTATGTGGATTCCTAGTTTTTCCAGTTGGAGTCCTAGATAGCGGATCTGTTCTAAAGGGATCAGTGGAGTGTTATTAAAGGACACCGTAGGGTAGGAAGTCGTCGGTTAACGTGGGGAAAAGAAAATTTAAAAACTCTCTGCATGACTGAGTGTCATTATGTTGATTAATATTTTTTAGTTAGTTTTTTTTTTTTTTTTTTTTTAAATTTTCATCGGCCCTGATTATAGTCATCAATGATATCGTTTCTTGCAACGTATTGTATATTAAAATACGTTAAGCTCAACTCCGTACATCCAAATAGGTCGTATCACGGTCATGTAGATGAGTCTTTTGTAATTTATTGGGAGCTTTGATCGTTTGTCTAGTAAATGTTGAAGTAGTCTGTAACAACAAGCAGTTTCTTGGCGTTTTAGTCTTGTATGTGGATTCAAAGTAAGACGTTTGTCCAAGTGTAGTCCTAGGTAGGATTAAAGTGTAGTGTAGTCTGTTCAACAGGGATTAATGGGATATCATTAAAGGATACTGTAGGAAAGGAAGTCGTTGGTTTACGACGAAGGGTAAAGGTTATTTGTTGGGATTTATTTGGATTTATTTTTATTCTCCAATTTCGACACCATTCTTGAATGTTATTAATATGAGATTGTAGTGATTGGGATGCAATGAAAGGATCATTATTTACTGATAACACGCATGTGTCATCAGCGTTAAGTGGTGAGGACAGTGGTAGGATGAGTCGGGATATCAGCTGTATACACCGTGTAGAGGATAGGACCTAGGATACTACCTTGAGGAACGCCAGGAAAATTTATGCTTTACTTTGAAGGTACTAAAATTTTAAAAAAATTATCGAAGTTTTCAGGATCAAAGCAGGGATACATGTAACATGATTTCGGATTGGTATATGCTAACATTTAGTTAGATTAGTAAAGTAGGTAATGTTGCTCTTACTGGTGCGAGTACCAAGTCTATACAAGAGCCACTACGTGTTGTACTGGATATTTTGTTATTAATGAGTCACACTAGAATAACATTAATAATAATATTAATAATAATAATTACTGATAATATTAGTTTTTGTTATTAATGAATCGCACTACACTCTTATTTGACCTTAAAGCGGGATCGTAATATTAAAAGTATTAATATTAATTAATAATACTAATATTTGTAATTAATAAATATAAATAATAATTGTTACTAAAAGTAACGGACGGCTACACTCTTGATACCCAGTTGGTACACTTAATAACTCGTACCATGTTAAAATACTATCTTAAAACTTTAGCAATTATTTTCTAGTCATTATAACAATGTATTCTGAACAAAATTTGCTCCTTCAAACTTGATATATACAAAAACATATTAGGGGGCAGTATCTGATATTTCTAGGGATTGTGGTCTGCAGTGCCGTAATTTGTTCAAACCAGAAAAATTGGTTTCTTGTAGGAAACCTTTTTCACCTATTTAAAGTGAAGGGTCCAATTACACATATTGAGGAATTCGAATGTTCTTTTCATAAAACTAAATCCTGAATGACTCAGAAAATGATAAAGGAATTAGACTTCCTATTTTAATTATATACGCTGTTGCAACTATCTGACCACTCAAATTGTCCAATGGAGATGACATTTGACCCTCAACTAATCGATATAATCGACACAGAACACCCGGTGATGAAATAGATATCGCGAGTAAGAGACTCGGTTTGAAATTCCAATGAGAGCCGACCCGATACGTTACGATAATTGACAGGGGACCTTCAGCTAACCAGAGCTGCTTAGTGCCTCTTCGGGTCTACACGTGACGGTCCCAGTTAATGAAACAGTACTTGTGCAGTCTCTATCCGTAGCAGATGCTTGACATTTCGTCGTTAATGTATGCCCTATGTCTTAGGGTTCTGCTTGAGGCTTAAGATCTCCTTAAATCAATAAGGTATCTTGAAATTGGATGGGGTATTCGGAAATTGGTAAATTGAATTAAAGATATCCCCATTACCACTGAATTCGTAAAAGAATCATGAAAATTACGATTAAATTTTGTATTTGGAATAGAATAAATCTTATCATCCTATTTCACATCACTTCTACATTTACTATCTAATATCTACTTCGTGTTGTATGAAAAAGCTTCTGCCTTTTTCCTGTATTGATTTCTATCGTGCATTCTCCTCTTCTGCTGAACCATCCTCTGGAATTCTTTTCCTCCTCACACAAGACAAGCTAAATACCTTGAAACATTCAAATACCTCATTATAATCTGATGTGACGCTTCCTAACTATCTACCTACTCAATTAAATTATACCACGTTCCTGCATTTCTGGAATTCTATCAATAACTATTTTTATAACTTAGATTCCACTTCATTCATTATTTTCTTACTCCGATTATATCATAGATGCTTTTATAATGTGTAACAGAAGTGTCTTAACCTATGAACTGATTTTTTATTTTATGTGTATATTATGATATTCTACTAATCGTTGATAAACAGATCCGCTTCCTAGGACTTCACTTTGACAAACGTCTTACTTGGTTAAGTCCACATACAAGACTAAAACGACAAGAAATTGTCCGTCGTTACAAACTACTTCAACATTTACAAGCTCAAAGTTCCCAATTAATAACAAAGACTTATTTACATGACTGTGACTAGACCTATTTGGATGTACGGAGTTGAGCTTTGGGCTTCCACTAAACCACTCAATTTATCTCATATTCAATCCATCCAAAATCCTACGAAAAATCCTCAATACTCCTTACTTTGTCACCAATTTACACATCCATAAAAATCTTAAGGTTCTATTTGTTGCTGATTTAGCCCAAACCAGGTACCTATCATTTAAGTAAGTCCCATAATCACTCAAATCCTTTAGTTTCTGAACTTGCTTCCCACTCCATTCCTGAAAATCCTCCGAGGTGTCTGAAACAAAGATGGCCTAGAGACCTTCTAGTGTAAATTATAATCGTTGTCAATACATTAACTTGATTTATATATTGTAGAAAGCGTACAAGACGGCTAAAAATGAATTCAAATTACTTCCAGTAAGCTCCATAACCACTCCTATCTACTATCCTCCCAACTTGCTTCCCACTCCATTCCCGATAATCCTCCGAGGCGCTTGAAAAGAAGATTCTAGTGTCGAATCTTTATTGAAGTGACGAGTAGTTCTTTTCAAGTTTTGACATGTTATTGTTATAGTTATCAACACGTTTACTTGATGTATATATTGTTGTTGTTGTTCATTGGAGTTTTAGAGCGTAAAACATCAAGGTAATCAATGCACAGTAGGAATGCAATTTAAATTTAAAAACCAAACAAATAACAATATTTTAATTTGAAGATATCTCTGGTCAGGACCTCACTGAGCCGAAGGTATGAAGACAAACGCCAGGAACCCACAAGGGATGGTTGGCTAGAAGCATAGGTGGCGCCCCAACCTCACATTTTTTTTTTTTTTTCATAACGAGGAAGAAGTAAGTTGAATTTTTAAGATAAAATGAGCATAATTTTGAAATAATGTGGCCTGATGATTGTGCCAAGATAATGTTAATAAGACTACAAAAAAAAAGAATAAATAAAATAAATAAATACATAATCTTATTCATAAACAGTTAAGAATATTGAATTGTCAGCTTTGATGGAATAACGCGACCAAATATTACGAAAGGAACACTAAAAGGCCCACTAAGCAACAGGTAGGAGTCGCCAGATGGCGCAGTAATCGCCTTGTTTATCGGCAAAGCCTGAGATATGATCCTCTCCTTTTCAACTTCTTTTACTCGACTACTTAACGTCCTACATAATGTATCACCTCGCGGAATAAAAATCCTATAAATAAGTAAATTCTTCCCCCCTCCCCTTCCACGGCCATTTTCAAAGCTCTTTCGTCTTACTCTCGAACATCAGGCATTTTATCATCCCTAAATTTTCGTTCTCTGTTAAATTATTCAATAGGTAAAAAAAACAAAACAGGGATATTAGCTTTCATAATTTATGTCAGAATGCAAGCGGTAAAGGTAAGTACCGGTCGCCTGAAGTAATCGTAAATAAAAAATTACTAGAATATTTTCCTACCTACAATGGAGTTTAAAAAAAAAGAAAAACCCCTCTCTATAATTCATGAAGCATTTCATAAACAAATCTGCTATATGAAGAGATAATAAGATAATG
This sequence comes from Euschistus heros, assembly GCA_003667255.2. Taxonomy (NCBI): domain Eukaryota; kingdom Metazoa; phylum Arthropoda; class Insecta; order Hemiptera; family Pentatomidae; genus Euschistus; species Euschistus heros. Next base: position 1,402,858 of record RCWM02000297.1, read on the forward strand.
TTTTTAGCTGGAGCCCTTTAATGTTCCTTCTTTATTTTAGCGAGGGAGTATTAAACCCAGATTCTTAAATTACATTTGAGAGGTAGAGGTGAAGGGTATCCTTCACAGGGAACTCTATGTTTGTATTCCCCTTCTCCTACACTTTCCAGAGGGAAATGTTTTTTTTTAATTTTTTTTTTTTACTCATTTTCCGAGTTTTAATTTTATTTTTAAATTAACCCTTTACTCCAAATAGTATACAGTTAAATTCTGGGATGTTTCAAAATGGTATCCTTGAGGACAACAATGTTCGGATAACTTAAAAACCGCAAAATCCTGGAATATTTCAACATACTATCCTTTAGAACGAAAACTAATATAAAGGGTGAGTACCTCTCAGTGAAAATTGGATGGAACTAGAAGAAAAATAGACCTTTCTATTCCAATTCGTGGCAGATATGCGATAATACAAAGAATTTTTTTAGAAAACCACATTTTTTACTTTAAAAGCTGTAATATCTACATTTTGTGTAATATTTTTCAAATTTTCACCACATTTTCTGATTTACATTTCCGCGATTCCACCACATTTCCTATAGTGGCGGAGTACATGTAACCATAAATTGTACAAACTTGGGACCCAAAGAAAAGCTTGATCATCACCTTATGTAGGGAAATTACAACGTTTTATATAATACTTCAGCACTCAAAAAAACTATCCAAAAAACTGACCAAATTAATGATTTGTATCGATTTCATAAAGAAATTTACTTTTAAAACCGAAAAACCGTAGTTTTTTCATTTTGCATACGGATATGCATTTTAAGCATAATAAACTCTTCATTGGAATATGAAACAAAGAAAAAATTTATTTTTAATAAAAAATAAAGGAAAACTATCAATAATATGTTATTATATTTATTTATTTATTATTATTATTTAGGATTTATTTTATAATATTTTCAATGCGAGATTTATTATGGGATTTAGAGAGATAAGGAAGTTTAATTGGAAAGAATGGAATAGGCAAATGATGCACCCTTGGTAGTAGACAGTTGGTAGTATACAGGGTCGGAGTAAGGGGATCTTGTAGTGCAAGAGGAAACCGAGGATTTGAAGTGGAAGATATTATCAATATTAGAAGAATTAATGGTTCGATGGTGAAAGGAAGCTTGAAAGTAATTACTGCAAGATGAGGGCTAAAGCTATTTCTACTCGGAATACAGATGTGATGTGTGAAAATCTTTTGGAACCCGAAAGATAAACTTGATGAAACATTTCACTAGTCCTCTTAGCCTACTCTCGAGTGCCGCCAAATACTCATCATTTGCAATACAGCTATATTCGAAATGGGAAAGAATAAGGAAAAAAAAACTATTTGTCGGGTAAACTTCGGGAGGAACTCCTGGAAAGAGAGGAACAGTTTGAGGATGGATACAGCCCGTCCAAAGATTTGAAAGACATAAGGCTTCCAAGAAAGAATTTTGGTCTAAGGTGAAATACCAAGGTTTTTAACTGTGGAATAATTGAGTATGCTGGAAGTTCATAGTAGTGATCGGAACTTTTGAAAACAGAAAGAAAAAATAAAGTTCATTTCAATTAAAAGTATATAAATTAACTGCTAAATTAGATTTAAATGTGTATTTTTTCATATACTGGCGTTTCTATATATATTTATTTCTTTTGTGAACATTTTTATATATCAAGGAGTATGGAGAATGTTGTTTTTTTTATATATAATTTTTTTTATTAGGATTTTTCCACAAGACAGTGGCTTTATTTAACCTAACTTTTCTTCTGCCTCAGGTCCATTCCTATTATAAGGAGGAACGTTCCATTATGTTCTCTACTATTTCCTTCTTCCTTCTACTCCCCACACGTTTACTTCACTTTGTGACCTTCCATCGGACATTCTTTATAAATATCTGTACCAGCTTAGGAATTTTTCTCGATCTCTTCCAGGATTTTCTTACCATCTCCGTTTTTCTAATTTACATATTTATTTATTTTTCTCATACTTTACCTTTTTCCTCCTTGATATCCTCGCTGCTGGGCGGCAATAGTCTATTTCAGTGGCAAGAAGCTCCTTCCGAAGATTGGCCTTTTTTATCCACGATTCCGCTTTATATGTCATTATCCTCAATGCGATACTGTAAAATATATTTCATTTGGTTTCGAAATGGATATTTCTACTCCATAGTATTGAATTCAGCATAGAAATAGCTTTTTTGTTATCAGGAATTCTCTTTTTAATTTCTATATCTCAGGAGCTATTCTACTCATTTATACTTCAAGTTATTTGAATTATTTTTGTTTTTTTTAACACCCTGGACTATATATACTTGTATTATAGATTGATACTAATAATGAAGGTGAGGGGTAAGATAAATAAATTAATAAATCTGGGAGTTAGGAATTACCTTTATTGAACAAACAAATGAGTTCATTACTAAAGAGTGTTATTGTTCTGAATTCTTGTTTTTTTTTCTTTGTCTATCTCCTTTGTGCCTTAAGGCGTGGAGTAGCGTCACACCATCTTCTGTATTGTTCTCTATTCCAAGCCATTTTCTTCTTTTCTGCCAGAGAGCAGCCCCTTTCGCTTCCGAGCCTCTCCATATAACACTTGTAGGTAAGCCTCGGTCTGCCTACTGGTCGCTGCCCCCGTGGTCGTGCTTCCAATAGCCACCTGGCTCTTCGTTCGTCGCTCAATCTGCAGACGTGACCAAGCCACTTGAGCTGCCTTTTCCTGAAGAATGTATTTTGTCGGTCTCACTTTTAACGTTTCCCGAATGACACTCGGTCTCACCTTGTTTTACCAACGATTCTGCGTAGAAACCTCATCTCGGCACCAGTTATTTTACTAATATGCTTTTCTAGGATTGTCCAACATTGCATATCTGAATATGTTTTGAATTAAATCATCCGGATGTTAATCTCCATCGATACACGACTAGTATTTGTTATTGCTTGAAGTTGTTTTAATTATAGTACTTGCGATCCGAAGCAGAATTCCCTCCGATCAGAAGTTCCTTATGAAATCCTCCCTCGATTACTACCCGAGGCAATAAAAGCGGAATGACCGAATTATACCGAGGATTAAAACAACAAAGTTAGCCACTAGGACGACAGATGGCATTACCTGAAGGTAGGCTAAAGACGGGCTTGGGATAAGAGAGAGCTGTTAATACCCTCCTAATTCCTCACATATTTCCTGATGCATTATTCAAGCGGGTAGGGAGGGGAGGGGGTCAGGGGGCCGGGATGGGGGGGGGGGGGCGCCACTCGGAATTCACAAAGGCTTTGTTGTATCCTAGGGCCGAGTCTCCTCTTTAATCAATTATTCATATCCTCAGCTGTCCTTCGTCCTCGGCCCTTCTATAATTAACTGCACCGTTAATCCTGTCTCAGCTATTCTAGGATTTCCTTATTTTGAGAAAAAGGTTACTGTATGCATTGATGAATTTTGCCAGGGGTACCTTATTGTCGTTATTTTTTATTTAATTTGAATTTTTCTGGACTCCAGAACCAAAGCAGTATCTGGAACAATGATACTTTTTAGTATATTTGAGAACATTTTACGAAATTCAGTATCTTAAATTTAAAAAAAACACGGCATTTGAAATTAGTATTTAAATTGGTTTTCAATAGAAACTCGTCTAGAGATATCCAGGAAATTTGTTAACTATGTTAAAACTGCCTCTCTGGAAACACAACCAACCTTCACATCTAACTGATGAAGTGTACCTTAAACACTTTACCTTGTACTTTACACTTTGTCCTCTATACCTTATGCTTGATAGAAATCTCGATGTGGAACTTATTACAAGAAATGTCGAACATCACAGCTCAGGCTGTTAATGTTAATCTCCTTACATTAATAACGCTCAAAATTACATTTCAGACATTTGACATTTAAAATTATTTGCCAAACCCATTTGTACTTAAGTTTTCCATATTCAAAAGCCCCTCATTAGAAAAATAAGAAAATTCCTCTCTAACCTTTTTAAAATTAATATTACTCAGCAACATGCAAGTAAAATACTACAAAAACACTTCCCCATTCCAACATTCATAGAAAATTACTTTTTTCATTCAAGTTCCATTTAATTTTTTTAGCTGATCTTTAATATTATATATTTTTTTCTGGAAAAATAGTGATCTATCTCAATCGACTAAGGTTTCCTTTCGCAAGTAGCGTGCTCACTAGTACTGATTCAGATTACTTATCGATTCTCAACAACAAAAAAAGTAAATCATTTCGCAAACCATACCAGAAGCAAAAGATATATCTCAAATAAATTCTCTTAAATAAAACTGGCATGGCGATACTTTTAACTTTCTGGTCTTCTGAATTATAGATTTCTCGTTCGTTAAAAAACAATGATTCCTTGGACATAAAGCGTAAAAATCCTTCACATAAACAAAATAAAAAACTTCACTTTGTAATTACTTTGCATGATCGTCACGGTACTATAGCTCTAAAAATAATTTTTCTATCATTAATTTATTTCATTCTTTCGAAATTGACACTTTTCACATTGACATCAACCTACCACCAGTCTAAATTACATGCAATATATTTCATCCTTTCTCCAAAAAATTAAATTGACTTGCCTATTTTCTTTCACAATTCCTTCCAATTTCAGTAAGATCAGAAAGTCATTTGCCTCAGTATATTCGAAGAAAAATGACTTTCTGTTCTTACTTAATATTTTTTATTATTTGAGCTATCATTTATTTTTTATTACCTATATATTTTGTGTACCACATTTTATTTTTATTTCCCACTAATTTGTTATTATTATGTACTTTAGACTTCGACATTGCTTTAGATGAGGCTGCCACGACAGCGGCTGCTCCATAAATATTTTCTCAGTTTTTGTTTTTAATATCAATAAAACTAGCAACCCTCCCCCCACCCCTCACGTGGCGATAACGCGCTGTCACGCCAGGTCGCGTGACCCCCTGCTCCGCTGTCACCGGAACCTAATGCTCCCAACACACCGTCTCTTTCACAGTATCGCGATTTGTCATATCCGCTCTTTTCTGGCTATATCTTCATATTTTATATATTATTACTGCTCTAATTTTATCAATTATGTTTCTCTAAAATAGATATTTTATTAGTTCCGTAAATTAAAATATAAAATTATTTTATGATGATTGAAACAGATTAAACAGAAGAAAACTTGTTGATAGTCTTAACAGTATTTCATTGATTGATTGAAATATTACAAAAATTATTACATAAAATAAATATAATGAAAACCCCCCCGCAAAAAAAATATTGCAACTGTTAACGAATATTGCAATTTGCGAACTTTTACTTTAAATAATAATATTGATGAGTGATTTATACATTCATAACTACATAGAATTACATAATTATAATTATTAATTAAGTTAATTAAAATTATAAGTTCCTATACCTTGTAAAATTTTGGTAATGTTTGTAACATTTTTTTTTCTTTATTCTTCCAGGAAATGAAGGTCAACTGGGCGACGTCACCGGGTCCTCAGCCCAAGCAGGACACAAGCAGTGAGTACTGAATGTTATATGTTATTATTTATAGTTTTATAAATTAATTTAATTTAATTTATACATTGTTTATATCGAAATACGCCGTACCTTCCTCCTGTTTCTGCTACAGCTATATACTGGGATGTCTGAACAATAATGTTAGTTTTTGGTTTTAAAATACAAAAAAAAAAAGATAAGTTATCCAAAAAAAATTTTACTAATCGAAACACTCTTCATTTCTTTCACGAGTATGTATTTTTACCAATGAGATGATAATTTTTTTTCTACTCCGGAAACAAAAGTTTGTTTTGGATAATCCTAAAAATTGACGTTTTATTGAAATATTTAATTTAAATTGCATATTATTTTGTATCCTAAACAAGTAGTCTAGAGGTCTAGAGGATAGGTTGGATGAAACAGAGTGTCAAGGTAAGGCAGAGTCTCCCGTCACGTACCGTACTGTACCGTACCTTATACCCGTAGATTTAAATTTACTGGATTCGTTAACATCTTCCCGATGAGCTAGGAACTTAACATTTAGAATATGTGTTAAGAGTGGATGACAATTAGTTTAATGCTATTTTATTTTTTTTCTCGGCTTCTAGGGTCCATTGGTCGGAACGGCAAAATACATGTCTAATATCTGTTGACCAGGAACCTCCAAAACAATTGCCAACAAGATCCGTGAGAGACTGAGTGTGTCCTCCCCTTGTCAGACTCACTTGGCGCTTTAAGGTCCATGAAAAACATGTATTCAGATCACTTAGAAATATATTGCATTCTAGATCTGGACAAGAAACTATAGAAAGGAGGAAAATCGGTGTACTTCATTTGGCAATGGAATAAGAGGTAACGATATGGCTGATAAAGCAGCAAAAAAAAACTCTATCCCTCCCAACACCCGGCAAAACCTTTCTAACGGCATCAGAACTTGCACGCCCACTTAGAGAGACGATATCCCAACAGCAGACATTGTGGGATCACGGCTCACCATGTAATCTCAAGTTAATTAAGAAAGGCATAAAACGGAGCAGTTACTACGGTACTTATCGTAGAGAAAAAGTGATCCTATCGCGATTAAGAATTGACCATACAAGAACTACACGCCTTCACCTTATAACCTGAGAGGCTCCTCCCAAATGTGAAATGTGTGGCAATGGTTTTTCAATATACCATTTGTTTAACGAGTGCTTACTACACTAAAAAGGTTAACTGAATCAGGAATACCTCAAGACATCTCAAAGGCGCTGGGAAACGATAAAAAAATTATGAAAAAGTGATAGCCCTCTTTTATAGAGAAAAGCTATATCATACAATATAGTCCTCAACTTTCTATAAAGAACAGACGAGCGTTGATGACCCTTAGGTTTTACGCTCAAAGATCTCAAAATATAAATTAATAAAATAAATCGCAATTAATACAGGAGCTTAAACGCAAGGAAGGGTCTTAAAACATCAGAAAAAGTGTGCCAGGCAAATAGCTGAGGATCTCATTCAGTTAAACATTGATGTTAACCCGGGTAAAACAAAAGGTATCATTTTTTCTTTTCAAAATAGCAAAAAGAAACTTCCAAATAACATTAAAATTAATAATTCTTTTAACAAACTTTCGAGAAGCATTGCTTACTTAAGTATTTGGTTTGACATAGATAAGTTTTTGGCCCACTTACTTAATAAAATAACAAAAGTGAGATTACAATCTTTTAAACTGAGTCACTCATAATCTGCTACAAATTTAGCTTTACGTTTAAAATAAATTATATATAAATGTTTAATTCGACTAGCCTCGCTGTATGACGCTCCATCATTTTCATCCATTGGGTACAAAAAACAAACTTCAATCATCCAAAAATGATATAATGCGAAAATTTTTAAAAGGTATTACCATGCAAAGAATCAAAGAACGAAGATATACGAGGAATTAAAAGTTATAAAAATTTATGAGTTTTTGGCCGATAGAACAGACAAATTTTTTGATACCTTAAAATATATTTCAAAACCTTTGTTCGGCTAAATTTCACCCCCAGAAGGACCAAAGCGATGGCAAAAATTACCTTAAATATGAGATTATTGATTTAATGTTTAAGGCGTGTACACATAAATAAACGGTGAGCCGCATCGCCTAATTATTAATTTAACTGTATGAATTGATAACCAAATTTTGATTAACTAACTATAACTCCTTAAAATGCTAGAAAGCAGTACGAGGAGAAAGTGCAGAACTTTATATAAAATTAATACAAGAAAAGAAAAAAAAATAAAGAATGAAAAAATGTGCATCATATGCAAGGAATTTATAGCTTGCTACTTTTTTGTTTATTTATAATAATCATTAATAATTTGGTGCATTTGTAAATCAATATAATTCTACCTCCTTATACTTATTTTCAATTACATAATTTTTCAATAACATTAACTTTTCAAATATAATTTTAAAAAAAGTATTTTTATCGTCTACTTATAAGGATATTTGTATATATTTTAATTCTACTATTTTTTTTTTAAGTATATTTTTTCTATTCTTCTTCTAATTTTTTTTAAAACTGTGTTTATCCAAACCAGTCAAAATATATATCAAGTTTTGGAAAAAATATATTGAAATCTCCGAAACCTCGGAAACTTCCACCACGAGCTGATGAATGGATACTGAGTCTCGATAGCAGGAACATGGACTTCATAAACACTTCTTTTATACTTCATTTTTACATTAAGTTATTGATTATCCTTGGAGAACTCTAATCGTTCCCAAAGACAACCGGAAAGATGAAAAAAAATAAGCGACATAAAAAGACCATCGACAGGCAGGACCATTGTATTATTGAAGCCCTTGGACCTAATTAAACGAAGACAGCGGAGATTATGCAGGGCTAATGGATAGGGCTTATTCCCCCTGGGCGGGGGATGACTTCCTTTTGTACCCTCCACTTCGCCGGTAACTAAATAATTCCCCGTCGATCCGATCCGACAAAACACCGCCTCCTCTTTAAGGACTTCCGGGCCTTGAATCCTTAAAGGACTCTTCTCCTCCCACCCCCCCCCCCCCACCATCTTCTCGAAGATATTTTCCGGAGCGTTTTCTTTCGAGGAGTGGTCTTAAAGATTTATCGTCGACGGATGTCCGAAGAGCTGCTTAAGTGGTCCTCTCCGATCGGCTTTCTTCATCACCCCCTGGATGTCGAACCCTTGACGTTTCTGTTTTTTATGATGAATATTCGGTAGAGGAGAAATACTGTTATATTCCCTGCTAAGCGATCTTGAAATATTGATAAGAATAATGTCCTTGCTTTTTACTATCCAAAATACTTTATATTTACAATTTTTATATGTATTTATTAATCATTATGATATCATTTTAAAAATTCTTGTAAATTATTTTCTATTATTTCAATTTATTCATTGGCAGCTATACAAAAAGTTACCATCAGCAAATTTTCGGACTAATAATTCGAACCTAGTTTTCAAATACGCTGGATATTGTTCAAAATGACCTCCGAGGGACCAGACTTTATTCGGTCACTATAGCCCATCGTCGTTATATCCAATCATACTCTCTACATCAAGTGCATATGTAAATATGAAACAGGAACTTTGTAAAATCAATCAGATACATATACATACTTTCATTCAAAAATCATTTATTATTAATTAAGTATATTTATATATATCGTACATATAATTATATAACAATTAAGAATATTAAACATGTTTGAAATAGTCAGTTATCAATATTGGTAAGATATTTGGGCATATATAGCATCAATACCCCTTTTAATTACGTAACTGTGAAGTTCACCGTTCATGAATAATAACTTTTGTAGTGCACAATTTGAGTTTAAGGTAGTGTGTCCAGGGTCAGTATGCAGGGGTAGAGGTGGAAGGCGGCAATGTTGACTAATTTTGTTTACCTTGAGCTAATTCCCTTTTCGACCATTGCGGCGTTATAACCGATGACTTCACCTTCGAGATTAAATAAAAGCAGGTTGCTATGACTGATGCAGGTAATAAATAGAGTTCAAGGGACCTGAAAATTTAGTTGCTATAGACGATTCGTTGCTATAACCGAAGTCGTTATAAGCGGTATCCGGTGGCAATTAATTTATGAATTCGAATTGTATTGATCTTCCTATTCTCTCATGCGTACCTCAAGTAAAACGACGAGCCGTTATCATATTTCATAAGTTTCAATTAGGATCAAAGAAACTCTTGAATTTTTTTCAATGTATTTTAAAATAATTCCGTGAGAGTTGCGCGTCATACAGGCTGGAAACCACTACTCTGTGATTATTTAACGTTATTATTATTAATAAAATTCCAATGATAATTCTTTGTTTATTTGTATGTGTAAGTACACTCACAGAATATATTTATATAAACACACACAAACTCACTAAGTTTTCTTAATATTACACAGTACCAACTTTTGAAAGTTGCTTATCAACAAATCGCTTGCAAGTTAAAAGTTAAAGTGCCCCCCCCCCTCTCTTCCACTAGGAAAATACAGTTTTGTGCCAGTGGTAAACTTTTTAAGTATGACACCCTCCTTGTGCGAGTTAGAAAAGGGGGACAACAATCCTTTTTAAAGAAGAAAACGCCCGGGGAGGAGGACAAAGGAGGAGGGGAGGAAGAGAAGTGGAAACTCCAGAACTCCCGCTCAAAGAGTGAAATCAATTTTACAACTAGAGCGAAGAATAACCCCGGCGAACATTACATAAGAGGCCGAAGAAAAAGTTGGCCAGGAGCAGATGAATCCGGAGGCTCAGGTGTCGGAGGGGTCCCGCAAGGCTCATCAACTTGAGCAATAAACCTCCTCTCTTCTTTATTCCGGCTCTACTCAATAGCGCTCTCTCTCGTTTTTAGCATGAATTAATTCAAATATAATATCTTTACATACTTAAAAAAGAAAATGTAAAAAAAAAAAAAATAAAAACAACTATTTATTTAGCCGTACATAATATTGCTAACCATTTTTGAACTCTCTAATTTTACCTTCATAATTTTGTAGCTTGGATACTTGATGGTAAAGCTCTTCATTTAAATTACACCTGTATATATTATCGTCACTATCCAAAACTAATTAATGCTAAAAAAAGAAACATATTTTGTGATAAATACTAGAAATTCGTAAATATGACAAACGTGCACTACTCAAAAAAAACTTCTACACACAAAACACCTTTCGAATGTTAAACCATGAATAGTGATATTTCTAAAAATCGATACTGAAATCTCTTATTAGTTACAAAAAAACAGGGAGACGCAACACTGGCATTTTGGGAAATACTGAGAGAATGCTCAGAAATTTTAATAGTTTTATTAATAGAAAAGTAATTAATCACAATTACCTATTTATCTTATTCTAATATTTGAGTTTTAAGATAATTTAATTAAAGTTTTACATACATAATTTACCAATAATTGTTCAAAATCTCCTCCCTGCTTTGTCATACACAGCACCGATCTTTTTGACTGCATCTACTGCTAGGCGAATTTCATCATGATTTGCCGCATTCGTTTCTACAACAAAAAATGAAAGGACCAGTAAAACCCTCCCAATAAGATTAGAGAATATTTAGTTCAACATTTAGATGAAAATAAAAAAAAAATTACTCAACCACCCTTTTTCATTTATTTATTTATTTATTTTTTTTTAGTTCATGTAAGCTACGCATCCGATCAAGGGATTTTTTGTCAGCTCTCAATTTGTATTGATTTGTATCAGCGTGGATATGTATTTTGTGTATTAAAAGTCTATATTTAAGTTTTAAATAAATATATTGCAGATTTTTAACATAGTTTTTTGACTCATAAGTTTTTTTAAAAATAAT